>JAHDVF020001298.1:0-367202 GCA_022606425.2 Lepidostoma basale
ATTGATACGAAAGAAAGCGTCTGTATTTTTATATTATAGCTTACGGGAAAGACGCATTTGGCATTACTAAGGTATTATCAAATGTGACATTTAATATTACCTAAAATGGCTAAACACGTAATTCCCATAAAAGATTGGAATTTTATTTGTTTTAATAATAACATAAAAAGTATGATTTAATAATCAATAAGAAATCATGACAGTCTGCAACATTAGCGTGAATGGTGAAAATTTGGAGCAAGTAGATGAGTTCGTGTGTTTAGGTAGTATGTTTACAAGAGATTTACAAGAGTGGAGAGGGATATTGAAAGAAGGGTTGGGGCAGGCAACAAAGTGAATGGTGCACTTAAAGTTGTCATCGCAAACAAAAACCTATCCAAAAAAGCTAGAATGGCAGTGCACAATGGTGTTCTTCTACCGACCCTTATGTATGTAAGCGAAGCATGGAACTGGCAAAAGAAGAATGAAAGTAGAATAAATGCAATAGAAGTGAGATCTCTTAGACGAATGAGTAATACTCTGTGTATGATAGAGTGTCGAATGAAAATATAAGAAGTGAATGCGGTGGGAATGATGTTGTTATTAACAAAATAATGAAAGGATCATTCAGATGGTTTGGACATATGGAAAGAATGAATGAAGAAATAATGGTAAAAAATGGAACCAGTAATAGAGGAAGACCGAGGAAAACGTGGCACGATCAAATAAATCAAACATTGAATGTCGGTCACGTGAGGAGTCAGAGAAATCGACGCGCGTGCATGACACGATATATGAATGTTGAGGAAGCGAGAGAAATATGCCAGGAAAGAAATGTGCCCATTTTTTCTCTCTGGTTGTTGGTTAGTTAATTAGTTAAGTATGATTGTTTCAAAATTAAAATTAGTGTTTACAATATGAAGGTAAGTTAAAGAAATCGAAAAGGGCAAAATAATGGGATTTAGATAATAATTGATTTTTTTTAAAGATGATTGGGCCTTTTTTTTCTCGGCGCCGGCCCTGCGGGATAATTACAGGATTGTTAAGATTGGCATGTTGATAAAGGAAGCCGCTTCCGTTGTGTACTTTAACCGAAACTTTGTTAGAAATGCGTTTAATGTATGTCAATCCACACGGCTTTTGTTTTTGGCGGGAAAGAAGAACGAGATAGTACGATATCCTTTTCTCTCTCGTCTCAAAACAGTTGAGCGAACTTCTTTTGAACTTTTTAAACAGATTTAAAAAAAATCTGTATATTGATGATTGTCAGATTCAAATATATGAAAGAAACGCATTGCGAATGAAAGCGTTAAGAACAAAATAATATAAGGTCCATTAAGATGGTTTGGACGTATGGAAAGAATGAATGAAAAATAATGGTAAATAAAGTGAACGATAACGATATGAACGGAACATGAAAAAGAAGAACGTACCATTAAAATGAAGAAGAAGAACACAAAAGTATCCAACTATTAAACTAAACTAAACTAAACTTACCATCACGCCGTCTCCCCGGAGGGGTAGGCAGAAAGAATGGAACGCCACACTGTTCTGTCCTGACATACTTCTCTCGATTCCTCTACATTCATACATCTTGTCATGCACGCACGTCGATTTTTCCGACTCCTCACGTGACCGACATTCAATATATGATTGATTTGATCGTGCCACGTTTTCCTCGGCCTTCCTCTATTTCTAGCTCCGTTCACGCCGTTTACATATACCTTCTTTACCATTCTGTCTTCACTCATTCTTTCCATGTGTCCAAACCATCTTAATGACCCTTTCCTTATTTTGTTCATAACACTTTCATTCGGACCACATTCACTTCTTATACTTGCATTTGTCACTCTATCATATACAGATTTGGCACACATTCGTCTTAGAGATCTCATTTCTACTGCATTTATTCTACTTTCATCCTTCTTTTGCCAGTTATTATACTATTAAAATATTTCATAATTAATACGAATGAAAACATATGTTTTCTAGAAGTTTTATTATATTTTATGGGATCGACATGTTTTGCCTTACTAAGGCATTATCAAATGATATTGCCTGTAATCAAAATTAAATTAAATGAGGTATTTTAATAACTACTTCCACTGTTGGTTTTTATTTCGCCAGGGACCGGTTTCTGCTAGTCGGACAGTCTGAAATGAAGACAAACAGTGGAAAAAAATAATAAATAATTGGACTTACATAATTAAAAGAAATCTTGAACTTGAAGTACTGATTAACCAGGAATCAGTAGTGAGATTCTGTGATTCTCAACGCCTACGGTGGGCTGGCCATATGCAAAGAATGCCAAAGGGTAGACCACAAATGAAGACTACAGGGGAAAAACAAGGAATGTCAGTTAAAATTCAAAATAAATGTAATAATGCCATCTAGCGGCATTTGTACGTATCTATCCTCAGTAAAAGTTTCATATTCAAAAATCATCTGTGTCATCGACTAAGGCCAGATAATCGATTGCTAATTGCTAAGAAATGTATAGACTTTGATTAGCTTTATTCTCAATTTATTCAAATTAACATTCTACTGACATTCCTTGTTTTTCCCCTGTAGTCTTCAAATTATATGCAGATAGGTGCCCCGTGAAAAGAGACCAAGAGGCAGACCGAGGAAAAGATGGGCGGATTGCCTGGAAGAAGATTGGGAGAAAATGGAAGGAGCTGGGGAACGGAGAGAGACGGCCAGAGACAGAAGTCAGTGGAGGACCGTTGTGGAGGAGGCCAAGTCCCACACCGGGATGTAGCGCCGAGAAATGATGACGATGAGTGGAAAAAAATATTAAAATACACTGTTTTATTCAATTATTTTTTAAAATGAACTTCCATCATGAGATTTCAGTAAAATCATTATATTTATCTTAGTAAGGCGAACATGTCATTCCCATAAATTTTAATAAAACTTAAAAATAATAGATGTTTTCATTCGCATAACTTATTTAAATGTAATTTTATACCATTGTTCAAGGAAAAACATTTCTTCTTATTTTAAATACGATGAAAAGATATACATATTTAAAGGTTAATAATGGACCAATAGGTATATATTATACAATCCTAGGGATGTATCTTTTCAGAATTCAATAGAAAATTTCTTTTTGATGGAATTCTTCAAATTCATTGGGTAATTCAAACCATGAATCAATTAAATACCGCATACAGTCACCCCCGCGGATCAAAACCAAATTGATAACCCTAGAATGCCGATTCTGTTTGTCATTGGTGATGATTTAACCCGTGAATGGTTTGGTAGCCGACGGTGAGCCTTTGCCATCTTGAGTTGTGAAGCACCCCGCTACGATCTGCGGGTTAGCGGGTCTTTTGATATACGCCGCGACTGAAGGGTTAAGGGTTGAAATAATGCGTTCTATTCCTGATTGTATGGACTCACTGATTCGGTTGCTCT
Organism: Lepidostoma basale; assembly: GCA_022606425.2. Lineage (NCBI taxonomy): Eukaryota > Metazoa > Arthropoda > Insecta > Trichoptera > Lepidostomatidae > Lepidostoma > Lepidostoma basale. The sequence goes on from JAHDVF020001298.1 coordinate 3,400, forward strand.
ATCTGGTCAATAGATACCGCGGATAGAAAAGAAGTAATTCAGAAGATTTCGTTACGCAATTTGGATTGATCTTTTGACTAGAGAATTGATTATTGTTATGGATGCGGGTTTAAAGGTTGATGAGATGGTAGGTTCATGTGGAGATCAATTACGTAAAAATCATATTAAATATGGAATAATTTAAAACACTGTTTAATTCAGTGTCTTTAAAAGCGGATTATAAAGTGTTTTAAATTTTTCCGAAATAACAATGGAAGCTGTAGACAGCGTTAATGCAACCTTCAAAAAATCATAATTAAACTAGTAACTAATGAACTAATCATTATAATTATTTTTCTTCTTCTCAGTCGTATTATTCATGATTGAGGGTCGTGTCCACCTTTAGCTTCTCATAAGAGACTGGACCGGGATGAGACATGTGGGGGAGCTGTTCCGGGTTGCGCAAGATAGAGAAGCCTTCGTCAGAGTGATTGCCAACATCAGGGGGACCTAATACGGCACGCAAAGATGAAGATATTTCATATTCTATTTCCAAAAAAACAGTTTGCATCATCGTCTCTATTGAGATACAATTGATCCATAAAAATTATTAACCCGCAATGGGTAAAATCCAGTATTTGTATACATTAAAAAACAAAGACGATATTTCAATTAATTCTAACTCCCTTATTCAATCAATTAGTTTTAATTAAATTATTCGCTGTCAATTCATGTAAAAAGTGTATAAAACAAAATATTGATACTAGGACTTGTAGATCATACATGCTGTTAGCGATTAAAACAGTCGTCTGCGTATAGCTAACAGCTGATGGATATATCATTCATATTCGCACCAGCGTTTACCAATCATTATATTTCAATTTATTCTAACTCCCTTATTCGATCAATTAGTTACAATTAAATTATTCGCTGTCAATTCATGTAAAAAGTGTATAAAACCAAAATTCTACGGTTTCCCCAATCGTATAGGCGTTTTTCGATACGGATGCTTTGGTACATCGATCCTATGCATTCGGAATCAATACGATACAATGCTCTATACAGCTTGGCGAGAGACCGAAAGTCGGGTCCGCTATTAATCGCTGTACGTGTGGTCCGATAGTAACGTAATCAAATTGATTTCCATCAAAGACCGACGGGGGGCAAGTGGCATGAAAGGAGTCAATAGAAAAATCTCGTAGCGTTCGATATTACATATTTAATTTTACTACTGTATAAACCAATTTGAAATGTATAGCTTTTAATTATAATTTAAAATCGAAGTATGATAAGTTATTGGTCAGTTTTATTTGTGTTCATTATGAATTTTAATGGTTTTTTTTGTTCATTTTTTTTCTTGGGTGGAGTTCAAGGTAATCTAATAAAATACTACTTATAATGATGAAGAATATATTTTTAAGTCATAGGGACTTAGAGGAGTCCAACCGCTTTCCAGAAGCTGTTATAGGCGGATGTCGCCTTTCGTCAGCTTCGCTCTATCAATCCTTAAGCCCCTCCCTCGTCCATGCGGGACTTATGTCACTGGGGTTTTGTCTTCTTGACGATCTGTGACACAGAAATCATATCTCGTCGGATGATGAGATCCAGCTGTCCCTCCATCTCTTAGGCGGTCTTCCAGGTGGGCGGTGTCCGGAAGGGATTTCATAAGCGGCTGTATAAGCGAGTCTGTCACCATCCATTCGGGCTACATGGTCCCTCCAGTATCTTCTTCTGGATCTACTCCACTGAACGATATCCACTATTTCGCAGGTTTTTCTTATGTCTGCGTTGCGGACACGATCTCGGAGGGTTTTTCCAGTAATTGATCTTAGGACCTTCATCTCCGATGTTCTTAGTAGTCCCTTGGTTCACACAGTGTCAGCCCGCGTGGGGTTTTGTGATTAAAGAAAAACAAGAGGGACCCAGGACACATTTAAACTATCCATTTCCTCTATGTCCGAAATGTAAATTTATTCAATAAACACAATGCAATTTTTTTTTAACAAAACAGATCTACTGGAAATTATCAAATGGGTACATAAGAGCGGGAGGTCAGGTGATGATCTGAGGATGCAAATGCGGGTAGGTTTGGAATGCAATTTTACATTTAGAACACGGTATGGGTTTAAGGAAGAAGATGAAAAATAAAATAAACGAGGTGAAAAATGGTAAACGAGGTGAAAAATAAAATATATATAAATAGATGAAGGCCGAGGAAAACGTGGCACGGTCAAATCAATCAAATCTGAAATATCGGCCACGTAAGGAATCGGAGAAATCGACGTGGGTGCATGACACGATGTATGAATGTAGAGGAATAGAGATATATATGTAAGGTCAAAACAGTGTGGTGGTCCATTCTTTCTGCCTACCCTTCCGGAGAGATGGCGTGATGGTTAGCAGTGGCAGTACTCCCATAGAAGCCCAGAAGCCCGGCTTGCGTAAGAAATTTGAATGTCCCCGCATAAACCAACAACCCACCAAATCAGCTTCCAACAATGTAAGAGGAATAACCACAAGAGGTACACACAAACTCTGCAAGCCAGAAGAGGTTTTGATTAAAAATTTCTTACGCAAGCCTGGCCTTCTGGGCTTCTATGGGAGTACCGCCACTGATGGTTAGTTAGTTAGTTAGAGCTGTTGTCGAGAGCTGTCCAGTGTGAAGGTTGGAAAGGTATCATATTAGGGTCACGTGCTAAAGGAAGAGGAAGCGAGAGAAGTATATTAGGACAGAACTGTGTGGCGGTCCATTCTTTCACCCTACCCTTCCGAAGAGATGGGGTGTTGGTTAGTTAGTTAGTAAGCTATATTTTGATGCACTGTTATTTTTGATAGATAGTTTCAATAGCTGATTTGCGATGTTTCAATGTCGTTTAATTTATTTTTTAATGTAACTAAAAAAAAATTGTTGTGATAATACAAAGTGCGTTTCAATCAATTCAAATTTTAAAAGTTGTTCAAATCGAAATACTATTTTTTGTAAACTTTTTCTTTGCAGTTAATCAATGATAATTTATATTCCGAACCGTAGTAAGGTAAAATTAAATATTAGTTAACAGAGTTCTTTTAACGATAATTATAAGTTCTGTTCTTTCGACCCAACATTCAGGCATAATTCGTGGGATACCGTACATTACGAGTTGTTTAATAAATGATTGATTGAGTTTGTAATGCTTATGAAATACCGGTCGGGAGAGGAATAAGAGGATTCCATTATTCCCGCGTAATTGCGGTCCCTCATCGGGCACATAGATGACTTCCGAACGTTTAATATCGACGGCATCTTAGGGGAAGGTGGGAAGTTATGCATTCAAGGGCATACCACTAAATATTTTATTTCATAAAAATACATGAAAAGGTACTAAAATAAAAAATAAAATATTTAACATAATCTTGAAAAAAAGTAGAGATTGAAATAATGATGATTTTTTAAAAATGAAATTGGCTGAAGATTAAAATTTTATAGCAAGATTATTCACCCGGGAGAAGTATTTCGTGTTTTAGTATCTATATATTTTTTACACAAATATTTAGTATAAAGTAGAATAAATGCAGTAGAAATGAGATCTCTTAGACGAATGTATACAAAATATTTAGAGAATGAAAATAAAATAATTGAATACGGTGCGAATGAATGTGTTATGAGCAAAATAATGAAATGTTTGTACACATGTAAAGAATGAGTGAAAAAATAATGGTTAAACATAGTATTTGTTAAGATGTGAATGAAATCAGAAATAGAGGAAGACCGAGAAAAACGTAGTACGATCAAATAATACCATTCTTTCTGTATAACCCTACAGTGGATATGGTTAGTGAGTTAGTTATAATATTTAAAATAATAATGAAATCTGAGTTTGAATAACATTGTTAACCCGATATACCCGATAACCCGGTATATAACCTTCGAAATAGTTAATGTAAAATTGACCAAATAGTGGAAAAATTGTTCTTCTGCATTAATAACGCATCAAGTTTATCAGAAATGAATACAAAACTGTTTGAACGTGCAAATTTTTAAATACATAAGATAGAAATTTACACATTTTTTTAGATAATAGTTGTATAAAAATAGTGTAAAAATTATTGTATTAAACACACCCAACAAGACGAAACATGTTAGACAGTTATATTAAATTAATAAATATGAAGCTCTTTAAAAATACAAAATTTTAAGATAAATATTTTGTTATATGAAATATTGCCCTACCTTCCCCTTGTAAAATTGGTATCGGTATTATTTGATTATCATACATTGAGGCACGTATTGCTTCTGTGCCGACTGTACGCATCGGACATTCGAAATCTCATTCGATAGTGTGCTAGCTCAAAATTTGAAAATTATCTAAATAAATATTTTTCCCTTTGTATGGAAGCGAAGGATGAGACTGGTAAAATAAGGATGAAAGAAGAAAAAAATGCAGTAGAAATGAGGTCTCTTAGACGAATGTGCAGAAACTCCGTATGATAGAGTGTCGAATGAAAATGTAAGAAGTGAATGCGGTGCGAATAATAGTGTTACGAACAAAATAATGAAAGGTGGTTTGGACACATTGTAAGAACGAATGAAGAAATAATGGTAAAAAAGTATATGTTAACAATGTAAACGGAACTAGAAGTATAGGAAGACCGAGTAAAACGTGGTGCAATCAAATAAATCAAATATTGAGTCGGAGAAATCGACGTGCGTGCGGAAGTGATGGAAAAAATGTTGAGGAAGTGAGAAAAATATGTCAGGAAATAAATGTGTGGCAGGCATTCTTTCTGCTTCCATTTCGGATTTTTTCGGATTTTTGATAAAAAAAGTATAAATATATAAAACAGATTCACAAATACACAAATCTAATGTTTTAACTGAATTCTCGTCGTACAAATCCTCATGTATTTAAATAGTTTAAAAATAATACACGTACCTTAAAAATAACCACATTTATTTTTCTTCTTTCCTCTTGATCTAGGTTGCACCTGTTTGTGACGGTAAGTTGTCCTGGGATGATGATGTCCAGCCATTTCTCCATCTCTTCGGCAACCATCCTGGTAGTCACTTGCTGCTGGGATTTTAATTAATTGAGTTATTTACTGTTTTCCGAAATCAAATTTATATAAAATTTTGAAGGTCAGATTATTTAAGATGTAGGTAGAATCGATATACCTGTATGCTTCGCGGGATTTGCTGTATTGATTAGAAAGAATTTAGAGAGGTGCGCTAGGATAGAGTAGTGTGGCGGTCCAATCTCTTTGCCTACCCTTCCGAGAAACGGCGTGATCGTTTGTGTAAAAAAAAAATATTAAATATCTCACATCATTGAAAACGTTCGTTTTCTAGAAGTATTATTATAATTTATGGGGAGTGGTGTGTTATGACATTATCAAATTATCTAGTATCTCGAATTCTGTATGAATTTAAACACTTTTTTCCACTTCTGAGTTTATTTTTCTCGTCATGTTTCGAAGGCTTACACCTTCATCATCGGGAGAACGATATAAACCAGTTCATATCGTTCCCCCGATGATGAAGGTGTAAGCCTTCGAAACATGTCGAGAACAATAAACTCAAAAGGGGAAAAAACAGTGTTTTAATTCATAAAAAATCGTCTTTATGGAATTCCACAGTAAACGCCTTAAGCTTATCAAAAAATATCTAGTATGTAAATTTCTAGAGTATCAAGTGTTTTTATTGTTTACTCCAAATTCCACATAATTTATATAATTATTGAAACGTCCGTTTTCTAAAAGTTTTATTGTATTATTATATATAAAAGTAAAATGTTTCATCTTGCTTCGGCTTTATTAAACATGTAAAACTTCAGAATACGAGTACATCAATAATGAAATTAAACGATGTTTTTTTAACTACTTCCACTTTTGTCTTTATTTCGGCAGTGACCGATTTCGCCAGGCTCGCTGGCATCAATAGACTGGTGTCACTATTGCAAACTGAGTCCTTTATGTACATACAGATCAGGGGTGGTAAACATGATTCTATACAAAAAATATTATTTAAAGTTTTTTTATATATAGAATCATGTTTACCACCCTTGATCTGTTGTATATAAAAGACTCAGTTCGCAATAGTGTCGCCAGTCTGTCGATGTCAACGAGCCTGGCGAAACTGGTCGCTGTCGAAATAAAGAAAAGTGGAAGTAGTTAAAAAACATCGTTTTATTTCATTATTATTCAAAATGAACTTCCATCAAGAGATTTCGATAAATCATTTGATCATCAAAATATATGTAATATTGTGAGAAATATATTTTCCCTCAAATTGTTAGTCATAATTTTAATTCATTTTGCTGTATTTTTCTATTCATTAAAAAAAAGTCTAATACCAAGGATTTAAATCAATGATATTAGAATTTAGTTTTACAATCTTCAATGTGAGCAGAAAATAGCTCATTATTATGAAGAAGGAATCTGGTCGTGTCCAGGCTTGAACCCAAGTCCCCTGGATCAGGAGCCAAGCGTTCTCCCTAGACCACCACCCGATAATACTTTTACAAGGCAAAACATGAAAATTCTAGAAAACTGATATATTCATAAATTTTAAATACTTAGTTAAAATAAGTAAGTCTTACATCACAAATATACGGGATGATACGAAAAATTAATTTTTCTTAAAAGTAACGAAAGATGTATTAGTAGTGAACTATAGATGCGCCCATACCTCCCTGAACACAGTCAACTCCGATAGAAAGTAATCATATTATTCATCAGAAAAAATCGCTCCATTGTTGGCCATTCGATACAAAAATGAAATGAAATCGACTCCGAGTGTGGCCGGCCAATCCCGGTGCGCTGACGGCGGAGATTCGAAAAAGGAACGCCGCTGGAACGGCGATTCAAATTTCAAAAATCATACGCATTCCAATTTAATTCTAAAGCTGAATCCTTTGAAGGTCCTGTCAGGATTGACTTGTTGTAGGCAGGCAGAGTTGTACGGGGTTAATTTTTTTCCATAAATTTCGAAATCGTTAAAAAAGGTTAATTACATTATTTGATATATGTACTAAAAGGAGAAAAATAGCACCTCTTTCGGTTGATAATCATTGGCAAGTTAGAGGGACGGCGGGAAGTTGGCAGAAGGTAGTTGCCATGGTTGTGGAATATAACGGATTGGACAGGAATGAGTAGAGTTGAAAACCTGTTCAAAGTAGCGCATAACAGAGATGCTTTCGCTGCAGTGATCGCTCAAGTTAGGGGGACCTGATGCGGCACCAAAAGAAGATGATGTATGCCCATATATGTATAATTATTATTCTTATTATATCAATCAATAAATCTTTACATCATTACAGTGCAAGCCAAATCGATGCAAAGAGTGGAAATAAACATCAAAAGAAATACCCATATAACCTTACGAATGGAAAAAGACAATTACTCCGTGTTGTCCGTATCATTAGGAGATTAACAAATTCACTATGGCTGCATGTTAAGAGGTCTATCTTTAAATCCCAAATCGTTAAAAAGACGAATTGACTTCAATTCAAATTGGAACTTCGAAACGATTCTGTGCGGCAATTTGGGGCATAAAAAATGATCCCTTGCTATAACTGTAGGGATCATACAGATTTAGTTCTTTAGAAAAAAATCTTTGTAATAATGTGCACATGTATGTATATTTAGTTTAATTCTATTGTTCTTCTAGTTTCTACTAGAAGAAAACCAGTTGGAAGATAATAAAAACCTGTACCGGTTGAAACCAGATGGAAAAGCAACATGAAAGTTGGATTGATACCGAATTTCGATGTATGATAGACCACGGAACAAAAAATATTGAAGGTATATATGAGTTAGGTGAACGAATGTGTTCTCAGAAATATTAAGAAAGGGGTCAGCTGGTTTGGCCATATGAAACGAATGACACGAACATATTAGAAAAAAAATGGTTTTAACGTCGTATGTAAGCGGTGTGAGTGAAAAACGTAGTCGATAACTAACTAACTAACTAGCTATCACGCCATTTCCCCGGAGGGGTATAGGCAGAGAGGATGGATCGCCACAATGCTCTGTCCTGGCATACCTCTCGGGATTCCTCTACATTCATACATTGTACCATGCACGCACGTCGATTATTCCGACTTCGAATGTGGGCGCTTTTTAGTAATTGATTAATTTGGTCATGCCGTGTTTTCCTCGGTCGTCCTCAGCTTCTTTTTCCACTCACGCTGCTTGTGTACAACTTTTTAACCATTCTGCTCTCATCCATTCGTTCCATATGTCCAAACCATCTCAGGGATCCTTTTTTTAACGAAGTCGATCAGGACAGATAATGATCAAACTAATAAATTTCTAAAATGTGGTCATGTTCGAAGTCGAAACAAGTGACGAGCGTGCGTGTTACGATGCATGAATTTAAAGATTCTAAAAATAAAACAGTGAGTCTGTAAATTATCTCTGTATATCCCTTCAGATAAAACGAGTGATGTTGAGATTGCTAATTATGTTTAAAAATAGTCTATTTGGTCATCAGTACTATAAATACATTTAACGTTTCTGGAACAATGATGTAAAACTCCATTTTAAATAATAAAACGTATGATAACTTGCTTATAACGCTGCATAATGACGAGCTGTACAAAATTTACAAAGCTCCCAGTCTCTCCACCCAGGTCAGACTGAATATACTGAGATGGGCCGGCCATGTGCAGAGGATGCCGTCATCGCGAACGCCAAAAAGATTGCTGGAGTGGCACCCAGGTGGTAGAAGACTAATTGGACGACCAAGGCTGCGATGGGAGGATGATGTTGGGAGATATGGGGCGAAATTGTTACAGATTGGAGTGTCAGATTGGAGGGTCGAAGCGGAGGATAGGAGGAGTTGGAGGCGAATAATACTGGAGGCTAAGGCTCGATGAACTCGATGGCTCGAGGAAAAATATGATAACGTATGTTTTCTAAATATTTTATTTTATTGAAATCAGATGGGTCGCCCTGTTAAGATATTCGCATATGCTTTAGCTAGGCGACATATCTAATTCCAATAAAATAAAATAAAACCTCTAGAACTCATACATTTTAATTATTGTTAATTATTAATAAAGCCAACAAATTGACATGGTGATAACGAATGGGTATACTTGTTAATTGAAATAACCCTCTTTCATTACGTGTTTCAAAATCCTTAAAAAAAACGATCTCGTGTGATATAATTTCAAAAATCCCTGCATTTTCTTCCTATTCCGCCCGAAAGTCAACGCCGACACTTCCACTTGGAATTAAGGGTTGAGAATTAATTAAAAGTTAAAATCGTGATTTACGTTTCAATTTTTAGTGCCCGTAACTCTTTCGAAGCACTTTATCGATGCAAAAATGCCGCGCGCCGCCCCTGGAGCGATTAATTCACTCCCCTGGAACTCGGGTTAAATGATTCGAGAAAAATTCGTGGAAATATTTGATTAAGCAGGCAGGTTACCAGTGCCGGCTCAGGGAGATAGCGGCTGATTTATTGGACACAAAAATGTTTTAATTAATTGTCTCGTCGGGCTGGCAATTATATTGTAAGGCGATATTATTATCATTGCTGATTATAACTTCGGTCAGAATTTCGTCCTTTATAGTATTAAATCTATTTGAAAGATAAACGTTGTGGAGTACCAAAATGACGCATAAATACAGTTGAAATGAAAAATCTGTGTATGATCGAGTCTCGAATGATAATATAAGAAGTGACTGCAGCGCGAATGAAAGTGTTAAAAACAAAATAACGAAAATATTATTAAGATAATTTGGATACATGGAAATCATCATTCATTTCTCGGTGTTACATCCCGGTGTGGGACTTGGCCTCTTCCACAACGGTCCTCCACTTACTTCTGTCTCTGGTTATCTCTCTCCATTTTCCAGCTCCTTCCATTTTCTCCCAATCTTGTTCCACGAAATCCGCCCATCTTTTCCTCGGTCTGCCTATTGGTCTCTTTTCGCGAGGCACCCATCTGGATATAATTAGTGGTGTTCTATCCTCTGGCATTCTTTCCACATGGTCAGCCCACCGTAAGCGATGAGACTTAGATAATATATATTTTTTAAATGTTAAAGAAATGAAAACAATGTAACCTATCGTGGGTGAACCCTTAGAGATACCCTGCGAAGAAATTCGTAGATCCTGTAAAATTGATGACATTGTGAGATGGAGAAGGCAGAGAAGACAATTCAGGAGAAACCACATCGAGAGGATGGATTCATCGAGGATTCCTAAGATCGAGATGCAAGAAACTCCAGAGAGCCGTCGACCACTAAGACGACCGTCAAAGAAATGGAAAGGAAGCTGGACGTATTTATCCCAGGAATTTTTTTAATATCCTGTATAAACAGATCGCTAGATCTACAATAAGGGGAAAAATAACGAAAAAAAAAGATCTTGTGTGTGAACAGTTAAAGTATTATGTTCCCCTAGAGATTTCTATTTATCTATATATCATGACACGCCCACTCGTCAATTGTTCCGACTTTAAACAATTGTTATTATATCAGTATATATTATTGTTTCTGAAACATCAGGAAAGAACAGTGTGGCGGTCTATTCTTTCGGTGTGAGGAACGCAGAAAAAATGGTGAATTTAATGAGACGGCATGATGTTCGTTACGATTTTTTTTTATAAATTATGACACTGTGTTTCCACTTCTGATTTTATTTTTCTCGATTTGTTTCGAAGGTTTTACACTTTCATCATCTGCGCCACTGCCGAGTCCAACTCTCTTGCGTCCACGAGTGGTCTCTTAGACCCTCCGAACCCCGGGCAATGTGGTATTGGTAGAACAGGATTACAATATGGTGAAATGTCTCTCATTATTGATACGTATAACCCAATATTTATAACATAATTATTATATTTTAGTTATTTTAACTACGCTCAAGCGCGGTAATGTATGGTACCTGCTATACGAGTATGACAGCTACACTAAGTATTTTATTAACATCGATGTTTTCCATATAAAAGAATGTTAGTAATTTTTAGAAAATTGTGTGAGAAAGCTTTCGACGTGATGAAACTATAATGTTTCGTTGTTTTATTACCATATTATATTTAACTCTTAAAAAATATTTATTTACTTTTGTTTGAATTCGATTCTTTTGTCTGAAGATACTGTTAACTATTCAAATAATTTATATTTGTATTTTCATATGATTGGCCTAATTGATTGTTTTCTAAGTTTTTTTTTTTTAAATAAAATATGTATGAAAATCTCGGCTTATTATCGCAAATAAAAAAAAAGAGTCCGGATAAAAAAGGCTTCTTTAATTATTATATTATTACTTAAAACAAGAGATTTAAAAAAAACTTGTTTTAAGATATAAAAATTAAATACAGATAGCTGACATAACTAGAACAAAAGTCTCCTAAGGTCACTGAAATGAGGAACGTTCGTGGGGTAGACTGAGAAGAAGTTACCGGAGAGAGCGTGTTCTGAGTAATGTGTAAAGCGGCAAATATAGTAGCAACAGGAAGCTGAACTCCAGGAAGACCAAAAAATGGCGACACCGCTGGACTTCTAAAGAAAGCAGAAAAAAAGAAGGAGAAATAATTTTATACTATGTAAAATAAGTAACAAATTATTGTAAAATTGAATGAATCATACAGTTTTTTCATAATTTGAATAAAATTATCCATAAAAGAGAATTTAAATATTAAAAAGATATTAACTGGAATATAAGTGATGATTATTAAACATCTCCTTAGAGTAGCAGAAATGAAAACATTGCAACCTATCGTGGGTGTACCCTTAGAGATAGGATATCCAACGAAGAAATTCGCAGATCCTGTAAAATTATTGTGATGAGATTGAGTAGGCAGAGAAGACAATTCTGGAGAGACCACATCGAGAGGATGGATTCAGCGAGGAATCCTAAGATCAAGATGCAAGAGACTTAAGAGGGCCGTCGACCAAAGGGCAACCACCAAAGAGATGGAAAGAAAGCTGGACGCATTCATCACAGGAAGAAATTTTATGTCCTGTATAAACAGATCGCTAGATCTACAATAAGGGGAAGAATAAGGAAAAAATATTATCTTGTGTGTGTACAGTTAAAGTATCCCGATTAACAGGAGGAATTTTTAATCTGGTCAAATTGTGAAAAAGTTCAAATCTCCGAGTAATTATCGCGTCTCACTCGAGCGGGCAGACGTGAATAACAATGGAGGGAGTCCTCACTTCAGATCTAGTCGTTTCTGCCAATTTAAAATCAACAACGAGTTACACCCTTCACCCTTTAGCTTCGAGGGCCCTGAACAGCCCTTAGGCCCTCACGACTGAAGGACACAATCAACTTGATTGAGAGAACACAATGATAATATAAAGATACCTTAATACACATTATAAGCATATCGTTACATTATATAATATTTTTTCTGATAATCTAAAAGCTTTAATACTGTAGAATTCCATAATGACATAATCGCATATACTAACGTTTGATTTTGTAAGGGCAGTATCAAATTTGACTAAAATAATAATAATTACAACGATTTTTTTTATGAAACATCTCATTAGAATACCTGTGTAAGGCCTAGCATTGAGACCAACGCGGATACCACAAGAACGAAGGCTAGAGTGCGGGTGGCAGAGATGCGGACGCTGAGGATGATAGCAGGAAAGACTCTTCGAGATAAGGTGAGAAAGACGGCTATCCACGAAATCAGCAAGGTGGAAGATGTCGTGAGATGGGCAAACAACGCAGAAACAGTGGTGGTACTCTCATAGAAGCCTAGAAGCCTGGCTTGCGTAAGAAATATTAAATCAAACCCAAATTTAATTAATCATGCCCCCGCATAAACCAACAATGTTCCCATCAGACGTAAGAGGAATAGCCACAAGAGCTGAACCTCTGTAAGCCAGAAGAGGTTTTGATTTAAATTTTAAATCAAAACCTCTTCTGGCTTACAGAGGTTCAGCTCTGACGAAAGGCGTCGCTGCGCCTATAACAGTTTCGGGTAAGCGGAGGGAGCTGTCTATGGCTCGGCCTATAAATAAAGATTTAAATCCTTTGGTGTTTAGTCTTTTCTAAAGAATAAATAAACTAACTAGTTAGACATCACGCTGTTTCTCCAGAGGAATATGCAGAGACCCTTACAATGATCTATCGTGACATAACCCTCGCGTCTCTTCTTCATTCATACAACGTGACATACAAGCTCGTCGATTGTTCAATATATGATAAAAACTGGTAAAACTATTATAAAATATACGCCAAATGAAAAAATAAACGAGAATTGTATTCCAGGCAATGCCTTAGAAAAGAAAAAATAAAACCCCGCCAATAAAACTGTGTCAATTATTTCACATGAGTTTATTTATTTTCCAATTTTTCCGTTGTCGAAAACTTCCCCTCGTAACGCTAATTCAAAATGGGGAACAATTATATTCAAAGTCGGGTATGAAATGATTTCATTTGTCTTTGTTAATTAAATTGAAAAAAAAAAACGAGGAGACCTAAAATCACAAGACGTATTTGAAACCCTTTGATAATGATAAAAAAGTTTTATATAAATAATAATTCGGTAGCAAATTTGTCATTTCAAAATGTCACCGTAGGGTGAAATATGCCGCCCCTGGGAGAAAAAATATAATTAAAGGCAAACAATCCATTCGTGAGCCCCTTCCGAGAATCAGAAATATGTTTCTCTACGATTAATAATTAAAAAATAATAAGAAAAAATGATGTCGTAAAAGAACCAACCCCCTTTAACCCTTTTCTACCGAAGCCACCCCCGCTATCATAACTCACCCCTATAGTATGGCAGGTTTTGATTTGGCGAGCGTTTTTCTCGTTTTGACAAAACGCACGCTAATTTTTCTCTAAAAAAATTGTACATCCTCGGAGGTTGAAGTATTTTTGATAGTGTAGCTCACCTGTGTAAGGCGCTGTCTTTTCTGTAATTGTGAGCTCATTATATTATTTTATTATGCATAGTATTATGTGCTTTTGACGTTACCTATTGACTAGTCGTGCGATTCTTTTACCTAGGCATAGAGGTAGCTACAGTAACCTATATGACGAGGTGCGAGCACAAACCAACAAAGCGACAGCCGTGGCTGGCTGCTTGCGCGACACCATATGGAGGAACAGATACATGCTGACCGAAAGTAAAGTCAAGATATACAATAGAACTAAGAACCTTCTTAGAGTAGCAGAAATGCGAACCCTACGCTCCATCGCAGGCAAAACCCCCAGAGATCGGATCAGAAATGAAACGATAAGGTCTGTCTGTGGTGTTGAGGACATAGTGAGATGGGGAAGAAGCAGAAGGCGCTTTTGGAGAGACCACGTGGACCGCATGGAGAATACAAGAATTGTAAAAGTTTTTAAATATGAAAACCCAAGCAGCAAGAGATACCAGGAAGGCCGCCAAAGAGATGGAGAGATGGCTGAACATCATCATCCCAGGACAGCCAACCGTCATAAATATGACCTAAACTAAGAGGAAGAAGAAGAAGAAGATCATTATCTGATCTGTCCCTACAGTCGGTAGGGACATCCCTACTGTCCAAGCTGTCCCCTGTTAGTCAGAAGGGCGCGGGCGCCTACCCTGAGAGAGAGAATGGTCATACACACATTGATTCTTCCGACTTTTAACGAGCCCGATTTTTAGAATTTTAGCCATTTCAAGTTTTCTTTAGTCTTTCTCAAGTCCATAATCCATTCACATTGTTAACGTATAATTTCTTAACCATTCTTTCTTCATCCATGCATTACATATATCCAAACCAACGTAGTGATCCCTTCATAAGATCGTTCATAATATTGTATTTATGGTTTCTTTAACAATGATGTAAAACTCCTTATTTAATAATTAATACGAATGAAAATGTCTGTTTTCTGGAAGTTAAATTTTCAGTTTATAGGAATGACATTTTTTTCCTTCCTAAGGCATTATCAAATGTTGAAATATTAATTACTTGATAATAAGGCAAAACAAAGGCGAAATATGACATTCGCATGAACTATGAAACTTTTAGAAAATAAGCGTTTTCATTATTATTTTTCTTGTACTTTATCCGCACTACATTCCTTCATGATATCAGCATTTGAAATTATCTAATTTTATTCTATCAGAATGGAAGATATCATAATCTCCGTATTTGTTGGGCAATCAGTGTGACCATGGACTGTACGTGCACATTGTGAATGATTTCGGTGAACACTTGTGAAGAATGCTCCCACTTGGTATTGAGGAGAGCTGGATACAAGAGTCGATAAATAGACACGGGGACGTACAATGGAAGCCATTTTTGTTTAACCCTTTCCCTATTGTAAGGGAATAATGAGAAAATAAATTATTTAAAATTGGAGTTTGCCGAACGGTTGAGGGGGTGGGGAAGGGCGAAGAAAAAAAGGAACTGTAAAAAAGCGAAGATCGCTTTAGGTGAAGCAGGGCCGCCTGTGAAATCAAATACGCAGCATCTTAATTTTTAACAAAAAATAATATTATGTTTTACTAGTTTAAGAATAAAGGAATTTTAAATTTTGCGTTTGGCTGGGCATGTGTGGCGACAGAATGATGGAAGATGGAACCAAAAGGTTACAGAATGGAGGCTAAGGTTGGGCAGAAGAAGTGTCGGAAAACAGCCAATCAGGTGGAGCAAAGATATTGTGCGGACAGCGGGAAGGCCCTGGAGAACACTGGCGAGAGACCGATAAGGATGACGTGGGTTTGGAGAGGCTTACGTCCAGCAGTGGATGGAGACAATTTGATGAAGAAATATCGAAAAATACTTAAAACAACTTGGAGAGACAGAGTTCACAGTGAGATTGTTCTCCAGCGGATGAAAAAGCATCTGGATTTGCTCGACAGTATAAAAATAAGGAAATTGCAAAACTTTGGCCACGTAATGAGAGGAGAAAAATACCAACTTATACAACTGATAATTCAGGAAGAGGAAGATCAGGTCGAGAAGAATCTCTTGGCTGCACAATTTAAGACAATGGTTCAGAAGTAGCACCACATCGCTCTTCAGGGCTGCAGTCGATAAGGTGAAAATAGACCTGATGATCGCCAACCTTCGCAGAGGAGACGATTTCAGCATGATCAGGAGTTTACCGTGAGTAAAAATAACAGCTTGTAATACGGATTTCTAAATCTCACATTTTTTATTACGAATTACAGTCGTTGAAAGTTTATTAAAAAAAAATCATCCCGATTCGGCCCTGATTATGCGGAGCAAATATCACAAGGGAGCATAAAAGCGGAGAAGTGAAAGAAAAAATAAAATAAAAGACAAATAAATTAATATTCCGTCATTCTTAGAAATGGAAAATTACAATTGGGCAGAAACCGCCCGCCAGCCACCCCTCAACCCCGCCGGGGGTTGGGCAGGGGAAGTGTATGGCAGATTTGTTTTATTGTTTTTATGGCAATTTTATGGATTGCCCTATACAATCATGGTAAAAAATATTTCAGGGTTCTCGAGAAATATTGCCAAATATTAAAAAT
This sequence comes from Lepidostoma basale, assembly GCA_022606425.2. Taxonomy (NCBI): domain Eukaryota; kingdom Metazoa; phylum Arthropoda; class Insecta; order Trichoptera; family Lepidostomatidae; genus Lepidostoma; species Lepidostoma basale. The sequence goes on from JAHDVF020001298.1 coordinate 19,809, forward strand.
GGCCATTTCGGTGAGTTAAGCGACCCGGAGACGGTAAATAAACTTGCTAATATTTATGTGAACATTGGTGATTGATGCAAAATATTGATCGCCATAATAGCCAAATGAGGCTATCGTTTGAATTGATAGGTACTAATGATGCAGCCGATTGATAGTTTTAATGTATGATTGACAACCTACTTACTAACCATCAAGACTTCCCTGAAGGGATAGGCAAACACAATGGACAGCCACACGTTATTTCCTGGGATACTTCTGTCGCTTTCTAAATACATTGTGCACGGACAAAGTTTTTTTTCGACTACTCATGTAGGCGGGAATTTGATATTTCATTGATTTCATCATGCTTCGTTTTCCTAGGTCTTTTTTTATTTATTTCTAGTTCTGTTTAATTAAACTTCTATTACAATTTTTTTCCATTCATTCTTTCCATGGGTCCAAACTATATTAAAGATCCTTTCATTATTTTGTTTATAATGTTATCATTCGAACTGCATTCACTTCTTTATATTTGCATTTGACACTCTAATATAGATATTATACACATATTCGTATTTAAATCAAGAAGGAATAAAGTAGAAAAAATGCAGTAAAAATGCGATCTCTTTGACGAATGTGTGAAGTGAACGGAGTGCGAAGAAAAGTGTTGTTAACAAAATAATAAAAGGATTACGATGATTTGGACATATGGAAAGAATGAATGAATAAATAATGGAAAAAAGTAGGTATATATGGTATGTGTTTATTGTAATTGATAAAATATCAAAATGTTGTATACAAGCAGTGTGAGTGGAAAAAGAAGCCGTGGAAGACTAAGGAATGTATAGCATGACCTAATTAATCAAATACTGAAAGGTGGCCACATTCGAAGTCGGAAAAATCGACGAGCGTGCATGTTACGATGTATGAATGTGGAGGAATCTACATTGATATGTCAGGATAGAACGGTATGGAGGTCTATCCTCTTTGCCTATCCCTCCGGGGGAACGGTGTGATGGTTAGTTAGTTAGTTAGTTATTTAACAATAATCAAAAACTCCATATTTAATAATCAATTTGAATAAAAACGTATAAAAAATAATTAAATATAAAATGTCGGCAACGTACGGAGTCGGAGAAACAGACGTGCGTGCATTTCACGATGTATGAATGTAGAAGAATCAAGAGGATTATTCGAATTTCAAATGCGTACTGACAAATAAGCGACCAGAGGCGACGCTCCATATAGCCGAAAAGTTTTGCGCTTGACGCATGAGGAATCGAGATAGCAAAAGTATGCCAGGAAAGAATAGTGTAGTTGATCATTCTTTCTGCTTACCCCTTCAGAGAGACGGCGTGATCGTAAGTAAGTGATTTAGTTATTTATAATTTTATTGACCATCTCCGTGGGGCTTTACGCAAATACATTTATCGTATTTTTTTAATAGAAAATGAAGGATTGCGCAATAATAATTTTGGATGCACGCCATTTTGAGATAATTTCTTTTATTGGTATTGTAATGTCCCGCTTTGTTTTTGTTTTTATGCGGTCATAAGTTTTTAGGCAACGGGTATTTGACAAAAACCAAACATTAAGACAACCAGTTAGTCAGCGCAAACTATATTTTAGTACCATTTTTTTAAACATAATAAACTATCTAACAAACTAACAAAGATTTTTGTTGCTTCTTGAACAATGATGTAAAACTCCACATTTAATAATTAATACGAATGAAAACGTCAGCTTTCAAGAAGTTTTATCATATTTTATGGGAATGGCATGTTTCGCCCTTCTAAGGCATTATCAAATGTGACGAAACTTCAACTCGTTGCAGTTTCTATACACTAGTAAATGGAACAGAATATGGTAATTAACGAAAATTGATGTGACTTTATATAATATACATTTATAACATATACTCGTATAACAAATATAAGTAACGATAAAAGGGTTTTTAAGAAAAACAACTTCTAACAAATTGTTTTAAGTTTCGTCACATTTAAAAAGGCGAAACATGTCATTCCTATGAAATATAATAAAACTTCTAGAAAACTGACGTTTTCATTCGTATTAATTATTAAACTAACTAACCATCATGCCGCAGGGATAGGCAGAAATAATGAACCACTACTTTGTTCGGTTCTGACATACATTTCTTGCTTCCTCTACATCCATACATCGTAGCATGCATGTACATCGATTTCTCAAACTCCTTAAATGACCGATATTTAATATTTGATAATTCCATATTCAAATCATTATAGTGAGATGAAGTAGGCAGAAAAGATTAATCTGGAGGGACCACGTTGAGATGATGGATCAAGCGAGGATTCTCAAGATCGTTATGTACGAGACTCCAGAGTGAGACATGTTTCGCCTGTCAGAAGCCAGCTATTCTGGCTGCGGAAAATAAGGGATTGGGTAGGAATGAGCAGAGTTGAGAACATGTTCCAAGTAGCGAGAACAAAGATTATTTGACTGCAGTGATTACCAACGTTGGGGGGACCTGACATAGAACCAAAATAAGTAACTAACATTAATAAACAGTGAAAAATTTGTCGCATTCGGTTGCTTGTAAGCCAATTTATATATTTTTTTTTATTGTTTCTTGAACAATAATGTATAACTCCATATTAAATATTTTATACGAATAAAAATGTCTGCTTTCTAGAAGTTTAATTATAACTTATGGTAAGGACATGTTTCGCCTGTCTAAGGTATTATAACAGGCAGGCGAAACATGACATTCCCATACATTGTAGTCAAACTTCTAGAAACCAGACGTCTTTATTCGTATTAATTCGTGATATCAATTATTTAAGTAAATTCAGTTTTACAAGTAAACGTAACTTCACTGTTTTATTAAAGTGGTTACAACAGTTAAACGGTGGGGTAGTATGTTAACAATAGTATTTAACTCCTAATCCCTGAATTCCACCCCTTCTGGGGTGGCTTCCACCCCCTATAGACACTTGTCCGAACTAAATCTCAACCCTTTTTTAATACTTTTTCTTTCCCCAGTGAATACATTTTCAAGATGCCATTTGGGTAAGTGCGAAAATAGGCAGACTTTAAAGCGGTTAAAAATTGAGTTTAAAAGAAATAACGTATTTCATATTTAATTAAATCAACTAACGATCACATCGTTCTACCGAAGGGGTGGGCAAACATAATGGACTTGCACAACAATTAATACGAATGAAAACGTAATTTTTCTAGAAGTTTTACTATATTTTATGGGAATGACATGTTTCGCCCTTCTAATGCATTATCAAATGTCATTGAAACATGTCATTCCCAAAAAATATAATAAAGCTTCTATTAATTATAATTCGTCTTCTTTCTTCTTTTTGTCCTGTCACACCTCCGTGGTGCATAGGGCCTCAAGGAATCTTCTCCACCCGACTCTATCGCATGCCTGATGCTTAACGTCGTCCCAAGTGAGACCTCCTGCCTTAACCTCGTCCTGCAGGGTTCTTCTCCAGGTGGCTCTAGGTCTGCCTCGCTTTCTCTTTCCCCCCATAGGGGACCAGTCTAGTGCGCCCTGAGCGATGCAGGCTGGGTTCCGTCTCAGAGTGTGACCGATCCACTGCCATTTGCGCCTAGCGACTTGTTCTCTAATTGGCTTTTCGCCTGCTATGGTCCAGAGAACGGCATTTGACACTGTTTGGGGCCAATAGATTTTGAATATTGAGCGAAGGCACCTATTTATAAACACCTGGAGTTTACCAATAACGTCTGCGGTAGACTTCCAAGTCTCACATCCGTACAGCAGTACGCTTTTAACGTTACTGCTGAATACTTGGAGCTTGAGCTTTCTCGAAATGACACCGGAGCGCCATACAGGGCGAAGCATAGCGAAAGCTCCCCTTGCCTTGTCAAGTCTGCTGGCTACATCCTCCTCCGTACCTCCTGAGCCTGCTATCATACTACCGAGGTAGCAGAAGCTGGTCGTGGTCACAAGGGGGACACCGTGGAGCAAGATTGGGGTGGAGTCATTTGTGGACACTCGTAGGTCTACTGTCTTGGACATGTTTATCTTGAGACCTACTTTTGCCGCTTCCTCGTGAAGTCTACAAAGTTTCCGCTCCGCATCCACCCGGTTTACCGAAAGCAAACAGAGTAATAGTTATAATTCGTACTAATTATTTAATATGGAGTTTTAAATCATTGTTCAAGAAAAATAAATGACTTGCACAACGTTCTTTCCTGGCATACACCTCACGATTCCTCAACATTCATATATCGTGCCATGCATACACGTTGATTTCGTACAGTCCTCACTATTAATTTAATTTCAAACTAATTTATTTACATTTACAATGTTACTATCTGTAATCATATCTTGGCAGGGATATCGGAGCTCAAAATAATTATATCCTGGATATCTTTAGTTTATTCTACATTCGTGGAGCCTGTCAGAATCGCTCGTCGATTTTTTTACTCTCTGCATGACCGGCATATTTATAATTTAAAACAATATTATTTATTTTTACGTAGATATTATAATAGTATATTTATTTTCAATAGTTACCAAAAAATTTAAATAGTTCATCCTACCAAAAATTCAACATCATATTCGACTCACAGAAAGCAGAAAACCTTTAAATCTCTTATTTAGATTTCGTGATTTTTAAAAATATATTTTTATCAAATACATCTATTATTGAAAAAAAATATTTCGTTTATGACAGGAATAATGTAAAACTCCACAATTAATTTTATTTAAAATAAAAATTACTCAACAAGAAGGTGAAACACCTCGAAGCATGGTAATTAAAATAAAACTCTTTAAATTTTAAATAAAGTTAAGGCGTTGACACTATGAAATTCCATTATGAAGATTCCTTATGAATTAAAACACTGTTTTTTCCAGTTTTGAGTTTATTTTTCTCAACATGTTTCTAAGGCTAAACACCTTCACCATCGGGAAAACGATATAAAATGTTTATATCGTTCTCCCTATGATGAAGGTGTGAAGCCTTCATAACATGTTGAGATAAAAACAGTTTTTTAAATCCGTCAAAACAAATAAAAAAATTAATTACCTTTTTTTTCGGACCACAAAACGCACTTTTTTTATACCAAAAGTGCGTATTATGGTATCAAAAATTGTGATGCGTCTTATGATCTGATACGTTTTATCGTCCAACACATGTTTTTTCTAAAAAAAAATGATAGATTAATTTTGGGATGCGTCTTTTGGTCCGATACGTCTTATCGTCCGGAAAATACGGTACAAAATATTTTTCATTTCATTTGTCGCGCAAGAGTAGTGATACAAGCTTAAATCCTTTACTTTAAAAAATGTAAGTAATAAAAATAACCTGTTTAATCCCTGGACTGATAAGGAGTCAGGAGTTAAGGGTGGCGAAAAGGAGGGGGGTGGTTCTCAATAGGGGTGGACTTTAAGCCTCAATAAATACGATTAAGCACTCGTGTTACATTAATAACTCTTAGTCTGGTAGAAAAATAAAGAAAGGGGTAGCGCGAGATAAGGGATGAGGATTTATAACAGGACTGCTGTTTATTGGTAGGGCGAGTGGAATCTTGAATATGAGAAAACTCGTATTATTGATTTTTCATTTTCAAATCATCTTATGTAGTTAAATACGAATATTCAGGATATAGCAAATGGCATCAGTTGAAGTTCTAAAGCCAAAAAATCTTACTTCATTAATTAAATCTAATGATTTAACTGAAATCTCTTGATAAAACAGGGATAGGTAGAGAGGATAGACTGCGGTTCTACTCTATTCTGACATACCCCTCCAGATCCTCTACATTCATTCATCGTCACTTGCATGATCGTCGATTTTTCCGACTTCGAATGTGGCCACCTTTTAGTATTTTTAATTAATTTGGTCATGACATACTTTCCTAGGTATTCCACGGCTTCTCTTTTCCACTCACACTGCGTGTACACAACATTTCGTTTTAAATAAAATAAAATAAATAAAAGTTAATTTAAAATAACAATTAAATAAAACGATGTTTTTTTAACTACTTTCACTTTTTGATTTCTACAGCGACTGGTTTCGCCAGACTGGTTGGCATTGACAGACTGGTCTACTCTTACTCCATGAATAGGCGCAAAACATCAAAACAGAAAAATCCAAAATATAATACATGCTTTTGATAAACTTAAGGCGTTAACACTGTGAATTTCCATCATCACGAATATATTTTTGAATATAAGCAGTGTTTTTTTAACTTTTTAGTGTATTTTTCTTCACACGTTTAGAATATTTTACACCTTCATCATCGCGAGAGCGATACAACGAATTTATATCATTCTCACGATGATGAAGGTCCAGGGATTAAACACGATGACTTTCGAAACATGTCGAGAAAAATAAACTTTAAGTGGAAAATAGTGATTTAATTCAAGGCCGAGGTTGGATTGCATAAGTGTCGGGAAACAGCCCTCTAGGTGGAACGATAATGATGATATTGTGCGGAGAACACTGGCGAGAGACCGAGAGGAATGGCATGGGGTGGAGAGGCTTACGTCCAGCGGTGGATGGAGACAGGTTAACGATTAAGCACCGTGGAGTTTTATATCATTGTTCAAGAAACAATTAATAATATGTAAGTATAACAAGCAAAATCGTAGATTATTTAGATTTACCGTAAGATCTCGATTAATCCAAAGAAGTTTTAACAATCTTTATAATAAGAATAATTCTTTTTTTGTAAAAACTCTTTGTCAGTACGAGAAAGGGGTAAGCACCAATAAAAAGGGGGTTGAAAAAACGAACATTCGGAATGAAAAAATAAATTACGCAGAAGTTTTTAATCCGCAAGTCTTAACACCCTCCAACCCTTGTTTACAATGCATTGTTTAAGGAAAATTTATCGAGAAGGGGTTGGTGAATTTCTTTAATATATTTGGTATGTAAGTACAACAAGGAAAAATTTAATATTTAATATAATAGAAGGACCTTTAAATGAATCTCCCGTAAAAAAAATTAAAACAATATTTTGTGGAAAATGTACGTTTTCTTGATTAACCGTTTATTTTGAAGTTTTACAACTTCATCTTCTTCTACAAACATTTGTTTGGCCGGGTTCTCCCAAAGTCGACTATCACTCGAGAGTATTTGTCCGTGTCTTATGCAGTTCTTCAAGAGTGCCATTACTGTTTTATTCTCGTCCGATCACGTATGTTCCGGAGTCTGTCTATGAGAAGATCTGTCTTCTCGCCACATCTCGCCACTTCTCGCCGACTCTCTATTTTGCCCTTAATCGAATCAAATCAGATCAAATCAGTTTATAATCTCAACAGACATCACAAACAATATCAATATTTAAGGCATCTATTGAGTACAGGTTAAATATAACAAACTAACTAACTAACCATTGCGCCGTCTCCCCGAAGGGGTAGGCAGAAATAATGGACTGCCATACTTTTCTTTCCTGACATATCTCGGTTCCTCAACATTCATAAATCGTGCCATGCACGCGCGTCGATTTCTCTGACTCCTCACTGGCCGACATTCAAATTTCATTTATTTGATCGTGCCACGTTTTCCTCGGTCTTTCTCTATTTCTAGATCCATTTACATCGTTAACATATAATTTTTTTACCATTCATAATTTCCATGTGTCCAAACCATCTTAATGATCCTTCAATTATTTTGTTCATAACACCATCATTCGCACCGCATTCACTTCTTATATTTTCATTCGACACTATCATACACAGAGTAAAATATAATATATACAATATAATTTTTAATAGTAAACACGATTGTTTAGTGGTTTTACTTGTTGTGAAGCGTTCGAGATGTGGATATACCGTAGAATTCTCCGTATACCGTGGACCGATAGGGTCAGTAATGCAAATGTACTGTAGAGAGCCAGAGCCAATAGAAAGCTGTTGTCAAGTGTGAAAATTAGAAAGGTCTAATATTTGGGTCTTGGGCTAAGGGGAGAAAAATACCACCTCCTTCGACTGATATTAATGGGTAAAGTACAGGGACGTTGGGGTGTTGGTAGAAGGCAGCTGTTCTGGCTGCAGAACATCAAAGAGTGGATAGGAATAACTAGAGTTCAGAACCTGTTCCAAATGGCGCAGGATAGAGATGCCTTTGCTGTAGTGATCGCCAACGTTGGGGGGACCTGACACGGCACCGAAAGAAGAAAGTAAGTAAATACGAAAGAAGCTATTTTGTGTTCCCAGGGCTCCAATTTTATTTTCTTTATTTTTTTGTATTTCTTGAATTTTTTGTGTTTTATGTATTTTGTATGTGTGTTTTTTTATTTTATTTTTTATCTTTGTATTTGATTTTTTTGTATTTTGCCATGCTATTGTGCCATTTTGTTTGTTGACATCATACGTTTATTCCCTGTTTATATGTATTCATATCGTCTCTTTGTAAGAATAACGTGTTATCTTGAAAAATTTTTAAATTTAAAAATGACACAAGATACCCGTCTGAAAGAGACAACGTGACCACACAAAATACCACTGTTGTGTTGTCTCTTTCCCTCATAAATTTTCTGTTTTTCACTTTAAAAATACCATGTTTTTGTAGAAAATAATGTTGAACACGGCGGATTTGATTTTCAAAATGTCACGTTATTCTTGCAAAGTGGCGATATATTATTCATTACTACTTTGTGCATTTTATTTTTTGTAAAAGCTCTTGTGGTGTTTATGTCAAATAATAATAATAAATAATAATGTTACGCTTTGCAACAAATCAGTCCCTAGGGTTGAAATATTTAAGAAATATAAAAATATTTATAGAGGCTTCCTAGAAAAAAATTAACTCTTTGCGTGCGGTGGTCGAACCTAAAGATGAGTATAATATGTATGCGTTACGCCGGCGCCGAGACCGCTTGAGATTTACTTACTGATAGCGCTGCATATTTCAGAATTTATTATTCGTATCTGAAATTATAATAATACTCATCTTTACGATCTACGCGTGACGATATTTGGTAATGTAGATTACTGGAGCATCTGACGCCATTTTGGGGACAGAATATTAATTTTAAAATTCATATCATTGCCTCGCCGCTCATCCTGGGTGGCCCTAATTCGTTCACACAATATCATCTATGCATTCCTCATTGTGTAATTATTTCAAACTTCAAGCTTTCTTGGAAGAAGATTCCTATCCCATCCCATCGAAAAATGGATGAAAAAAAATGGCGTACTGTTTTATATATTAAAAAAACAATTATCCTAGCACAAGTTTTTCATTTATTGATTAAATATAAGAAGTGAATGCGGTGCGAATGATGGTGTTATGAACAAAATAATGATAGGATCATTAAGATGGTTTGGATACATGGAAAGAATGAATGAAGAAAGAATGGTAAAAAAAATTATATGTTAACGATGTAAATGGAACCAGAAATAGAGGAAGACCGAGGAAAACGTGGCACGATCAAATAAATCAAATATTGAATGTCGGCCATGTGAGGAGTCAGAGAAATCGACGCGCGTGCATGACACGATGTATGAATGTTGAGGAAGCGAGAGAAATATGTCAGGAAAGAAAAGTGTGGCCGTCCATTCTTTCTGCGTACCCCTTCGGGGAGACGGCGTGATGGTTAGTTAATTAGTTAGTTTATATTTTTCACTTAAATTTATTATATATCTTTATACAATAAAAAATGGTTATATATTTACATCTGACGATGGAGGTCACCTCCGAAACATTGTCGTGTTATAATATTTTTATTGTATAAAAATATTTAATAAATTAAAGTGGAAAAAATACAATATTTTTTTCAATTCCAAAGTTTTTACAAGTTTTTTATTATTGCAACCCCAGTTATGTGAACGATACAAACAAATCCGGTTACTTAATAATGAAATAAAATGATGTTTTTCGAAAAATCCCTTCCAGTTCTCTTCAGTTTTTGGATCTATTATATATGGAGCCGATTACATTATTAACTATAGTCGACGTGCATGCTTGGCACCGTGTCATACGTTGCATGAATGTTGAGGAAACGAGAGTGTTAGGAAATAACGGTGTAGCGGTTTATTCTTTCTGCGTACCCCTTCGGAGAGACGACGTTATGGTTAGTTAGATAGTGAACCATTTAAACGTGTTTAAAAATATATATTATTTCAAAATTACTTATTACAAATAAACACATTTTTTTGTAAATTATTTATGGTAAAAGTAAACAAGGCAGCTGCAATCTCTGGTGTTATAAAATCCACAATATGGTAAAACAATGACATTGCCATTAAGAGTAAGATGAGCAAGGGCAGACACAGTAAGAACCAAACAAGTTTTGAGGAATTCCGAGATGAAGACACTGAGGACGATAGCAGGCAAGACGCTGAGAGATCACGTGAGGAACAATAGAATAAGAGAGATATGTGAGGTTGAGGATATTATTAGATGGAGCAGATAGCGAAAAAGGGACTGTTCAAAAAATGGGCACCATAAGACTCCCCTATATTGCACTGCATAATCAGCCTCATGGGACTCGTCTTCGTGGAAGACCTCCTAAAAGATGGAAGGACAGCTGAGAGTCCACCTCACAAGAGGAGCAAAACTCTCAAGAACAGACCACATATGTCTACAACAAGGAAGAAGAAGAAGAAGATTTATGGACGTGATAAATACTTTTTTTAAATTAATAATTAATAACAAAAAAGAGTAACTAACTAACTAACTAACTAACTAACCAACACGCCGTCTCCCCGAAGGGGTAGGCAGAAAGAATGGACTGCCACACTTTTCTTTCCTGACATATTTCTCTCGCTTCCTCAACATTGACACATCGTGTCATGCACGCACGTCGATATCTCTGACTCCTCACATGGCCGACATTCAATATTTGATTTATTTGATCGTGCCACGTTTTCCTCGGTCTTCCTCTATTTCTGGTTCCATTTACATCATTAACATATAATTTTTTTACCATTCTTTCTTCATTCATTCTTTCAATATGTCCAAATTATCTTAATGATCCTTTCATTATTTTGTTCATGACACCATCATTCGCACCGCATTCACTTCTTATATTTTCATTCGGCACTCTATCATACACAGAGTATCCACACATTATTCTAAGAGATCTCATTTCAACTGCATTTATTCTACTTTCATCCTTCTTTTGCCAGTTCCATGCTTTGCTTCCATACATAAGGGTCGGTAGAAGAACACCATTGTGCACTGCCATTCTAGCTTTTTTTGATAGGTTTTTGTTTGCGATGACAACTTTAAGTGCACCATTCACTTTGTAGCCAAAGAGTAAATATTTGCAAATAAATAATAGTTTTAAATTAATTTCTTCTAACAATTTCTTTAGGAAAACATACTAGAGATTGTAAAGAAGTATTAATTGTAGATTGTATTAAACTCAATTTTTCTGAATCAGGAACTTAGCATTATACCCGCAAATAAGGAATCAGAGGGTCATCATCAATGGAAAAAAAAATTAAGAAGATAAACCTATCCGGAGGTATGTAAATATCCGAAGCAGAGATCCTTATTACTTTGATATCATTTGCAACGCAGAATCACGTATATGTGGGAGTAATAATAAAATGCCATCTATGGATAGAATTTATAACATTTTAAGATGTTTATTGTATGATCGTATCTCTAAAGCGTGAAACATGTCAAAATGCATGCAGCAAACAGTAGACGTGAATGCACGTATTCAAAATAATCACTTAAACATATTTCCTTATTTTTAGATATGCGTATCTAACGACATCTGTGAACAAAAAAATGCGGTAGCTAAATATTAGAAGAGTAGGGACCGTTATAAGGGTAATTATATTCCTTAATATGCAATTATGAGTGGAGGTATCTTGAAAGGGGTTCTTGACTAGGTGGTCGCCTTGTTGACAGATTATGAAGATTGTTTTATCTATCCGGGCATAACCGTCATGTCTATGGTTATGATAATCTGGAGAGCAATAAATTATTTCTTTTTGGTGATAATAATCATAAGAATGAACTTTTTGGTGTACTTGAAAATTTATTATATTTTATGTGATATGTTTCGACTTTCTAGGGCATTATCAAATGTTGCAAGAATCAAGTGCATAGTTGCTTATTATTTTGTCGATATACCTGGGCTAAATTATTTTGTTCCATTTATTATGTAGAATAATTTATGCTTTTTGAGATCTTGGGTATATTTGTATAATGGCTGAGTGGTAGGAGCTCCGACTTCCATTCTCAAAGTCCCGGGTTCGATTCCCGGCGATGGCAGTCTGATTGTCACACTGTCATTGGTCTGGTGTAGAATTCACGTGACAATAAAATGGCGATAGATTGGCTACCTATCACATGTCATGAGAATCAATATAATAGCTAAAATAAATTGTATACAGTAATTGGGTTCAAACGACCTGTAGTATACAAGGAGAAAAAAAAAACTTGTCTTTCTCGACCGACGTTTCGCAGATCGTTGCAATAACTACCCTAAGATGAAACTGCAACGATCTCATGTTGTATGTTTACAAAAGATGGACGAGAGGGATATTGAAAGAAGGGTTGGGGCAGGCAACAAAGTGAATGTGCACTTAAAATGTCATCGCAAACAAAAGCTTATCCAAAAATCTAAAATGGTAGTGCACAATGGTGTTCTTGTACCGACTCTTTTGTATGAAAGCGAAGCATGGATGTGGCAAAAGGAGGATGAAAGTAGAATAACTGCAGTAGAAATGAGATCTCTTAGACGAATGTGTGGAAACTCTGTGTATGATAGAGTGTCGAATGAAAATATAAGAAGTGAATGCGGTGCGAATGATGGTGTTATGAACAATATAATGAAAGGACCATTAAGATGGTTTGGACACATGGAAATTATGAATGGTAAAAAAATTATATGTTAACGATGTAAACGGAACTAGAAATAGAGAAAGATCGAGGAAAACGTGGCACGATCAAATAAATCAAATATTGAATGTCGGCCAGTAAGGAGTCAGAAAAATCGACGCGCGTGCATGGCATGATTTATGAATGTTGAGGAAGCGAGACAAATATGTCGGGAAAGAAAAATGTGGCAGTGATGTTTAGTTAGTAAGTTAGTTAAAAAAAATTACAAATGTTTTTGACAGATGTTAAAATTTTAAAATCTGTCAAAACTGACCACATTTGTGATTTTTTTTTTAATATTTTGAATATTTATGTTTATATAATATCATTTATGAAGGGCTTGTTAGTCCGAAACATGTTTGGTATTTAATTATTATTATTATTTTTTTGTTAATAAAGTGAGTGGTGTATACTAAGTATATACTCGTATATATAAAAAAAGAAACATTCAACATCTACAACACAAAGTTATGGCGAGTATAAAATAAATTTTATATTATTATTCAAGAAACCATAAATACGTTCTGATTTTTCTCGTGTATTGTATTTCGAAGAAAACGTTAATAATGTAAGGCGATTCCGAAGCATATGGAAGCCATTTTGTGAAATGTAAGCGTTTCTCGTTAGTCCTAACAGATCTCGTCGGTCGATAGTCCTGACGGACGCGCGTACGTGTCACCGCGGGCAGGGTCAGGGTTCGAATCCGGGTTCTCGGAACCGCCTTCGTCAACGTGTATGCATGTCCAAGGAGCGATTTTATGGGAGATCGTCTGGGCGATTGTACGGTGGACGTCTTGAGATTCGCTAGGAGCTTCGCAATCTGTATATTAATATTTTTATAATCCGGTTCGTTACTAAATCACTTCTTCTTTCTTCTCGGCGCTACGTCCCGGTGTTGGATTTGACCTCCTCCACAACAGCTGCTTTTGGTGACTCATCATCATCGGCTGTCCCTCGTGTCCGAGAAAGACTGTCCTTCACGGTCGTGGGTCCGCATGTGACTGAAGAGCCCGATCCTGGACCCACATATTTTGGGGCATCTGGGGCAGGGGAAGGCGCCTGTAATGGAGCCGTCACCGTCTCCCAGTGGTCTCTCCTTTCTCCTCCTCTCAGCGGCGTCGTCTCTGCGCTGTGCTTCAGAGTCTTCAGTGACTAATTCTTACGTGAACAACACCAGACCAAATACAGTGTGAAAATCACACTGCCATCGCCGGGAATCGAACCCAGAACCTTTGATATGGTTATCAGAGTTTTTACCACTCTGCCACGTAGGTCGTCGAGAGAGAAATCGAAGAGCAATCGGTCTGCTGAACATGATCACCTCGGAGTTCGACGTCTTTCATATAATTGAAAGTACATTTAAAAGACAAATACTTTACTACTAGTTGCAACCCGTAAAATACTCACGAAAGTGGTATTTCTACTGTCTACTATTTAAATTCTTGAACTTTTAATGTAAATCTTCTAAATAATTCAGAAACGTTTTCGGGCATGCGCAACGCGTACATTTCGAATTACTCGGGGAGAATCGAAGTATTCCTATCCCGCTTTCTAGTATTCAAAATATTCTCGTACTCTGTCTTGAAGACATCCGGGTTTTAGCTTATTGTGTTCCTATTACTGAAAGGTGGCCGCCTCTCAGTAATAGGAACAGGCAGTAGGAACAGTAATAGGCAGTAGATACAATCGAAGAGCGTGCATGTCACGATGTGTAAATGTAGAAGAGGCGCGAGAATTATGCCTGGATAGAACAATGCGGCGATCCATCCTCTCTGCCATCCTATAGTTAGTTAGTGCAATCATCTTTCTTATATTTCTGCACTTTTACATTAAATGTAAATTGTGTTTAAATAAAAAGATAGAATGGCAGTGCACAATGGTTTTCTTCTACCGACCCTTATGTATGGAAGCGAAGCATGGAGCTGGCAAAAGAAGGATGTAAGTAGAATAAATGCATTAGAAATGAGATCTCTTAGACGAATGTGTGGATACTCTGTGTATAATAGAGTGTCGAATGAAAATATAAGAAGTGAATGCGGTGCGAATGATGGTGTCATGAAAAAAAATAATAAAAGGATCATTAAGATGGTTTGGACATATGGAAAGAATGAATGAAGAAAGAATGGTAAAAAAATTATACGTTAATGATGTAAATGGAAACAGAAATAGAGGAAGACCCAGGAAAACGTGGCACGATCAAATAAATCAAATATTGAATGTCGGCCATGTGAGGAGTCAGAGCGTGCATGACACGATGTATGAATGTTGAGGAAGCGAGAGAAATATGTCAGGAAAGAAAAGTGTGGCAGTCCATTCTTTCTGCCTACCCCTCCGGGGAGACAGCGTGATGGTTAGTTAGTGTTTAAAAAAAATAGAATCTTCTAATTCTAACTGTCAGTAATTGGAGCCCTGTCATATACTGGGTCGATCACCCTACAACTTTCATAAAATCTTCACTTGACAATGATCTAAGTACGCAGAGACGCGTGGTGCCTAATTAGTGAATCGGAGCGAACAGTTATCTAATTATTGCCGTAATTAGTATTTTACGATTATTTATCAGGCCATCAGCATTTCTCCTACATCTTAGATCGGGCGACAAACAAAGGAAGGGATAACGTACCCGATTCTCAACAAAGAACTTTACGCATTTGATTTTTAAACGCACAATTCTCGTGTTTTGATAATACTCTGTCATAAACTAGAACAATGAAATAATTAACATAACGTTTCGGCGCCGTTTTATACCAATACAAAACAAATCGTGCATAATGTGTAAAAAAAAACTTTCACAACAAATAGTTGACGAATTTTTTATGAATTTAAAATAAAACTTTGTCCTTCTTTGTTCGCCATAACTTTATGTTGTAGATGTTTAATGTTTCTTTTTTTATATACTGGGTACACAACACTCACATTTATTAAAAAAATAAATTAAAATTAAATATCAAACACGTTTCGGACTAACCAGCCCTTTATCAGTGATATTTTAGGATATAAATATTTATAATATAATAAAATTGCTTACAAATACGAGGTCGGTCAGTTTTGATAATAACATCAGTAAAAAATTAAGTCAATGTTTAATGTTTCTTTTTTATATACTCGTACTTTGTAAAAAAAAATTAAATGTTAAACATGTTTCGGACAAACCAGCCCATCATCAGTGATATTATATAAATATTAAAAAAAAAATTCTTTTACAAATATGGTCAGTTTTGATTATAACGTCTCTAAAAAATTACCATATTTGTAAACAATTTTATTATATTTTAAATATTTATATAATATCACTGATGAAGGGTTGGTTAGTCCAAAACATATTTGATATTTAATTTTAATTAAGTTTTTAAATAAATGTGAGTGTTGTATACAAAGTGTTCAAAAATACTAAACACTATTTTTTCCGTTTCGTAAAAATGAGTATTTTCTAGAAATTTCATTATAATGTACGGAGGTGACCTATTTCGCATCGCTAGGATTTTATCAAATTTGAAAACATTTGAAACATCATAAATTCAATGAAAGTATATATTATTGATAAAGGGTGTGTCATGTTCAAAGAATGGATACCACCAGACTGCCTTATATTGCATTGCATAATCAGCCTCATGATGACCTTCGTGGCAGAGTGGTAAAAGGTCTGACTTCCATACCGAAGGTCCCAGGTTCGATTCCCGGCGACGGCAGTGTGATTGTCACACTGTCTTTGGTCTGGTGTAGAAATCACCTGACAATAAAATGGGCGATAGATTGGCTACCTATCATCACATGTCACGAGAATCAATATAATAGCTTAAAAATAAATTGTATACAGTAATAGGGTTCAAACGACCTGTATACATAAAAAAAAAAAAAATCAGCCTCATGGGACTTGTCCTCGTGGAAGACCTCCTAAAATATGGATGGACAGCTGAGAGACTATCTCACAGGAGGAGCAACACTCTGGGGAACAGACCACATAATTCTACAAAAAGGAAGAAGTAGAATAAGAAGTTTATAAGATACATTCAAATATGAATTACAAATGTAGTCTGCCACAGATTCAAATATTTTTTTTACACTGCAAATGTAGCCTGCCGCACTATAGGGGTTAAGGGTTGTATTTTTATATTAAATAGTGATTATATTATTACTTACAGTGTTCTGGAGTGGCAGATATCGTATTCCCTCGACCACTAACTAACCTTTCGTACAATCTTCCTCCGTCATCTCTGTGCTTGGATTGTTCTGGAAATTACAAATAAGGTTGATTTATTGATAATTAAACGCGACTCAGGCTCGCTGTATATTCAAAATAATATGTGGCGAGACAAAAATTCATATTTATCATTAGCGAGCTGAGTCATACAAAACCTCTTCGCAAGAAGATTTAATGTATGATATAATAACATATTGTATCCATAAATGAGTAAATTAATTGCAAAAAAAATGTGTAAAGGAAGTTTTTTTCCTATTTCAAAACATTTGATGATGCCCTTGCAATTGTGCGATTAAAATGCGCGACTTCATTTGCAGTATAAAAAAGTGTCTCGATCTGCGATTAACTACATTTACAGCTCAGACAGATTGCTTAGTTAATTATAATACGAGTATTAGGCGCAATTTAGTAGAAAGGAAATAATGTAAAATGGTGTTACACGTGTTAGTCCCTTAGCCTTTTTCTTACTAACTTTAAGAAAAACCGCGCGGTACGTTGCTGCGTAATCAGTACATTTTTTCATAGTAGATTTTTTAAATCGAATAAAAATAATAATGAAATAAAACAACTTTTTTAACTACTTCCACTTTTGTCTTTATTTCGACAGCGACCAGTTTCGCCAGGCTCGCTGGCACCGACAGCCTGGCGAAACCGGTCGCTGTCGAAATAAAGACAAAAGTGGAAGTAGTTAAAAAAGTCTTTTTATTTCAAATGAATCTTCATAAAGAGATTCCAGTAAAATCATTTGATTGTCGAATAAAAATAATTGTCTTGGAAGATCTCCTAAAAGATGTAAGGATTGCAGAAATCTTACGCTCCTGCGAGGTGAATTCCCAGCTGATTCTCCCAATATTTTTACAAAATAATAATGTTTTCCTATATATACGAGTACAATATATGTTTTGGAGGTTATTATATCGGAAGATATTTACAACTGAGGATGGATGAAATCACTTTCGAAACATCTGGTTATATAAATATAAAAATATTTAATAATATACTAGGTAATGCTGCATTGACGACCTTCGTGGCCGAGTGGCAAGTGCTACGACTTCCACGACGTTCGATTCCCGGCGATGGCAGTGTGATTGTCACACTGTCTTTGGTCTGATGTAGAATTCATGTGACAATAAAATGGTGATAAATTATCAAACATGTCATGAGAATCATTATGATATCTGTACCTTTTCCATCGATTTGGCTCGCGCTGTTATGATGTAAATACCGATTATAAAATCATAAAATAAATAAATAAATTATCTTTCAATGTTAACGCTTTAACCCACAATAAAGGATATGTTAATGTTAAGGAAGTAAGTGCGGCGATCTAAAGTCTATATTTCTACTTATAGGGTAACTGCGTTCTGGTAAGATAGTGAGAACAAGAGATTGTCATGAATCACGGATGAAATCAAAACGTTCCATCAATTTTATGAACTGTAAATCATAAAAATAATGATTTCGGAATGAAACAATAAGAGGTTGATCACGTAAATCTTATAAGCCGAAACGTATCATAATGCAGGCAGCAATAAAGCTTAGATCCATATCTCTTCAGGGAACATGCTCACAGTATCCAGGGGCGAAATGATAGGTAGCCATTGAATTCAGATTTTTTTGAAGTAGAAACAAATTTACAACATTTTGAATGTATGCAAATACTTGTAGACGAATACTGCTTAATGCTTAAAATCCAATCTTCATAGATGGTGCTAGTGTGTAGATTGAAACTACCATGTGAAGTGTGGTGTTACAATTAACAAATATACAACTTCCAAAAATTTGTTAGACATGGTGGTCATAAGAAAGGTGGAATGGGGAATATTGTATTACATAAAGCGTGCGCTTAACACAACTAATGACAGGTCATAAGTCCTGTAAACACCTCGATCACCATATTCTGTTTCCAATTTGCATCTTCGTCTCTATTGAGATACAAATAATCCTAGAAACAAATTACCTAATCATCACGTCATTTCCCCGGAGGGGTAGGCAGAGAGGATTTACGGCCATACTGCTATGTTCTGACATACCTCTCGATTTTTCTCTACATTCTTACATCGTAACATGCATAAAAATTGGCTTTAAACTGAATATGACAAATACAAAAATAATGACTAACACACAAATTGAAGACATTAAATCTGCAATAAAAATATAAAAGTGGTGGATGAATATGTGTACCTTGGTCATCTGTTGGCTTTTGGAAGAAGAGGTCATGTCAAGGAGATTGAAAAAATAATACAGCTCGGTTGGTCTGCATTCGGAGGGCTGGGCAACATCTTCAAGTCGGATATGCCACAAAATTTAAAAACAAAAGTGCTGGAATATCTGTGATGACCTATGGATGCGAGACATGGATGTTGACTAAATAAGCAATGCACAAAATTAAATTAGCACAACGGGCCATGAAAAGATCCATGTTGGGTATCTCGCTTAGAGACCATATACTCAACGTGGAGATTTGAAGATCCACCAGAGTCAATGATATAGGGATTCGCATTGCGAGGATGAAGTGGCAATGGGCTGGACATGTGTGCCGACGGGATGGTGGAAAATGGAGACTAGAAGGTTACTGAATGGTGGCCAAAGTTGGGTCGGAGAAGTGTCGGGAGACAGCCTACCAGGTGGAGCGATGATATTGTGTGGACGGCGGGAAGGGCCTCGAGAAAACTGGCGAGAGACCGAGAGAGATGGCGTGGGGGTGGAGAGTCTTACGCCCAGCATTGGATGAAGACAAGCTGACGAAGAGAACATCCATGATCGTCGATTATTTCGACTTTGAATGAGGCCGCCTTTTAGTGATTGATTAATTTGATCAGGTCATGTTTTCCTCGACCTTCCTCGGCTTTTCTTTCCATTCTCACTTTTGTATTGTTTTTAAGGGGGCTTGGTGTTATAGTCTTAGTAACACCACACAAGGAGGCTCTTGCTTCTTAGATTTTGCCGATGATTTTATTACTCCTATTTAAATAATTTGATTCAGTTGAAAAAACCCAAAGTCATATCACTGTTTCAAAATCTGCATTAAAAATAAAATATTTTTTGTTTAAAATGAAACCTATTTATTTAAAAAGAGTTTTACTTTAAAAAATAATTGAAAACTATTTCATACTTTATTTTCACCACTTTATTTTATTTTATTCAATCAACTGGTTTCGATCTTGTTGGAGTATCGCCAGGGATTAAAAAAAAAAGTTTTTGTAACTCTGACAAAGTTCGGGGGGAGCGAATTTGGTAGATTCGATAAAACAAATAAATTGACATAAAAACAAAGGAAAAAGGTGTTTTAAATTATTTTTAATAATACTGTATTACAGCAAATCAAGTGCTTCATACGAAAGAAATTTTACAATTATTCAATTGTCAACATTCGTCCCTGATCTAAAGCGTGTTTGAATAAAATACATTTCCAGTTACATATAAAAATAATCCAGTATATACCAGATGCCAAGCAGTTAAGATGCTACCAATGGTGAATCACCGTGATTCCTAGTATCATAATGTAATATAAATATTTATCTTGGTACACCTTTCGGTCACCTTTATATCGCTTCTCCGAGCGCTACTGCCGTACATCGTTTATGAGTTACGGTCGTTACCGCAATCAAAAGGACCGCGGCTTGTTTGTGGGCTAGTACAAGCAGAATCCAAAGAATTAACATCTGTGTTTTAAGATGAAAATGTGTCAAGATGGGCGCGCGTTATGGGAGGAAAAATATGTTTTTACTGTGAATAACAACAACAAACCACTACGCCGTTTATCTGAAAGGGTTGGCAGAGAAAAAGGACCGCCACACTCTTCGATCTTGCACGCCTCTCTAGATTCCTTCACATTCATACAGCGAGTCATAAACGCAGGTCAATCCTTCGAAATCCTATATAATTCTCCTCTAACACGGTGGACATTAAACATGAATTAATTTGTTCATGCCAAGTTTTTCTCGGTCTCTTACGACTCCAAACTCCATTCACATTGTTAACGTATACTTTCTTAACTATTATTCGTCCATGCGTTCCATATGTCCAAACCATCATAATTTTGTTAATACCGACCTTCATGGCAGAGTGTTAAGAGCTCTGACTTTTATACAGAAGGTCCCGGGTTCTATTCCCGGGTTCTTTTCCCGATGGCAGTGTGACACAGTCTTTGGTCTGGTGTCATTTTATTAAATGCAGCTCGGGCTACTTCAATTCTGCATTTTATTTTAATGTCCGAGTCAAGCGCTTTTAGTGATAAGGTTGCAGCTAGTAAGTAATAAATACTGCTATTTGTTTGACAATCGATTAGGAATATTGTGACAGATGCTTTGTTCACACGAGTTAGTATTTTTCTCCCGTGTAGCTGTAAAGCGAATAAGCGGTAACACGTGCCTGCGGCTTCTTTTTACTTCTCGCAACGCTGACAAAAAATAAATCTCACGAACTCCCCTTGAATATTAAAACGCTTCGTGTACTCGAACAAATGTTCGAAGATATTAGTCACATACGCGATGTACTATAATAAATATTCCTAGAAATAGATTTTATAACTTCTTCTTATTCTTCTTAGTTAAGGTCGTATGACCTTTTTGCGACGGTGGTCTGTCCTGAGATGATGATGTCCAGCCGTTTCTCCATCTCTTTGGCGGCCTTCCTTGGGTTTTCATCTTTAACATTTTTTGCAATTCTTGTATTCTCCATGCGGTCCACGTGGTCTCTCCAAAAGCGCATTCTGCTTCTTCTCCATCTCATTATGTCCTCAACACCACAGACCGACCTTATCGTTTCATTTTTAATCCGATCTCTGAGGGTTTTGCCTGCGATGGAGTGTTAAGTTCGCATTTCTGCTACTCTAAGAAGGTTCTTGGTTCTATTGGTAACAGCTCTGACCTGCATTCCATACGTCATGATGGGTCGAACGCATGCCTTTTATATCTTGACTTTAATTTCGGTTAGCATGTATTTGTTTCTTCATTTGGTGTCGCGCAAGTAGTCAGCCACGGCTATCGCTTTGTTGGTTTGTGCTCGCACCTCGTCATATAGGTCACTGTAGCTATCGATCTTTATGCCTAGGTAAGTAAATCGCATGACTTGCTCAATAGGTGTGTTATCGATGGTCAGTTTATATCTAATATTGTGTGCATAATTTTGAGTTCACTAAATACTACATCTAAAAATTGACGACCTTTGTAGCAGAGTGGCAAAAGCTATGTTATCCGGGTTCGATTCCCGGTGATGGCAGTGTGATTGTCACAATGTCTTTAGTCTGGTGTAGAATTCACGTGACAATAAAATGGCGATAGATTAGCTGCCTATCACATGTCACGAGAATCAACATGATAGCTGTACCTTTTATATAGATTCGGCCCGCGCAGTAATGATGTAAAGAAAAAAAAATAACTACATAACATCGGGAATGGAAGATTAAAGCCACAATAAATTTAAATTGTGTAAAATTGAGAGTTATCTATAATAATTAAATAACTATCATGCATCTTTCCGAAGGGGTACGCAGAAATAATCGACGGCCACACTGTTCCTTCCTGACATATACCTATCGATTTCTCAACATTCTTACATCGTGTAAACAATAATAAAAATTAAAAATAATATTGTATGCATAATTTTGAGTTCATATTATCTTTGATTTTTGCATGTGATATATTTCATTTGCGGGGTTGACGTCATAAACAAGTGCATGCGAACCTCATCGGCGTCAAATGACTGAAACCACAACAAACTTCATAACATTCCCAAGATCCGCTCCGAAGATAGCGACAAGCCTTATTTACCAAGGGACTTTAATTGTAAATCGTCTGCTTACTGCTTACCCCTACCCTTCCTTCGGTAGTAATTGCATTCTCGCACACAACCACGCGAACAGGAGACGGGGAGCCGAACTTCTGTATGATAAAACAATAATAAATTGCTTTTGTTTTGAAGGCAAGATGGCAGCGCACTATGTTGTCCTTTCACCGACACTTGTGTATGGGAAAGGTACATGAAACTGACAAAAAAAGGATAACAGAAGAATATTTGCCTTTTAATTATGTATGAAGCTCCATAATGCACTTGCTTATATCTATAAGATTGAGATATTTCTGTTAAATTAAAAATAAAAAAAACTTTGTTTTAAGTATCACAATTGTATTTTATTTTATGCGAGACAGCTTTTTCGTCAACATATGTTGACATATCAACACCTGATGATGTCAACAAAGGTTGACGAAACAGCTGTCTCGCGTAAAATAAAATACAATTGTGATACATAAAACAAAGTTTTTTAAATTAAACAGTTCATAATGTTAAAGAATCATAGTGTTTCGGGCAAAACAATGGACTATGAGATATTTTAAACTTGCTTATATCTATAAGATTAAGATATTTTTGTGAAATAAAAAAAACTTAGTTTTATGTATCACAATTGTATTTTATTTTACGCGACAGCTGTTTCGTCAACCTATGTTGACATCATCAGGTGTTACAATAATATATCAAAAGTCAAATTTTCAAAGTGAATTACAACAAACAGCTGTCGCGTAAAATAAAATACAATTGTGATACATAAAACAAAGTTTTTTTTTTTAATGTATACAAATATTTCGAGACAAACACTGGATTCGAACCATTGCGGGTTAATCATTTTTAAGGATTAATTGTATCTCAATAGAGACGAAATGTAATTTTTTTTTGGAAACAGAATATGGTAGTCGAGGCGTTTACAGGACTTATGACCTGTCATTGGTTGGGTTAAGCGATCACTTTATGTTAATAACATTCCCCATTCCGCCTTTATTACGACCATCACGTCTGACAATTTTTTTTGAAAGTTGTATATACGAGTATGCTTCTTATGTTAAAAAACACTTCACATTTTTTAGGTCAATCTACACTAGCGCCAACTAATAAGATTAAATGTAATGTTTTAGGCCAACAAAGTGATCGCTTAACCCAACCAATGACAGGTCATAAGTCCTGTAAACGCCTCGACTACCATATTCTGTTTCCAAAAAACAATTTATATCTTTGTCTCTATTGAGATACAATTAATCCTTAAAAAGTGTTTTAATTTAACAGTTTATAATGTTAAAGTATCATAGTGTTTCGGCCAAAACAATGGACTACGAGATATTTTTATTTCGTGGGTTATTTATCCGATTATATCTAAAAGTAACTAACTAACTAACTAGATTTTATATACTATACAAATTAGAATCCTCCTTTTCCGTGTCTTCAAGATTCACTTGATTTAACCAGAGTAAAAGAGAAGACAAGTTATCTGCTCAGTCACGATAGTGGCGACATTTCTAATATTATATATAAGCAACGGTGAAAAGTTTAGCTGATTTTTCATAGAAATTGATTGGCTATTGCGCTTTCTTAATTTGACTATGAATGAATCTTAGGGGGAACTACAATCCTGTAAAATCCCATCCCGTAGTATATTTCCTATATCGTAACTAATTAACTAACCGTCTCCCCGGAGGGGTAGGAAAATGAATGGAACGCCACACTGTTCTGTCCTGACATACTTCTCTTGATTCCTCTACATTCATACCTCTTGTCATGCACGCACGTCAATTTCTCCGACTCCTCACGTGACCGATATTTAATATTTGATTGATTTGATCGTGCCACGTTTTCCACGGTCTTCCTCTATTTCTAGATCTGTTCAGGTCGTTTACATATACCATCTCCACCATTCTGTCTCATTCCAAACCAATTAAACCATCAAACGACCCAAAATTAATTACCAAAAAAAAATAATTAAACCATTAGATAATTATGTGTTCTAGAAATTGCACTATATTTAATAGGAATTACGGACATTATCAATTATACAACGTGACAAATGTGTCATGTGCTTTAGAGATGCGAAGCATGTCATTCACTTGAAATATATTAAAGGATATTACCAGAAAACTTATAGAAACAAACGCTTTCATTCGTTTTATTTGTTTAATATGGAGATTCACACCATTGTTCAAAAAACAATATAAAATAAATCTTTCCAATTCCAAAGAAAAATTTACAACCTCATGGGTGTTAATACATCATTTTGTCATCTTTCTATTGCCATCTGTTACATTTTTTATTGTTTGCGTGATGTGTTTCATCGATAGAAATTGGTACAATGCAGTTTTACTGTTGTGTTAAAAGCTCTCCGATTCCGAACTTCTTAACACCGTAATAAAGCTTGTTTATACTTGATCTTATGGATTTGTCGCTTTTTAAATAACCATGCTAAAAGTATAAAATCGATTGCTAAGTGCTTTCCTGTGCAATTTATTAAAGCTTTTGATTGTGGTGTGTAGTAAAATATTTAACCTAATATTTAGAAAATAAATAAATAATAATAAAATGCTCACATTTAAAATGGACTAAGCTGAGCAGCTTTCGGAAACATTAGTTACATCCTTAAAAACCGGAAAATACCGATCAACCTGAAACGAAAATTCTATGAAGCCTGCGTTCTGCCAGTTGGTACTTATGGTCTTGAAACTGTTACATTGTCCAAACAAAGTGCCGAAAAACTACGAGTGACCCAAAGAGCCATGGAAAGAACCATGTTAGGAATAATCCTAAGAGACAGAGTCAAAAACGATACGGTGAGAGAAAAAACAAAGGTCACTGACATCATCCACCGGGTGGCGACTCTAAAATGGCAATGGGCAGGTCACGTAGCCAGAAGCTCCGATGAAAAGTGGACAAGAAGACTGCTGGCTTGGAGACCGTGGACGGCGAAGAGAAGTGCAGGGCGACCGCAACTACGTTGGAAGGATGATCTGAACATACACGTCGGAATAACCTGGGTGCAGTCTGCACAGGACAGAGTGACATGGAAGCGAATGGAGGAGGCCTTTGTCCAGGAGTGGACGGGAATAGGCTGAGGAAGAAGAAGAAGAACATTTAAAATGCCGTTTTGTGTAATAACCTCAATGTGAACAATGTTATTAATGATATAAAAAAAATGTAGAATGAAAACGCGATTGCTTTTTGTACATATTGATTTAGTCAGCTCTGTAGACTTGAAATTGAATACATAAAATAGAACTCAAATTTTATTATAATTAGTAAATCCTTGAGATAACGACCAGTAAAGATCAAATATTAGAAAACCAACAAAAAAAAAGAATAAACTTACTAACCATCACGCCGTCTCCCCGAAGGGGTAGGCCGAAATAATGAACTGCCATACTTTTCTTTCCTGACATATTTCTCTCGATTCCTAAACATTTATACATCGTGTCAAGCACGCGTGTCGATTTCTTTAACTCCCCACGTGGTCTACATGCAATATTTGATTTATTTGATCATGCCACGTTTTCCTCGGTCTGCCTCTATTTCTAGTTCTATTTACATCGTGAACATATAATTTTTTTACCATTCATTATTCATTCATTCTTTCCATGTGTCACAACCATCTCAATGATCCTTTCATAATTTTGTTCATAACACCATTATTCGCACCGCATTCACTTCTTATATTTTCAGTCGACACTCTATCATACCCAGAGTATCTACACATTCGTCTAAGATATCTCATTTCTACTGCATTTATTCTACTTTCATCCTTCTTTGGTCAGTTCCATGCTTCGCTTCCATACATAAAGGTCGGTCATTTAAATAATATTTATTTAAACTCCAATTAGGTTTATGGCTTCGACCGGTTTCGACAGCTCGCTGCCATATTCGGGTACCTACATCAAGATTTGCTAGGCTTATATATTAAATGATAATGGCGGGAGTTGAAGTTTAAAGATCCTGTATTATCTATTAGTGTTAGGTTTTTTAGTAAATACACAATGTGTATTAAAAAATATTTTTTTTCGTTATTTACAATGAACTTCTATCATCAAATTTCAAATAACGACATAGTTTTTTTGAAACCGATAAAGAAAAAAATATGTAATTTATAAAACTTTATGGCGGTTCACTCTTTCTGCTTACCCCTTCGGAGAGACAACAAGATTGTTAATTAGTTAGTTAATTTAATCTATAGTTTTTCGTCGACGTTCATGAAACAATAAATGAAATGAATCACTTTGGAACAATATTTGATTTAAGATTCTACGAATTCGAAAAGTACTGTAAATTATTTCAGAACACAATGAACATTTCTAATTGAATCGGCCATTGATGTTTAAATATCGAACACATAATGTTGAAGTTCAAGTAGGTACCGGACCACACCGGGTTGTACATTACTAAAATGTTATATTGTGTCTGATCGTTCCATGTATCTCACTAATAAGAAGAAGGAAAAAACGAAACGAATTAAACAGAAGCGTAGCTACTCTTTTCTATTGAATTATGATCTGTTATCCAGGGGCGCCACGGGAGATAATAAATTCAAAACTTATTAAAATTAAAAACGAAATGAATATGTTTATGTCATTGAAATTATATATAAAAATTAAAATGAAATAAATTCGTTCAACAATGAAGGGCATTGATTTGTAATAACTTGTCATCTGATTTTTTTCCGGATCTACTTAAACAACGATTTTTAATTAAATAATAATAGAAAATAACGAAAATCGTCTGTTCGAAATCTTTCAAGTATTCGACTCAAATAAAATATATTTAAAAAAGTTGATATTTTTAATTCCGTACGTTTTAAGCACAAAGTAAAATAAAACGCACATTAAATCAATTCTTTAAATCAAATTGTATTTACGGTGTGCGACCGCAAAAAATACATAAAAATAAGAACAGTATTTTAAGTTTCAAACTATTTAGAGTTTGGGGTGGCACTGGGTCCAAAACAGCCGATGATTAATAACCCCAGGGTTCTTAACCTCCCTGCCTAGGTGTTACCTGACCGCAGCTTCCCGAATCTGACAATCATCGATAAGTCATCTCGCCTGGACCCGATCGGAGATACAATCACACGATCTCTGGCCACAGATAGCTCTGCCATCTGATAAAATATTGAGACATGAAATTGAATTAATGGTCACCGTCATGATACCAGATTTATTGTTATGTTCTATATTTATATTTAATGTAATGATGCTATATTTGTTAAGAAGTCATTTTATAAAGATTTAAATATAAGCTAATAATATCATTTATACAACAACAACAACAACAACAATCCATTACGCCGTTTCTCCGCAGGGGTAGGCAAAGAGAATGGACCGCCACACTACTCTATCCTGACATACCTCTCTAGCTTCCTCCACATTCATACAGTGAGTCATACACGCGGCGCTGTACAAAATGCTCCGTTTTATTTGATCGTAGTTAAAAATAAACATATTTAGAATGAGGGCTGCACCCAACGCAGTCGATCAATCCTTCTTATCAGGAAAGGATAATTTGAAAAGGTGCGTTTTAAGTCTAGATCTAAACTCTGACTGATTCTCAGTGCACTTAAGGTCTGCTGGAAGATTGTTCCAGGCTGAAGGCCCGGCTACCGCGAAGGCTCGGTCGCCAAAGTTTGTACTAGGACAGCGTTTTGGCACGTCAATCTACCGATCGTCTTAGCTGATCGCAATGTAGACTGTCTAGCATTCAGGTTCTCGTTGATGCTGACTTCAGATATATAAGCTAGTGCCATACCGTGCAACACCCTGAAGACCGTCCAGCTGAGTTTTTATTGTATCCTTTCTGGACATTTTAGCCAGTGTAGTTCCTCAAGATGCTTTGTTATGTGACAACTCTTCGGCACACCTCTTATCAGTCTTGCTGTGCTGCGTTGAATGCAGACTGGAGTTTATTAGTTTGTTGTTTGGGGATGTTGGCGTAGACTCCATTGCAGTAATGGAGTCTTTCCACTACATGGATTTTTCCATTGCACGTTGTGCAACTTTGATTTTGTGCATTCCTTCTTTGGTTAAACTCCATGTCTCGCTTCCATAGGTCATCACAGTCACAGTTTAATGATTTTAAATTATAATAATAATATTTAATTTTTGAACATGAAATGCGAGAGAGAGAGAGTGGAGAGTTATTTAATTGAAATCACTAATTCCTCTCAGTATCCCGTGCAATACTAATTTTTGAACATGAAATGCGAGAGAGAGAGAGAGAGAGAGAGTGGAGAGTTATTTATTTGAAATCACTAATTCCTCTCAGCATCCCGTGCACCTACTTTACAATTTTCCTACCCTCAAATCTTTCGTCTGTATCAAATGTATGCAACGTGGTCTCATACCACGGTTTCTGATCGTTTTATTATTTCTGATATGCAAATACATCTAGAATAGCTCCGTGCAATTGTTCATTGTATCGAAAAGCGATTTCTCGGAAACCCGGACGGTTAATATGGCTTTCATGATCATATGCATGTCTTGGCCAATTCGCTATAAAGCAAACATTACGCGCAGATCACCTTGGAATGATTAAAACAAAAAATATTGATAGGTAAATCTTGGGAATAAAGAATTACAACCTTCTCCCTGAGGAATTAAAAAAAATAAAAAAAATTAAGTCAATTTAAAATGAGACTAAATTTATACCTTAATTCATTATACAGAGTATGAGCTAACATCGTTACAGTATTTATTGTAATTAATATGTTAATATTTTGTACTTTATTATGTTTTATATTGGTTAGTATGTAGTACCTTATACTTTTACCTTGTATTGTAAACTTTTTTATATTATAAGTATATTTTTATGTAGTGATATCCCTCACCAAGTACAGAAGTACTTCTTTTTGGTGGGGACCTACGATTTTTGGTTTAATATTTTTTAATGTGTAATAAAAAATAAAAATTTTTTTTAACACATAATGTACTTTTAGATGGTGTAAATACATGTTGTCCGCTGGACGATCCGGAAAGATGTCAGGAAAGAAAAGTGTGGCAGTCCATTCTTTCTGTCTGCCACCACTTCGGTGAGACGGCCGGCGTGATAATTAGTTAGTTATATTATCAAATTTAGTTTTCGAGTAAATTTACTCGAAATAAAAAATTTGCTACAAACATATTTTTACCGATATAAGTATATAAAGAACCAAAATAATTTTTTTTATAATTTTAAAATATTTTTTTCTCATTCAATCAATTTACTTAAATAAAAATGTATTTTTTCTAGAAAATTTAATATATTTTATAAAAATGCCTAGTTTCGTCCTACTTAGGTCTTATTAAATGTCACATGGACATGAAGGACGGATGATTGCATCCTAAATAAATTTGAAAAGGATCACCAAAATGATTTAGATAAGTGAAATACTCGTACACGGAAGAGAAAAAAATGGTTAAAAAAATTAAATATGCAGTGTGAATGAAAAAGATGCCGAAGACGGTTGAAGAAAACATGGCATGACCAAATAAAAAAAATCGTAGAATGTGTGTGTTACGATGCATGAATGTAGAAGACGGTCGAGAATCAAATTAAATCAAATCAGTTAATTATCTCAACAGACATTACAAACAGCAAAATGTTTAAGGCATTTATTGAGTAGAGGTAAAATATTATAAAAATATAACATAATACTAGGAACGCATTAGAGATGGTTCGACATTAGGAAGACAAGATACTTTCTAAAGTCAAGGGTATTTGTTCTCTGAACGTACCTTCACTAATATGAAAAACGTTGATCTCCGAGGAGACCGCGTTCAGCAGACTAACTGTTCTTGACCACAGGTGTCACCAGAGGCAGATTGGTTCTGGTGGCCGGTAGGTAAAACAATCTGTGCTGTCGCTGTCGGTGAAATCTATCAGGGACAAAAAGACCAACACCCTCTAGCACGGCCGAGTTCTCGAAATATTCCCTGATTAATTTAAAGAAATGGGTAATGAGATGCCCATCTCTTCTATATAGAGAAATATGTCTGGACAGATTAGTATGGCGGTCTATCTTCTCTGCCGGAGGGGTCGGCTCCCGTGGAAACGGCGTGATGGTTAGTGAGTAATTAAAAAATGTTTTAAGAATATAGGTTATAAAATGTACTGGTACAGAAACATAGCAGTGATGACAAAAATTCATAATGAGCAAACCGTAAACGAGACGTATTATTTTTAGTTCAAAGTAACCCCCTCTATCCAAAGGTCAGCCGATCCTTTGTCGGGGGAAAATAGAGAAAAAAAACGTATTCAAACGGATCCTCTGTCAATGAATCATTTTAACACTCTGTCAGTATCCAACTACCGCGGACTTTTCTACGCTGAACCCTTCGGCAATGAAAGATCTCTTTGTATTGACGTCCATTCATATCCAATCAAATCGATCCCGCGCGTTCGAACTTTGAATGAACCTTCTGTTCGATATTTGAATGGGATTTGAATGATAAATGAGCGGGAAGGAATCTTTATGACTACTGTTTGTATGGTGATGGGTTAAATTGATTTTTTTCTTCCCTTTAGAGTTCTTATCTGATTGGTTCTGATATTCAAACGACGAAATACGAAGACGAGGAAGTTTCGAAACGTTTTAATTCGTAGCTCTATATAACAATGAACTTAAGAAGTTTTCTTAAAATTAGGATTTATTTCCAATGTATAAAAAACACACACACGTTTGTTATATCATCATAGTAATTAACTTCTTCTTCTTCTTCCTTGTTGTAGAACTATGTGGTCTGTTCTCCAGAGTGTTGATCCTCCTGTGAGGTAGACTCCCAGCTGTCCTTCCATCTTTTAAAAGGTCTGGCTGATTATGTAGTGCAATATAGGGGAGTCTGGTGGTGTCCATTCTTTGAACATGACCGTACCAGTCCATTTTTCGCTGTCTGCTCCATCTTATAATATCTCTCTTATTCTGGTGTTCCTCACGTGATCTCGGTGTCTCGTCTTGCCTAATAAACTTATTATTCAATATTAGTGTTCAAACAATCTGATTTTGAATTTATTTATTTTGTTAATAATGTTGCCATCTGTCTTGAATTTTATTATTGGATCGGTGACAGTCGAGTGGTGGTCTAGGGAACAAAATGCTAGACTTATGATTCAGATGATTTGGGTTTAAACCTGGACACGTTCCGATTCCTTCTTCATAATGATGAGACATTTTCTGTTCATATTTAATGATAAAAAAAACAGTGGATAACGTGGAATAAAAATTAAATAAACACAAATGTCCGGATCGTCCAGCTGACGACAAGTGCACCATCTAAAAGAACATTGTGTGTTAAATTATTTTTCTTTGTTATTTTATTTTATATCATTGTATTTGTTTTTGTATAATTTGTTTTAGATTTATAACGATCGAAGTGTGCGCGGTAGATGCCTATTGGTGGCGATGAGGTTCGCAACCCATCACACGGAGTGCCGCATCGATTAAAGTGTGGCAGTCCATTATTTCTGCTGTTAGTTATTTAGTTATTCAATGATTTAAATCCTCGAGGTTAGTCTATCAAAAGAAAATTGAATAAATATTATTTGGATAGTCATGTGTCACCTTGCTAGTGTATTATTAAATTGGAAGATTCTTCCAGAAGATGGCAGCGAGCTGCCGAAGCCGGTCGAAGACACAATATTTTTTTACGATTTTATTATTTATATTACTAATAATGAACTTCTAAAATGTTTAATGATATAAATGGAGTACGGAGTCGAGGCAGACCGAGGAAAACATGGCAGACCAAATTAATCAAATTTTAAAGGTTGGTCATGTTAGAAGTCGGAAGAATAGACGTACGTGTATAACGGCCTGTATGAATGTGGAGGAAGCTAGTGAGGTATGCCAGGATAGAGTAGTGTGGCGGTCCATTCTCTCTGCCTACCCCTACGGGGAAACGACGTGATGGTTTGTTGTTGTTGTTGCCTCTATACAAAATCGAAATCGAATTCTTTCGACTGGCAACCATTTTCGATAATGGCCAAATTCCAATACATCAACAAACAGGATGTTACAAAAATGACGACAAAAAAACTCCCTATATAATCCGCCCAAATGACTTCGACACAAGTCGCCCTTTGCCGCCTAATGATGATTTATATTGAATTCAAGATAAAATAAATTCGAAATTCGAATCTAACTTCTTTCATTTTGACCCTCGATAAAATCACTCTCTGTATATTTAAATATAAGTGTGTATGTGTTTTATTCAAAAGAGTATAAAATTATTTTTTAAGAATAAGCATTTCAGATATTAAAGCATTGCACCTCTTTTCTTCCCCTAAGAAACAGATTTTTTCAAAATAATAAGAATGATGTCATCGTACTCTACAATACTTCTATTTCCTAACTGAGAATATCGACGATCATCGCGGCAGAGAGGTAAGAGCTCTGACTTCCATACCTAAGGTACCGGGTTCGAATCCCGGCGAGGGCAGTGTGATAGTCACACTAGCTTTGGTCTGGTGTAGAATTCACATAACAATAAAATGGCAATACATTGACAACTTATCACATACTTAAATAAATTTATACAGTAATTGGGTTTAAGCGATCCGTTGTTTACAAAGTAATCTTAATAATAATAATTATAATTAAAGTCAATGGAAATGGTTTTTGAAAGGGAAGAGCAAATGACGGTTAGTAACATAAGTGTGAACGAAGAGAACTTTGAGCAGGTGAGTGAATTTGTATATTTAGGTAGCATGCTCGCAGCGGATGGCCAAACGGAAAGTGACGTCAAAAGAAGGGTTGGTGCAGGTAATAAAGTGAATTGAGCTTTAAAAATAGTTATTGAAAACAATAATTTATCAATGGAAGGGAAAACGGCCGTTCTCAATGTAGTTCTGGTCCCAACCCTAATGTATGGCCGAAGAAGGATGAGAGCAGAATAAATGAGGTAGAAATGAGGTCCCTAAGACACGTGTGATAAAACGATAAACGACAGAATAATGTAGAGCGGAAGAAGATATTATGAACCAAATTATGAAAGGATCGCTGCGTTGGTTCGGACATATGGAGTGCATAGATGGAGAAAGAATGGTTAAGAAAGTATACTTTAATGATGTAAATGGAGTACGGAGTCGAGGCAGATTTATCCATTTTCCTCAAGTCGGTGAAATTGGGTGAAAACATTATTAATAATCAGATTCCTCCTTTAACTCTTTCCTCCTTAAATACTTTGTCTACATTTAATTTCCCAAGCTCACATTCTAAATCAATTTCAAATTAATCATTTATTAATTTCTATATAAATTATGAATTATCAAATGTATGTTTTTTCTAAATTACATTTTAAAAATATTGTTTATATAATATTATCATCATGTATTAAATATATTATTGTTTAATTTTATTTATTAGTTCTTATTGATAAAAAAGAATTATAAGTAGGTACTTATAATTCTACAATTCAATTCTATAATTCTACAACAAATAGACCAGGTTAATTTTTAAATTAAAATTATTGTAGGTATCGAATTTTAAATGCGTTTTTTATATTAGTCTTTCTTTGTTTAGTTTTTATTATATTTTTACACCTGAAGATGGAGGTATCCTCCGAATGACGAAAACGGAACGAGCAATTTACTTTCAAATGTCAGTCACGTGAGAAGTCGAAAAAATCGACGTGCGTGCATGACTGTTGATACAGCGATAAAAGTATGTCTAGAAAGAACAGAATGGCGGTCCATTATTTTTGCCTACTGAAGATGGTTAGTTAGTGAGTTAGTTAAAGTTAAGTTTAAGCGGTGGATTATTATAGCGAGCAATTGAATCAGATTTTAATTCCTGGACAAATAGGAGTCCTTTAAGGAATGCTCTGCGCGATAGCAATGGCTTCTGTGCATAATATTTTTAGCATTGATTGCAATTTCGATAAATCCTTTCTTGGAATTCAATTCAATACTCGTGCAGTGGCAAATCATGATGAAGGCGTCTCTTTGTTACGACCAGTGGCGGCTCTCGTATCTCCGTAGAAATAAAATAATAAATGAAATGAAAACAATAATAACGCTGAATTGATTTCTTGTCGGTACAAGTATTATAGAGTTTAACATAAAAATGAATAATATTGAAATATACCGATTATTTATTTCTTATTTACTACTTTCACTTATTGTATTTTTTTCGACAGCGAGAGGTTTCGCCAGGCTTGGCATGGAGTAAGGACGAATTGTGAAAAAGAATTGTGCAACATAATACTTTTTAAAAGCCATTAAAATGTGAAAACACAACATAACATAGTTAGGAATACAAATGCAATTTTTTGCGTAGATATTCACGGTTGGTAGCAATATTTAAATTTTTTTTATTTTTTTTTATTTTAGGGTAACAAACAGCGAATAAGTATATAAATAAAAAAAACAAACTTAAATTTGCCTCGCGGTGTGTCTTGTACGAAACATAGGGGTATTAATGGTCAATTCACTTAGAAATTCGGAGTTATCAATTCTGAAATGTATGATTTTGTGAAGTAGCATGATCAATATGTTTGATTTAATCGATTTTCACGGTTAGTAGTAGTTTAACCGTGAGTCTAATAAACATTTCAAGCATTCGGGGTAGTCTGGGAGTTACTGATATAAATAATAAGCTTGAAGAAAGGCAGATAAGATGGTATGGGCATATAAAACGGAGATCATAAAGTAAATAGAGCTTTGCCTGTGAATCTTCCTTATCAACAATCCAGAGGAAAGACCTAGGAACACGTGGATGATTCAGTGCAATAGCGTCTTGCAGAGAAATGGGTTGAGTGAAAGCGATACTCATAACCGTACGAAGTAGCCTGAGATCGAGAAGAGCCGACCCCAAGATTCAACCCAGAGAATGAGTTGGGATAGCGCCAGGAAGAAGAAGAAGAATACGATTAGTAGCAATGTTTTTTTGAGATCTTGTAAAATGTAAACAGTAATTGGGTTCTAAAGACCTGTTGTATACAAAAAAAAATTACGTGTAACTCGTCTTTCTGGACCGACGCGCGACGTTTCGGAGATCGTTGTAGTCTACATCTATAGGGTGGTAGCTGCAACGATCTCCAAAACGTCGATCCAGAAAGATGAATTACAAGGATTTTCCCAAGATCCCAAAAAAAACACAAGTAATTATTTTTTAAAATTTTATATTATTGACGTGCCACCACTGGTCGCCCTGAAGATGCGATTAACCATGTATGAGAAATACGTCCAATAAGTACTTATGTAGGTACTGCGAAGGAAATCGAATAAACTTTGCAAGGATAATCAAAGACAGATGAATACGAAATAATTAAATTCGTTTTGTTTTCTTCTCGTGCATTAACGAAAGAAGCGCATTCATGTTCACGGTGTTCCAAAATAAGTGGCCCTTCCAAAAAAGGGGTAAATCCAATTTACTTCTATATAATATATAATATCAATATTAAAAAATGACTTTTGGTAAAAGTAGTTTTATTTACCAATTTCATGTTTGATGATTTTGTGCGAATTAAAATACGAAAGTTTTTTCTTAATTACGAGTTTATTTATCTCAATATATTTCGAAGGTTTTTTACCTTCATCATCGGTAGAACGATATAAATAAAAAATATGAAGTAAATAAACCCTCGACTATGTTGACAAATAATTTCATAGATGAAAAAAAATGTTTCATTGCATAAATTTTAATAAGGAATTCCGGTATTAAAGCTTTAAGTTATAATTATAAAAAATAAAATAAAATTTATATAAATTTTGAGTTACGTATTTTTTCATGTTTCGAGGGTTTTATACTTTCATGATTTATATCATTTTCCCGATGATGAAGGTATAAAACCTTCAAAACATGGAAAAATAAATAAAACTCAAAATTTATATGTACGGTATTTAACTAACTAACTAACCATTACAAAGAGCAGACAGAATGGACCGCCACACTTTTCTTTCTTAACACATTTCTCTCGCTTCCTCAA
The DNA here is from genome assembly GCA_022606425.2 of Lepidostoma basale. Lineage (NCBI taxonomy): Eukaryota > Metazoa > Arthropoda > Insecta > Trichoptera > Lepidostomatidae > Lepidostoma > Lepidostoma basale. Next base: position 56,504 of record JAHDVF020001298.1, read on the forward strand.
CATTCATACATCGTGTCATGCACGCGCGTCGATATCTCTGACTCCTCACATGGCCGACATTCAATATTTGATTTATTTGATCATGCCACGTTTTCCTCGGTCTTCCTCTATTACTGGTTCCATTTACATCTTTAACATATAAATTTTTACCATTCTTTATTCATTCATTCTTTTCTTATGTCCAAACTTATCTATATCTTACTGATCCTTTCATTATTTTGTTCATAACACCATCATTCGCACCGCATTCACTTCTTATATTTTCATTCGACACTCTATTATACATAGAGTATTCACACATTCGTCTAAGATATCTACTGCATTTATTCTACTTTCATCCTTCTTTTTCCACTTCCATGCTACGCTTCCATACGCAAGGGTCGGTAGAAGAACACCATTGTGGTATTTTATTTTTTTAAATATGATACTCTTAGATATCTTAATGCCTATCCGATGGGTGTTGCTATCGTTCGGAACCACTAGGTTATACACGTGGAAAGAACGAATAACGAAAGTTAGTGATGTGAATCGAGTATAAATAAACTCAATTAAATTAATTATTTTATTTTATAAAAATCATTAACTATCGAATAATTATGTTCATAAGTAATGTAGTTTTCCAAGAACCCATATATTGAAGTATTAACACGCACCTTTAAGCATACATACGCCATGCACGCTGCAGATCTTGGTATTGCCATTGCTATATAATTATTACATAATTAAGACTAATTTTACAAACTTTTATTAACAGTGCATTATTCTACTCCATTAATGCTAGTATACACGGATACTCTTCTGATACTCATCATATTTGTTAATTTTCCAGAAGGTGCAAGAGAGCCGAGGTGATCGCCAACATTGGGGGGACCCGACAGGGTACTTGAAGAAGTAGAATATTGTTTTATGGCAGTAGTATAGAAAACAAAAGCAGAAAAATTTGGTATTGTTAATTGTGAAATGTTTAACGTGTGTGAAAATAAAATATTTGCATTAAAACTTAAAACTTAAAGTTGTCATCGCAAACAAAAACCTATCCAAAAAAGCTAGAATGGCAGTGCACAATGGTGTTCTTCTACCGACCCTTATGTATGGAAGCGAAGCATGGAACTGGCAAAGGAAGGATGAAAGTAGAATAAATGCAGTAGAAATGAGATCCCTTAGACGAATGTGTGGATATTCTGTGTATGATAGAGTGTCGAATGAAAATATAAGAAGTGAATGCGGTGCGAATGATGGTATCATGAACAAAATAATGAAAGGATCATTAAGATGGTTTGGACATATGGAAAGAATGAATGAAGAAAGAATGGTAAAAAAATTATATGTTAATGATGTATATGGTACCAGAAATAGAGGAAGACCAAGGAAAACGTGGCACGATCAAATAAATCAAATATTGAATGTCGGCCATGTGAGGAGTCAGAGAAATCGACGCGCGTGCATGACACGATGTATGAATGTTGAGGAAGCGAGAGAAATATGTCAGGAAAGAAAGGTGTGGCAGTCCATTCTTTCTGCCTACCCCTTCGGGGAGACGGCGTGATGGTTAGTTAGTTAGTTAGTTAAGTATCTATTTATTGGATTGGACGGCCTCAAATAAATCAAAATTAAGCCCTTCCAAAGCGGAATTTCTCTGAACCACCTCAATGAAGCACCAGCACTAGGTTGATCACTCTCCTATATCAACATTGAGCCTTGACATCATGCCTAATAAATCTATAAAACTTCTCGGAGCCAATTTAGAAGCATTTTTTTTATATTTCTTTTACTATTTTTCCATCTCTTGTAAACACGAAATTTGGAAATAAAAATTTCCCGATTTAAAATGGGTGATATTGATAATAATATTACTGTTAAAATGCTTCGAGTTAGGTTATACTTTCCATAATAATATTAATAATTCTGAATTTCATACATTTCCGAGAAGCGAATAATTTATTATACATAGTTGTGACTGAGCGAGATAGATAAATTAACCGACCACGCGGTGGAAGGAGACATAAATAACGGGCCTCATAAGTGAGGTCGTATTATTTATATTCTAACTGTTCGCGTACCAAATTAATTTTGAGCTGTGGTCACTGCACACGTGTCATAATATTAGGGTGGCCATGCTTCATTTTATTTTTCGTCTTAGTAGCACACGAAGAATAGAGTGCAGTTGACTTAGGATGGCAAATTAAATGAACAGCTTTCGGAGAGTTGAGGTCACTTATATTGTAGAAATGATTATCAACGATTAAATGTTTGAAGTTAAATAGGCACTAAGCACAAAAATAAAAACAATAAAAACTAGGTACGCAGTTTCGATCGATATGACATAAAGAAGGAAATTTCATTCTTAGTTTGTTTTGTACTAAGCGCCTATTTTACTTTAACAATTCATTTTGTTCAAAAACGAATAATATTTACAAACATAATTTAGAAGGAATGCATACTTCTAAATATTATTCCTGTAATATTTGGTATAATAAATGAATTTAGTAAAAGAGATTTGTGATGTTCCCTACGACTTACGCATCCGAGATATCGGTTTAACTTCCATTGTAAGGATTATTGTTGAAGTTGGAGACTGCAACTCTCTCCGAAAAGTCGGTCGAAGAAGACTACACGAGACACGGATGAGAGTTCCCAAAAATGAAGTAAGAAGAACAGAAGTTATTTTCAAAAACGTTAATGTCGTTAAAAAATTTAATAAGTAAAATATTAAACAATTTTTATAATTATCAAATCGCAAAATAAAAGGTAAAATATGTCATTCCCATAAAACACCTAGAAAACAGTTCACAGTATTCATTCGTAATAATTATTAAATATGGAGTTTTACATCTTTGTACGAGTACAAGAAAACTAGCTAATTAAAAAACCATCCCGCCATCACGAAAAAACGAACCATTTGTTCTTTCCTGAAAAACTTATCTCGATTCTTCAACATTAATGCATCGTGTCATGCACGCACGTCGATTTCTCGAACTCGTAAAGTTTCCGACATTTAATTTAAGCGTTTCTTAGTATTACAATTTAAGGGACGTTAATAACGACGAAATTGAGGGACGACGTTGTTCTAGCCAAAGGCATGCGCTTTAGCTGCGCAACATCAAATATTGGGCTGTAATAGGAAACATGGAGAAGAAGTGATTTCCAACATCTGAGAGACCTGATGTGATACACGAAGAAAAAGTTAAAAAAAAAAAGTTTTTAGTTTGTCATTGTATCCCTGACGAAGCTCCAGTGAAGCGAAACCGGTTATTTCGACAAAACAAAATAAAATGGTGTAAAGACGAAATGTAATGTACATAAAGCAATTTTTTATTAATTTACAACAAACTTCTACTAAGAAATTTCAAATAACAACATTAATTTATTACTTCGTATGAAGCACTAAATTGGTGGTGTAGCATTATTAAAAGTAATATTAACATAGTTTTATTAATTTTTACACTAATTTATTTATTAATTTTTTTTTTGCTAAAACAAACTGGTTTTATTGTCTTTTGTGATCCTTGTGAAGCTCCGGAGGGAGCAAAACCGGTTGGTTATAGCAAAAAAAAGTAGTAAAAAAACTAATGAAAATATGTTAATATTATTTTTAACATTAATATTGGTTTTAAATCATTAAAATAAGGTATTTCACTTTATGAATTTGTGTATATTATAGTGAATATCCTTTCCCTTTTTTGCATTTCATAAAAAAAACTATTTCTTTGGAACACGGCGTATTTATGAAAAATTTATTAACGTAAAGTACAAAGTATTTAACTGAATTATTGCTTTTGAATAAGTGCAGTGACGAAAAATTTAAATGGAGATATTTCTTACGATTATTATTGTAATAAATTGGCCTCATCTCGCGTACAATCCACGACATCTCTTTGTGCTCGCCAATAAAAAGAGTTTCCGTTCCTCAACAGCTTCTTCATCAGAGTACGTAATTTACATACGCGTGTATTTAATTCGGTAACAAGCACATAAATATCATGTTCCTTATTTGAAGTGCTTTTCATACTAATATAACATATTAACTTACTAACTAAATAACATTACGCCGTTCCTTCGAAGGGGAAGGAAGAGAGAATGGACGTCTACACTTTTTTTATCCTAACATAACTCTGGCACCTCTTCTACATTCTACTTCGAACAAGGCCATAAATCAGTAATTGATTAATTTGGTTATTGTCTTCATTGAAATGGTCTGTTCTACTATATGGCTGCGAAACCTGGACTCTAAAAATGAATGTAATGAACCGGTTGGAGGCGTTCGAGATGTGGTATTCTCCGTATACAGTGGACCGATAGGGTCAGTAATGCAGACGTACTACAGAGAGCCAGAGCCAATAGAGAGCTGTTGACAAGTGTGAAAATTATAATGGTCTCATATTTGGGTCATGTGCTAAGGGCAGAAAAATACCACCTCCTTCGACTGATATTAATGGGTTAAGTGGAGGTACGTCGTGGAATTGATAGAACGCATGTCTTGGCTGCGGAACATAAAATAGTGGACAGAAATTACAAGAGTTCAGAACCTGTTCAAGACAGAAATGCCTTTACTGCAGTGAACGCCAACGTTGGGGGGACCTGACACGGCAGCGAAAGAAGCAGAATATTGTCTTCATTGGCCTTCCTGAACTTCTTTTTCCATTCACACTATCTTTCGGCCTTCCTCGACTTTTTTTACACAGTAATTATTTTGACATATTTTTGACCAGATTTTTATCACAAATTTTGGTCCATACGTCCAAACCATATTTGTTACATTTTCTTAATTTTACTTAACACGCATTTATCTGCATAACATTCGTTCGCACATTATAATCGTTCTTTGATAATAAAGGCATACTTACATCGAAGACAGAAATGAAATGAATCCCAGGACGTTCCTAGCTTCGATGGAGGGATGACATTAGACGGTAGATGGATGTGTGATGTTCAGGATCGACAGACATGGAAGCAGATGAAGAAGGCCTCTGTCAACAATTAAAAAAAAAAACTTTATGTAATTAATACGAATGAAAACGTCTATTTTACAGAAGTTTTATATTTAACGTGAATGACATGTTTCGTCATGCTAAAGTATTAAAAAAAACATCGAATGTCAGATATTTGATAATGCCTTAACAAGATGACACATGTCATTCCCAGAAAATATAATAAAACTTCTTTAAAACAGCAGTTTTCAATCATATTTATTATTTAATATGATATTTAACATCAATGTTCAAAAAACATTAAATAATACTTATTTTCTATAAATTAATAAAACCATACAATATTTCGTTTAAAAAACCTACATTCAAATTTTTAAACACAGATTTCGCTCCTAATGGGGCTTTATCAGGGTAACAACACTAACAGTTTATATTGATACCAAGATGAAGCTCTGCTGAGAGCGAAACCGGTTAAAATAACACATTTACTAACCATCACGCCGTATTTCCAAAGGGGTAGTCATAAAATAATTTACCGATACACTCTTCTTTCTTGACATACTACATATGCTTCTTCAACATTCTCACATCGTGTCATGCAAATATTTACTCGTTTTTATTTTTTTCTAAAAATGCCGCACCACTTATTTAGTGCTTCATGCGAAAGCATTTTTTTTACTTCACTTAATGTCGTTTTATTTTGAACAATATTTTTTGTGTTGAATGTGACCAAGTACCATGTCAAAATCTGATATTTTTTTCGTATATTTTGTAATTTACGATAAAAACATATTATTGTGCATATTTCTAAAACGCATCGTGGATTGTAGAAGTGACAAATTGAAGCGGGTTTTTATTTATGTACTATCCAAAAGAGTTAAGATGACAGGATTCTAGAATACATTGCGAAAATAAAATACGTCATTAGCGTATTTTGTCATATCTTCAAGACACGGTTCATTGAATGATTTACGAGGGTTGTCCGTAAAATAAATTTCTCTGTTTGCCACGGGCGCGCAGATTGCGATTACGTGCAATCCGGCAACACTGGATGGTAGCTTGATCTTCCCTCTCCACATCCCCATCCAGCCGATCTCGTTGCGATGCTCTGTGTCGGTTTGGCAGCCGTAAATAATGGAGCTCCCAATCGCATCGTCTGCGTGATGTGAAGTACGCTCCGTGATAAGCTCGTATATAAACATATTCTAATATTACATAAAGTTATGCTCTTTTAAGAATTACTTCCACTTTTGTCTTTATTTCGGCTGCGACCGGTTGCGCCAGGCTCGCTGGCATCGGCAGACTGGCATCCCATCGTTGATGCTAGCGAACCTGGCGAAACTGATCGCTGTCAAAATAATGACATACTTCATTGTGTACTTCTAATTATGAAATAAAGTATATCTCATTTATATACGCCATACTTTGTGTTGTTATGATGGTTTATTTCTATTTTTATTTTTATACACTTTGTATATACAACACTTATATTAAAAAATACAATTTTATAGACAAGTTTCGGACAAACAGTCCTTCTTCTGTAAAGATATATATTTATAAAAATATTATAAAATTGTTGTTGTTTACATGATCTGACAGATGTACATCTGTCAGATCATGTAAACACTTTCTTTCTTAACCATTCTTTCTCTATCCATGCGCTCCATATGTCCGAACCAACGCAGCGATTCTCTCATAATTTTGTTCATAATACCTTCTTACGCTCTACATTCCTTTCTTACACCAGCATTTGAGATTCTTTCGTACATCGTTCTATCACACATACATATTAGGCATATCATCTCTTTCGCATTTATTCTGCTAGAATCTCTCCTCTGCCAGCTCCATAGCTCCATATACGCTCCTTCACTCCATGGGTAATACAATTGATTCAATAATAAATAATAATAATAATATGCTAACTTTTAAAGCGCCGTTTTTGTGATGTAATCACCTCAAGGGCGCATTAAGACGTGTTTTAAATCTTAAAAATCTAAATGTGACCGCTTAAAAAACGATCGGTTTGAAAGTATAGTAGAACAAAGTATAAATGTTTAAATTGGGTATGAAATATGAAAAAGATGGGTTTTCAATTTAGATCTGAAATCTGTCGGATCATTTATGCATCTAAGGTGTGAAGGGAGATTGTTCCAAGCTGATGGACCGGCTACCGCGAACGCTCGATCCCCGAAATTTGTACTGGGGCAACGCTTCGGCTCAACTAATCTTCCTATTGCTGAGGAGTTCGCCGAGCGAAGTGTGGATTTCCGTGAATTTAGGCTGTCCGTTATACAGAGTTCAGATATATAACTTGGTGCCATTCCATGTAGCGCTTTGAAGACTGTCCAGCAGAGTTTATACTGGATTCTTTCTGGACTTTTAAGCCAGTGAAGTTCTTTGAGATGTTGTGTTATATGAGACTTTTTTGGAATGCCTTTAATGAGCCTTGCTGCTGCATTGAACGCAGATTGAAGTTTGTTTATTTGTTGTTTTGGAATGTTTGCATAAATTCCATTACAATAATCAAGTCGTGACACAACGAAGGAATTTACAAGAGTTTTGAAAGTGTCATGGGGAATACTCCTTTTGACGGATTTTAATCGTCTTAGGTGGAAGAAACTAGCGCTGACCGTGTTATTAATTTGGGATTTTAGAGACAGATTTGCGTCAAGATAAACACCAAGAAGCTTTGTGGAGTTTTTGGGAACGATATCATTGTCAGCTGTTGAAATTGAGGAATGATCGATAAGATGTTGACGCTTTGCGGAAGAAGTCCAGAGAAATTCCGTTTTGGATGGATTTAGTTTAAGTTTGTTTGATGCCATCCATCTGGATATGGCATCAATGCAGTTGACAGTTGTTGACGTAAGATGTTTGGTGTCATCAGGGTTGCAGAAAAAATAAAGTTGCTGATCATCAGCATAGCAATGTGAGAGGAGGCCAAAGGATTCTATTATTTTGGCAACGTCATTTGTAAACATGATAAATAAAAGGGGTCCTAAAACAGAGCCTTGTGGCACACCAGATTGGATATTAGTAAATGAGGATTTTTTACCTGCTAGCTGCACAGCTTGTGAACGATCCGACAGATATGAATTTAGCCAGTCTATGGCATTACCTCTAAAACCATACGTGATCGCTAATCGTTGGATAAGATATGAGTGATCAATTGTGTCAAACGCAGCGCTCATGTCCAGAAGGGAGAGCAGTGCCAATTTGCCCGATCTGTTGCCAGTACTAAATCTGACATGACTCTAAGCAATCCCGTCTCCGTTGAATGGAAACGTCTGTAGGCGGATTGTAATTTAGACAAAATATTATTTGTCGAAAGGTGATTAGAAATTTGGGAGGCTACAATTTTTTCAAGAACTTTAGAGATGAAAGGTAGATTTGAGACGGGCCGGAAGTTACTAAGATTTTCAGAATCTAGTTGAGGTTTTTTTAATATGGGAGAAACAATAGCTTTCTTGAGCAAAAAGGGGACTTGTCCTGTTAGAAGAGATTTGTTAAAAATTTTGACTAAAAATGGAGCAACATGGTGACAGCATCTCTTGAGAAGCCATGTCGGAATCGGATCAAGCGAACACTGTTTATTAGGTGCGTTTAAGATAAGTTTAATCACTTCCTGAGGTGTTGTGATATTAAATTTAGTTAGAAGTTTTCCCTCATATGTCGTGAAAGTTGGTGGTGTTGTAGATGAAGTCGTTGCACGAATCACAGCGATTTTATCTTCAAAGAATTGGGCGAAGTCCTGAGGAGATAACTTGGTAGAGGCCTTTTCTTGTTGATTATTATTTCCGAGTACTGATTTAACGGAATTCCATAGATGTCGGGGATTTTCCTTTTCCGATTCAATTTTACATTTCCAGTACTCCGATCTTTTCTTCTTGATCAGGTCTCTAAAAGAATTCTGCGATCTCACCCAGGCTTCTCTTGAAGAGCTTAGGCCTGTGTTTCGGTACATACGTTCAAACCTACGCATTAGTCTCTTGTTTCTACGACATTCTTCATCAAACCATGCATTAGACACTCGCACCCGGAGTGTTTTTGTCGAATGTGGAGCATGCTTGTCGAGAAGAGAAGTAAAAACATTGTAGTAGGTTTGAACTAATTCATCTAATGACATTTCGAGGGTATTGTTATTATATTTTTCACAAACATGTGAGTTCATCAAGTCTCTTTCAAATTTTTCAAAATTGAAAGAGCGCCATGTACGTGAAGTGAAAGTTTGAAACACGGGTCGTGGTGGATGGAAAGGGATCTCCGTACGAATCATTTTGTGGTCCGAGAGTCCAATATCTATAACACTTGCCGGAGTGTTAACAGCATTTTTGTTGGAGATGAGGATATCCAGTAATCCACCTGCGGTATGTGTTGGCTCGGTAACCCATTGCTTGGACCCATAGCATTCCATCATGTCTAGGAATTTATCACTAGACGATGAGGTTCTCTCTAATCGGATATTGATGTCTCCAACAATCATCCAATGTTCAGAGAGGCTGGCCGCGAATTGTAGCAGTTCCGAGAATTCTTCGTAAAATTTAACGCAGGTTGATTTAGATCCTGGTCGGTAAATAGTGATAAGGGTGAAAGATGATCTTCCTGATGACACGCGACACCCAAGATGTTCAAACGTCTCGAAAACTCCAATTTTAATTCTCTCAATATGCAAGCCTTGCCGGGCGATGGTGACAATACCACCATGGTTTGTAAAATTAAGGTTATCCCTTGATTTTTCTTTTCTTATGGGTCTCGCTTCATCTACCGTCACATAACCAAGAGCTTGCATATTTTTTAGACATATAGAATCGGAGCTTTCGTGCCACGTTTCTGTTAGGGTGAATAGATGTAGGTTTTGCGTTTTGAAGATATTATCTATTTCATCTTCCTTATTTCTAATTGACCGAGCATTCCAGCTTCCAATTCCAATGTGTTTCTCCCGGAAAGAGTCTGATACCCGGTTCCCTTTCGTCGATTCTGCACTTGATACGGCGAGAGGTGGTCGTTTCACTTTCCTGCCAGCACGACATCCTCTGTGTCTTATCTTCTTAACATCTTCATCAGGTTGACGAAGAATATTAAGAGATATTAGGATGTTGACGATGTTTTGGTCAATTTCACTGATTCTACTTCCGACTGATAATAACAATAAATCTTCCTTTGCATAGTGTTTGTGGATAGCGCACATCGAAGCAGATTTAAGCGTGTCTTTTACAGCACCCCCATAAATATTCACTCGTATTATGCTTAGCCGGGTCCACTAAAAAGGCCGCCTTGCCGCCCTGACCAGCATAACATGTGGCGCACACATTTTGTATTCGCTTAGGGGATGCGAAATGTCTCACTTTGCACTGTTACACTTTTAACTACACAAACGAAATATTTAAAACTTTAAAACGTCATTTACACATTGACTGATAGTTAATTTATAATTTCGTATTACTAAAATATAAAATATAAAACTATAGCTATTGTTTAACGTAAAAATAAGCTTTGGGAAACAAAGATATCCCTCAATATGAATATAAAACTACAGAGCGATATAAAACACGTCCGACAGGCAGCTACAGAGCGCCAAGCGCCAATATTTAATGTTAGTTAATATAATCAAGCCAGATAAATTAAATTATTATTATTTTGTAAACATTAATATTAAAATTTTAAATTGAAGCTAAGACATGGATTTTAAAAATGATTTGATTGCTAATTAAGTTCACAGAATTCGATAAACTTTTGAATTCCCAAAACTGTTAAATATTTTTATTCGATGCTGATACGATCTCGGTTCTAAATTCAAAATAGTCGCTGCTGCCTGAGTTATCTCGAAATTCTTGGAATATCGTACTTCCTAATAAATTTGATTGTATAAGAATGGATACGTTTAAGAATAAAACAAAATAAATGATGATTAGAATACGGTGATTTATTATACAATATTCAGCGAGAGCAAAAAAAACTAATTATGACGTAGAAGGAATCAGGTCAAATACACGTTTAAATCCATGTGTCTCCCGTATCAAAAGTCATGCATTTTGCTTCCTAAATCACCACTAAATTAATTAAAATTTCATTTGTTATATATGTAATAATAACTATTATATCTTTTTATTTTCATATCTAGATTTTTATTAGTTGAAAAAAAATAAACAAAAATATATTATAAATAATGCAATTGATGATGATGAATGTGAATAAGTCCAAGGTAATGATTTTTGAAAGAGAAAAAATCAAGACAGTCTGCAACATTAGTGTGAATGTTGAAAATTTGGAGCAAGTAGATGAGTTCGTGTATTTGGGCAGTATGTTTACAAAATGTGGGCGAGTGGAGAGGGATATTGAAAAAAGGGTTGGGGCAGGCAACGAAGTGAATGGTGCACTTGAAGTTGTCATCGCAAACAAAAATATATCCAAAAAGCTAAAATGGCAGTGCACAATGGTGTTATTATACCGGCCCATATGCATGGAAGCGAAGCATGGAACTGGCAAAAGAAGGATGAAAGTAGAATAAATGCAGTAGAAATGAGATCTCTTAGACGAATGTGTAGATACTCTGTGTATGATAGATTATCTGCCGAAACCGGTCGGCGATGAACACAAATGGAAGCACACTAAATATATAATAATAAAGAAATTTTGAATCAACATTTTTTGTTTTTATTATTTTTAATGAACCTCTATCAAGAAATTTCAATTGAAAATATTAATTATTTAAAAATAAACTTATTTATTAAAAAGATAAGCCGTACGTATAAAACCTAATCAATAATATAATACATGATATTGCATTCAATCGAAATTATTTTAACAAAGAAATCATTCATTTTCTAATTTGCATACTAACTTAACTAGTTGAACATTTTTTTTCTCAAGAAACAAGTTATGCATTACAAGCGATTGTCTTGTTTTTGTAGAATATGCAAATAAAATGTTCGATATATCACCCTTTGACATTGGTTACAATGCGTCCCCTACCTATCAATATATATCAACCCTTTCTCAGGTAATCGAAACCTCTCAAACCCTTTTTAAATCAGTGGGTAGGGTAATGATCTAAATTAAAATGTTAAAAGAATTTAAAGGTACTTTTTAAATTAAGATGTTTAAGAAATTTTAGATTACACGCTATATATCCGATTTTCAGACAGTCACTGTGTTAAAACAAAACTTGAATAATTTAAAATAATACGAATGAAAACGGCTGTTTTCTAGAGGTTTTTTTTATATTTTATGTGAATGACATGTTTCACGTGTCTAAAGCATTATCAAATGTCTGATGTCTGAATGTGACATTTGAAAATGCTTTAGACAGGCGAAACATGTTATTTCATTCGTTATAACTAACCATCACGCCGTTTCCGGGAAGGGGTAGGCAGAGTGGATGGACCGCCATACATCTCTTGTGCTGACATACATCTCTCGATTTCTCTACATTTATATATCGTGTCATGCACGCACGTCGATTTCTCCGACTCGTCACGTGACTGACATTTAATAATTGACACAGAGTGTTGCTACTCCTGTGAGTAACTGTGACTCCCAGCTGTCTTTTCATCTTTTAGGAGATCTTCCACGAGAACGAGTCCCATGAGGCTGATTATTAATTTTATTATTATTATTTTGTTGAATCGCTCTATACATCATGATAGCATGAGCCAAATCGATGTCAAGAGTATTATAGCTATCATAGTGATTCACATGACATGTGATAGATAGCTAATCTATCGCCATTTTATTGTCACGTGAATTCTACACCAGACCAAAGACAATGTAACAATTACACTGCCTTCACTGGGAATCGAACCCGGAACCTTCGGGGTGGCAGTCAATGCACTAACCAGTCGGCCACGAAGGTCGTTAGTTCCTTTTTCCAAAACCTCGTCCATCCATCCTTATTGAGGATAACAATCATATACGAGTATATTAGGGTGTCCCTTATATGGGCAAAAAAATTTTTTTTTGGATTATTGAAACGCATACCCCCTAATTATGTTTAATAGTCTACTAGTTACTGAAATACAGAATTTCAACTTCCTACGTTAATTCTAACCCGTGCCGACTTGCCCTCAAAGTTTAAGAAAATAGGTGATTTAAGTGTCTCTTAAATGTAGTTGTAGATGATCACATTAAACCACTATGTTAGATAAATATTGATGAAAACACATATTTATATAATGTTCTTCTTGTGATCATCAAAAAAGATCCAAATTTATATTTATTTACTTGGATATTTCCTCTTCAAAATCTCTTTTTTTACAGTCTGGGTAAATTTGTCTATGTTCTTGCACACAACATAATATGTACTGCTTATGTTCTTCATCTGCGGTAGTCAAACCATGAAAGTCTGTCATAAGATTAACAGCTCTTTCAGCTGTGTCATTTACTGCTTTTAAGCTAGTAACCTTCTTTTTAACTTCCACAAACGCCGCGCTGTCTTTCTATGAAGATACAATTTCTTTAAGGAAATTACAATCATGTTTTAGTTGTGAAAATAAATCTTTTCTCTTTACAGAAACAAAATAACTCAAAGATTTTCATAAAACAAGAGTTTTGTAGTACCTATAAATAAAACCAATTAGTTCTAAACTAAATACCAGATTAAACACTACTTACGTACCATATAGAGAGCCAGACATCTGTTCCTTCGATGGAACATATCTCTTTCCCGATTCACCAAAACTTTATTTTTGTAAGTTTTCTACAAGGTCTGCTCATCAACGTTGTCATCAAAAATTAAAAGGACGGCTATTTCCTCTGACAAGTACCACAAATGTTGACCTAACTTGTTTAAAGCCGCTTTGGAAATCGTCAACTTCGTAATCTTTTAAGGTCTTTAAAAAACAAAAATCTTCATTTGGAGCTTTTATCGCCAAACTACATTCAAGCCAGGGCTTTACATAAACTGACACAATAAATAAACAAACATCTGGTAAAGCTTGTTTGTCCTTAGCGCACATTTTAAACTGGGACTGCAGAAAACGTATTTTTAAGGAGTAAATAGCTCTTGCCATCCATCGTGCTTGATGCATTGGGCCAGCAGGTCTGTTTATTTTATTTACATTGCCTCCACCCAGAAAAACAATAGCATGCTCAATATGAGTTCCCTATAATCATCTCGTCCAATCGATTTTGCGATTCAAACGCACTTTTGAGCATCAGTTCTTATATATGATGGCGGCCAGCAAAGAATAACAAACCTCCTTCTAGTTTTTGCACACAAGCTCCGTTTTAAGTATCCTGTATATGATGCTGTCGTATCATAGCACATTCAAGAGCATCGGCGTGTGCGGTATCGAATAAATTATCTAATTCAAGTTGAAAGTTCTCTTCGCGGCGCCTATGTAAGCCCTGAATCTTCTTGCTATTTTTTGCAGTTCTCGTCAGACCTGATAAAGTTCCACTAACTTCTTAATTACGGGTATTCTAGCCTTTTTTCAGAATATATTGGACTCCAGAATGACAAGATTTGCGCTTTCATTAACAGTCAAATTAACTTCACGTATTTTGAAAAATAGAACTGCGAAAACTTGAAGATTAGATAGTTGTTTGCACCTGTTATTTGATGATTTACTTCACCAACCGAGAAAATACTTTTTTAATTGCTTCTTAGTTCTACTGACATCTTCGAAATATAAAACAATCCATGGTTCCTACCCGACAAGCCGAAACTAAATGCTAATAACAACGACAACGCGCCGCTCCTGTGACGCAATTTGTATGGGACATCTTTGCGCGCAAGTCGGCACGGGTTACACTGTTCCGAATAAGGAAAAAATTTGGTTTCGGATGTTTTAGGCCCAAATGAATAAAACAATAGCCTATGCATTGTAAAATTAAAACTTTGAAAAATAAGGGACACCCTAGAGTATATAGCCAAAAATCATTTATCGGACATAATTTTAATAAAAATATCGAGTGTTTCGTATAAAAAATGTAATATTGATACCTCTTAAATATTTAATATTTCTTCAGAAGATTAAAAAAAAATCAAATTCAAAAAGGTAACATAATTAAATTTAAGAACGAAATACATCTAATCAAATGGGATTATTAATGTGCATATTCGAGAATCAAACCCAGTTCCATAAAATAGGGGTTGTTTTTTAGAATAAATTAATTAAAACCAGTTTCTAATTCTATTTCTACTTCCTATGTAAATTTTCATTTCAGTACCTCGTATCTTTAAGTAGGAAATATGTAAATGAAATATTGCATTTAATTGAATTGAATTACGTATTGATTTGAATTTCTGGTTCATTGATTGTTCAGACACTAAATTACGGAGACATAAGTACAATTTGTATGTGGGAACTGGTGAATTAGACTGGTCGCACAGATTTTATTGCACATGTGATTCTATAAAATACTTTATCGTAAGCCAAAAGCTACAGTTTTCATGTCCAAGACATGGCCTGTTGCATGCCAGATCAAGTTTCCCGTCGCAGTATACTATGCTTAAGTGTCCAGAAAGGATCCAGTAAAAACTCTGCTAGACAGTCTTTAAAGCGCTACATGGAATGGCTCCAAATTAAATATCCGAACTCTGTATAACGGGCAGCCTAAATACAAAGAAATCCACATTTCGCTCGGCGAACTCCTCGGCAATAGGAAGATTAGTTGAGCCAAAGCGTTGCCCTAGTACAAATTTCGGGGATCGAGCGTTTGCGGTAGCCGGTCCACCAGCTTGGAACAATCTTCCTTCACACCTCAGATGCATGAATGATCCGACAGACTTCAGATCTAAGCTGAAATCTTATATTTTTCATATTTCATACCCGATTTAAAACTTGCATATTTTGTTTTATTATACTTTCGATTGAGAATATCAATCAGATGCAGCGTTCATATTTAGATTTAAAACACGTCTTAATGCACCCTTGAGGTGATTACATCACAAAAACGGCGCTTTAAAAGTAATCTTATAATTATTATTATGATAGAAGGTACGTTGCTCAAGTCACCTGAGAGAAGTCAGTTGACTTCAGCATTTTCAGAATCTTGAATTATTGTTTTACTAGTTGCAACCCGTGATATATTTAGGGTACGACCACACCGGAATGCCTTAGACAGATGAAACATGCCATTCACATAAAATATAATAAAACCTCTATAAAACAGACATTATCATTCATATTAATGAACACATCGTATCAATGAATGTCTACTGCCTTCTAAGTACAGACGTTTTTTGCTTTACTGGGGCATTATAAAATATCTGTAAAACGTTTGATAATATCCTAGTAGTAATAAGGCAAAACAACTTACTCCTTATAAATATTACCAAGCTTACTAAAAAACATGTTTAACTCCATATTCAATGAATAACAATATCGCACGTTGAAAACAAAAGTGACACTATACAAAAATCTCAATTTTTCAGTACGGTCATTTAAAGTTTTGCCTGCTTATTAACCTAATTAAAATCAACTAGATTCTGATAGAATAATATCTAAACTAATATATAAAACAACAACATTAGATATATTTCTACTCACAGTCAAGTTATTGACCTCACAAAAACTTTAAATGACCGTACTGAAAAATTGAGATTTTTGTATAGTGTCACTTTTGTTTTCAACGTGCGATATGTCAATAAATATAGAGGTAAAAGTGGTTTTTAGTAAGATTGGTAATATTTAAAAATTGTAAATTGATTCACCTTATCGCTGACTAGGGCATTATCAAATTTTTTACAGAAATTTTATAATGCCCCAGTTAGGCAAAAAATATCTGTAATTCCTAAGGCAGTATACATTAATTGATACGATTCGTTAATTAATAAGATTGAAAACGTCAGTTTTCTGGAAATTTTATTATATTTGATGTGAATGGCAGGTTTCGGCTATCTAAGGCATTACCAACAATTGATAATTACTTAAAGAGGGGCAGCTTGTCATTCACATAAAATAAAATAAACTTTCTAGAAAACAGACATTTCCATTCTTTCTAGAAAACAGACGTTTTAATATGAAGTGTACATCATTGTTCAAGAAACAATAAATGATACGAAGTGTATTGAAAAGAATAAAATAAGCTATCATTTTCTAATAAAAAACATTTTCATAAACAAAATCCTTTGCACTCAATCACCAAATTGACTAGAATCTCACAATACATTTGAAAAAAAAAACCATTGATTATCCCCAGGATTGAGTAATTTCATCAGCAGATGTCGCTAATTGTACGGCAATATTTCCACAAGGGATGTAAATTTTAACCCACTTAACACCCCCGCGCCCAAATGTTGATCATATTCCGGTCGCTAATGGGTTTTGACGTGTGATGACATGTCCAGTGGGGCCACGTGAGCTTTTTGGGATTTGAGTTTGCTCAAAAATAAAATACTTGATGCATTTGTAATTCGTATGATATCTATGCTAAGTAGTCAAGGAAAGAATATAAGAAAAAAAGAGATAAGTGATTCACCTTTGTTAACGCCTTCACTCTGGCTCTACAGTCCTGGGTGGACCTCGGCCATCTCCAAAAAGTTTCTCCAGCCGACCGTATTCTGAGTTCTCGACATCCACTCTTCAGGACTAAATCCCAACAATTGCAGGTCCTTAAAAACACCGTCAAGCCAACGGAGCCACGGTCTTCCCATGCTGAGAAATAAAGGTAGACCGAGAAAAAACTTGGCAAGATCAAATCAATCAAATATTAAATATCTGACATGTCGAGGAGTCGGAGAAAAGAAGATGGTATGAAAGAACAGTGTGGCGGTCTACTCTCTCTGCTCACCCCCTAGGAAAAACCGTGTGATGGTTTGTTAGTAAGTTTAGTCTTAAAATAACATAAACGTATCAAGAACCACAAACATGTTCTTCTTCCGTTTTAATTTCGGGTATTGGTGTGGAGCAATGATTCCCAAAGTGGTCTATATAGACCCCCAGGGATCCACGACAACTTGCTAGGGGTCTACGGCAGTTGCAAAAAATAATTGGGGGGTCCATGAGATGTAAATGGCGGTCCACGAGATGATTCAACTAAATGGAATTCAAATATTAAAACGCAATACGAATATCGAAATCGTTGGCGACCATTTATTTTAGCTCGACAGCGACTTCCGGCCAGCGCAGCGACCAATTTTTTTAAATAATCAATTAGGAAAGCAGGAAAGAAAAAAATCGGCAAGGGGTCTACGGCACAAAAAAGTTTGGGAACCTCTGAGTTTGGAGCAAAGCTCTGTATGTCTTCCTACACTCTGATCGATCAGCATTCTTCTACAGCTCTGTATAGGGGGTAATATTCACGAAGATGTTAAGAAATAAATATAAGGAAGCGGTTAGGAAAGAAAATATAATATATCACGAGTCACCACTGTGCGGAAGCGTTTGATTGGTTAATGGATGTTCAATTTTAGCGCCGTTTCAAAGGCGGCCGCAAAAAGTGCGGCGCGAATGATTACATGTCATTAACACGTGGATTTCAATTTGCGGCACTCAAATTCCCAAAGTAGATACATTTTTTCGGCTCCGGGTGTACCAACTATCTAGAAGCCCATTGAAACAGCCGGAAGAAAGGTGGTGATATGAATATAGTTATTGGGTGACCCAAATAATTCATATTAAAAAGAAAAAAATGTTAAAAAATATCGTAAATAATAAACATGGCATGATCAAATTATACAATTACTATAAGGCGGCCACATTCCAAGGCGAAAAAAGCGACGAACGTGCGTGTTACGATGTATGAATGTAAATGTATCTCAAGAGCGCTTGCGCCAAGTGGCGCTCCATATTCTCTGCCTAACCTTCTGCTTGATGGTTAGGTAGTTAGTTAATTTGAATCCTTAATTGGACCGTAGGAAAATAATTCTCACTTAATATACTCATATATTATCCGTGTTACTTAATTTACAGATGAGTGGGTAGATTTTCATGTTTGGTAGCAATATATTTTTAGGATTTTGGTTATATATGTGTAACTTTTCTTCCTCGATCAACGTGTCGGAGATCGTTGCAGTCTCCGTCTTCAGGTAGCCTCCAGAGTTGTTATACTTTCTACATTTTGGAGATCAGTCCCTACCTGGACAAGGCCTTACATGGACGAGCGCCCCACTACCTCACAGAACTTTGCAATCTGATAGATTTGAACTCTCGGCAGTCAACTCTACGATCTTCGAAGGAAGAAGCAACACACAAACTTCTCGTCCCGCGGCGCCAAGGAGCTTCAAATTTCGCAGATCGCGCTTTTGGCATCGCGGGACCGACGGCGTGGAACAGGCTGCCCTACAATATCCGCAAGGAATATCCGCAAGACGACGAAGGAGTGTTCCGGACCTTGAAGTGAATCTCTCACAAAATTGGCGCTATACAAATCATCATCATCATCATCATACCTCCTCTTCGCTAGTGAGTTTTTTTTTACTTAGCTCTATCTGGGGAGTTCTCATGGCGAATGGTTGTCACTCAGTGAGAAATGTCGAATGACGTCACAAATATTTTGTCGCTTGAATTTTCAGTTTGGTATTGTAGGAAACCACTTTATATATTTGTTAAATTACGTGACAAAGTCCATAGATGTCAACAGTAAACATATATTTTATTTAAATCAGACTGCGCTTGTACTATAGGCGCAGACGCGTCGGTGAGTCCATACTTCTTTGAGACTTTTTTCTACTGGACGCGCCCGTGCGTCCATACTTAGGGAGAGGTTAGAATCTACTGAATACTTACTACTATACATCTACTAAGCTGATACGCTTAGTAGACTTTTTATTCAAATGATTACTATTGTAAAAATTATTAATATCCTTGAGTTAAATCCCAGCAAAGATGATATTACAGAACCTAACAAAAATAAATAAGTCTCAATCTTCCAGGTAGTTTTGGGTAATTATACATACAAACTGAAGATGGAGGCGGTCACAATCTTCGAAACATCGGTCGAAGATGACAAAGTCCCAAAAAAATACAGTTTAGTATAATATTACCCACAAAATATTATATAAACAAAATCAAGATGCTGCCATTAAAATTCATTCATTCATACACTGAAGAAGGAAAGTCTGTGTCCTGAGACATGTTTGTGAAAGGTGTAAAAAAGTATGCAATTTTTTTTTACAAACATGTTTCAGGACACAGAGAACCGTTTTTAGTGTAGTAATTTTAACTGTGTAATGAAAAAAAAATTACTTATACACACAATGAAAAAATAAGTGAAAAACAGGGGGTTGGGGTGTAATTATGTCTGTAAGTAAGGTAGGGTTAACTGTTATTGAGCTAGAATTATGGGATATCTTTTTAAAATTAAATTGATTTTTTAAACGTATTTTTGATTGCCGATTTTGAATAAAACTGTAATTTATTATTATTATTATTATTTGTTGAAACGCTCTTCACATCATCACAGCGTGAGCCAAATCGATGTAAAGGGTATAGCTACCATACTGATTCGTGACATGTGATACGTAGCTAATCTATCGCAATTTTATTATCACGTGAATTCTGCACCAGATCAAAGACAGTGTGACAATCACACTGCCATTACTAGGAATCGAACCCAGGACCTTCTGGGTGGTAGTCAAAACACTAACCACTCGGCCACAAAGGTCGTAGAATAGTAAAAAATCAATCTCAAAGAAGCTTAATTGGTTAAAGTAGATGCATGGGTATTGCATACGACGGTTTATTTATTCTTTTCTTTAGACGAATCTTTGAACTTCCTTTTCGATATTAGTCAGCAATCCAATTTGGCCACTGTGCTACATGGTAATGATGGGTTGTGCTGTCGGTACAATCACAAGATTACAGGGGAAAGACGCGAAGCGGCTTCCTCTGCTCGCTGTTTTGCCGTCTGTGCGGTGTAAAAAAGATTCAATGGCGAATATCTCTGATGCCAATGTCTCTTGGTCAGTATGTTTTCAAGGGATTTGTTGAAAAACACTTTTGAAAATTACAATTGATAATCATTGCAAGAAAAGTTACACAAAGCCATTTAAAACAAAAATATTAAAAAAATAAAATTATATAGACATGTTTCGGACAAACAGTCCTTCTTCAGTTAAGATACATTTTTAAAAATATTATAAAATTGTTTACATGATCTAAATCAAATTTTCCAAATTTCTAGCTATTTTGAAAATTCAGTTAATTTTTTTTTTGTACTTAAAAACAAAATAGAAAAACTAACACAAAATGAGAGCGAATCTAGAAGAAAATATGTATTTCTAACTTACTTACTAATTAACCATCACGCCGTGTCTCGGGAAGGGTAAGCAGAAATAATGGACCGCCACGCAGTTCTGCCTTAACATACTTCTCTCGATTTCTCTACATTCATACATCTTGTCACGCATGCACGTCGATTTTGCCGTGATGAGAGCGAAAATGAGAGCGAATCTAGAAAAAAATATGTATTTCTAACTAACTTACTAACTAACCATCACGCCGTCTCCCCGGAGGGGTAAGCAGAAAGAATGGACCGCCACGCAGTTCTGCCCTTCACTCGATCCTCTACATTCATACATCTTGTCAAACACGCACGTCGATTTCTCCGATTCCTTACGTGACCGACATTACATATTTGATTGATTTGATTGTTTTCCTTGGCCTTCCTCTATTATTAGCTTCATTCATGTCGTTTATATATACCTTCTTCACCATTCTGTATTCACTCATTATTTCCATGTGTCCAAACCATCTTAGTGACCATTTTATTATTTTGTTCATAACACTTTCATTTGCACCGCATTCACTTCTTATACTTGCATTTGAGATTCTATCATATACAGATTTACTCTACATTCGTCTAAGAGATCTCATTTCTACTGCATTTTTCTACTTTAATCTTTCTTTTGCCAATTACAGTTCCATGCTTCACTTCCATACAAATGGGTAGGCACAATAACACTATTATGCACTGCCATTTTAGCTTTTTTGGATAGGCTTTTGTTTGAAATGACAACTTTAAGTGCACCATTTACTCTGCATATATATTTCTGATTCATAAAAATTGTCTAGAATAGACTAACCATCACGCCGTCTCCCCGAAAGGGTAGGCAGAAATAATGGATTGTCACACTTTAACCGATGCGGCACTCCATCCTTCTCTTTTCACCCCGCGGGAGACGCGGTGTGATGGGTTGCGAAACTCATCGCCACTAATAAGCATCTCCCGCGCACACTTCAATCGTAAAAAATCCACAAAATAATTCGAAAACAAATAATGTAAAATACAATGATAAAAAATAAAATAACAAAATTAAAATAATATAACACAAAATGTTTTTTTTGGATGGGGCACATATTGTCTATTTAATTTATGTTCCACGTATCCACAGTTTTTTTTTATTAGCTCGAATAAGGCACTTAAAACAAACCAATACCAGCAAGAATTTAAAAATAATATTGAAGAAATTATTCAAATTATCATTGGAACAAATGAATATTAAATTTTTACACCTGTCAAAATTCTTTAAATAAACGAAAAAACTTGTATAATTTTAACATCAAGACAGTAGAAACTTATTACGTGTCACAATTAACTATTATAAAGTGCGGCAACAATCAAATTGACTAAAACAATTCACTTATACACGAAATATCTCCAAATTTACGGGAGAACCACATGAACCATATCAAATTTTCAAAATCAGAATCTAGAATTAAAAAATAGTAAAATCGATGTGCGTGAATTACGTGCTATTATAGGGAAGTATGTCAGAAGACAAATGTGTTGAGGTTTATCACCTTTGAGGAAAACTGGAAGATGATTGCTAAGTTAATTAGTATTATATAATAGTAAGAATAAAAAACAAGCATTAATAATGTAGTATAATTTACTGCATATTGTATTTGAATATGGAGAGTTATTAATGTTTGATTTACCTGGTCATGTCATGAGAAGATGTCAGCGGGCGGTCAGGGGGGAGGATGAGGAAGGGGAGATGTATTAGGAGGGGCTAAGCAAATTGTTTGTTGATGGATGCAACGTGTCATTCACCTGTCGGTGTAATAATTGAAGATGGGAAATACAGTGGCGTGCATTGTGCGAAAAGTTAATGTGCAAAAAAAACTGTTTTGTAGCGAAAAAATGTTAAACTCGACAGTTGAGATGTTCTTTATAAATAAAACAAACAATCACGCCATTTCCCCGCAGGGGTAGGCAGAGATAATGGACCGCCACACTACTCTGACACACCGCTATAGATCCTCCACATTCATACAGTGAGTCATACACGCACGTCGATTCTTCCGACTTCTAACATGACCAACCTTTAAAATTTGATAAATTCGGTTATGCCATGTTTTCCTCGGTCTGCTTCGACTCCGTACTTCATTTACATCATTAACTTTCTTAACCATTCTTTCTTTATTCATGCGCTCCATATGTTAGAACCAACGAATTTCTAAATAATGAAGGTAAAAATGATAATAACAAGACAAAATATGTCATTCCCATAAAATATAATAAAACTGTATTTAATGGGAATAAAATATTATAATTATTTTTATGAAATGAAATTTCTTGGTAGAAGTTCATTCATCATCATCATCAGCCTTTAGTCGTCCAGTGCTGAACATAGACTTCTCTTGCCGACCTCCACAACTCTCTATCTCTCGCCGCTCTGTGCCACGGACCTCCTGCCACTCTCTTGATGTCATCAGACCATCTGGCTTGTGGTCTGCCAGGATTTTTATGGCCGGATCTCGGTAACCACTCCAGGGTGTGTCATGTCCACCGATCATTCGTTGTCCTCGCTACATGGCCAGCCGAAATCCACTTCAACAAGCTATTTTCCACCCTACGTCCGTAACTTTGGTCTTTTCTCTGATCCATTTATTTCGCTTCCTGTCTCGCAGACTGATGACTAACATCCTCCTCTCCATTGCCCGCTGGGTCACTTGGAGTTTCTGTATTGTTCTTCTTGTGAACGTAACTGTTTCTAGCCCGTGTGTCAGAAGTTCATTGTTAATTGACAAAAAAAAAGCGAATTGCTGAAACCGGTCGAACCTAAAAATCGAGTGGAATAAAACTACTAATGTACTAACTAATGCCGTCACACCATACCGTCTCCCCGAAGTGTAAACAAAAAGGATATACTCTCACATTGTTATTTTTTGACATTCTTCTCTGGATTTCTCATTATTTATACATCGTGCCATGCACGCACGTCGTTAAAAAATGTATCTAAACACATATTATAAAATTTTATTATTGTTATTAAATTCTAGTTAACTTTCAATTAAACAGACGTCTATGTTCAAATAAATTATTTAATATAGAGTGAATGGTGCACTTAAAGTTTGCATCTAATCGCAAACTAAAACCAATCCAAAAATCTAAAATGGCAGTGTACAATGGTGCTTGTGTCGAACCTTATGTATGGAAGCGAAGCATGGAACTGTAAAATAAGGATGAAGGTAGAATAAATGCAGTAGAAATGAGATCTCTCAGATGAAAGTACGGAAAAACTATGAGCTATCTAAGACGATTTTGTGTTTAATCTGTATATAATAGGGCGTCGAATGAAAATAGAAGAAGTGGTGCGAATGAAAGTGTAATTAACAAAATAATGAAATTATCGATTAGGTGGCTTGGACACATGGAAAGAATAATTGAAGAAAGAATGGTAAAAAAGGAAGACGTTATCGATGTAAACGGAACTATAAATAGAGGAAGACCGGAAAAAAATAGCACGATAAAATAAATCTAATATTGAATGTCGGCCTCGGGATGGTCGGAGAAATCGACGTGTATGACACGATATATGAAAGTTGAGGAAAGGAGAAAGAAGTTTATATGACTGTTACAGTTGTGAGAACCTGATAAGATGCGATTAGAATAAGATAAATTGATAGATAACACAATCAAATCAGACATGTTCAGTTCTACACGTATTTATGCGAATCTTTGAAGGATTTTTTAAAAACCTAAAAAATATTCTTCGAGTCGCCACTGACTCAAATCGCTGCTTCAACTTTCTTACGTAATTCAGTGGCAGCCATCATCCATCTCACTTCTCAGACATACGAACACTTTACTGAAGAGACTAAGATCTATAGTAAAGAAGAGCAAGCTAATTTCTAAGTTGTTTTGTATTGTATCTAATAATACGTATTCATATGAATAAGAAACATGCTTGTAAATGAACACGAAATAATAACTCTTATGATCCACTAATTACGAAAAAAATATTTTTTTTACTAATAATAAAAATAATTATAATATGGTAACTTTTAAAGCGCCGTTTCAGTGATGTAATCACCTCAAGGGCGCATTAAGACGTGTTGTAAATCTAAATGTGAACGCTGCATCTGACGATATTCGCGATCGATTAGAGAGTATAATAAAACAAAATATGCATGTTTTAAATTGGGTGTGAAATATGAAAAAGATTGGTTTTCAGCTTAGGTCTGAAGTCTAACGGATCATTTATGCATCTGAGGTGTGAAGGAAGATTGTTTTAAGCTGATGGACCGGCTACTGCAAACGATCGATCGCAGAAATTTGTACTAGGGAAACGCTTTGGCTCAACTAACCTTCCTATTGCCTATATAGAGCGATACCCTGTACATCGATTTGGCTCGCGCTGTAATGATGTAAAGAGCGATTCAACAAAATAATCATAATAATAATTTCTACAATTGTCTTTTGTAAAACTATGTAAATAAATAATTTCAAATACTGATATCAGGAAGGAATGTAGAGCGGAAGAAATGATTATGAACAAATTTTCAAATAAAATCAAATCCAATCAAATCAGTTTTTTTTTCAAAAGACTCTACAAACATTTTTTAAAGTTTAAGGCATCTATTGAGAACAGGTAAAACATAATAAATATATAATACCAGGAACGCATGAGAGATGGTTCGACATTAGGAATACAAGATACTCTCCAAAGTCAAGAGTATTTGTCTTGAATGTACTTTCACGAATATGAAAGACATCGATCTCCGAAGCGATCATGTTCAGCAGTTTGATTGCTCTCCCCACCGGCATCACCAGAGGCAGGTTGGTTCTGCATGTTGGGAGATAAAACAGTCTGTGCTGACGCTGTCGAAGATAACCATCCGGAACATAAAGATGGATAGCCTCCAAGATGCCGGAATTCTCAAAGAATCCCCTGATAAGTCTGAAGAAATGGGTAAGTGTGCACCCATCCCTTCTTATCTGTAAACTATTGGTCCCCAGCATGCCCAAGAGGAATGCAGTGGGATAAAGCCACGGATAGCTACCAAACTCCCTCGTGTAGAGATATCTCAGAAATCTTTTCTAAACCCTCTCTAACATGAGTGAGTATCTCGCCTCGCGGGGACTCCATATCACCGAGCCACACTCGAGCCGGCTCCGGACCAATGAGTTATACAAAATTCGTGAACTTGTGAAAGCATCACTGCGTTGGTTTGTACACATTAAATGCATGGGTATATAAAGGATGGTTAAGAATGAAGGTAACGATGTGAATGGAGTACGGTGTCGATGATCGAGAAAAACATGGCATGACTAAATGAATCAAATTTTAAAGTCGGAAGAATTGTTGTATGATTATGAATAATATGGAGGAATCTAGAGAGGTCAAGATATAGAAATGTGGCGGTCCATTCTCTCTGCCTACGCTTCCGGAGAGACGGCGCGATGGTTTGTTATGGTTTTGGTATTTTGTGGCTTATTTTTCTGTTAGTTGAGAACGTCTTGTCTTGTGAGATTGGGTCATAGAAGAGAATGTAAATTAAACTATAGAATGTTGCATTCCCTAGTTAACCCTCCCTTCCCTAAGATGGGTATCTTCTACACGTTGATTATATTAATCATCAATATCTCTATAAATATAATTAACACAAGGTTAAAATTTAAGGTATTCCTCCATAATATATTAACGCATTGCTTTAAAAAATAATATTAATAATAATCAGAATTTATCGGGTACATCGGAGGTATTTTGTGAACATCGGGAAAAAATTCGCGTATAAACTGTGTGCGCGACACTATATTCGCATTTCACTCTTGCATACTTCACTGTGGAAGCGCAAGGAGCTCAATGTTCTCACTGCAACCGGCAGTAGCTCTCGGGCTTGCAAACAGAGTGGATCTATACCCGTTCTGTGAGCGTTGCCAGATGGTTTGTTAATGTTTTCAGCAAATAAATCTCAATTATTATAATTTTTTACTTCAATTATAATTAATTAAAAGGATTAGATATGAATGTTCTTATTTTTCCGATTTAAAATCGCTAATTTTTGATTGGGTACTGACTACACAACACAGGAACGCGCGTTTTTATTTTAGCACCGTAAGGGAAAGGTTAACGTAAGTCCCGCGTGGATGGGAGGCGGGCCTAGGGATTGCATGAGCGAAGCTGACAAAAGGGCGTCGCTGCGTCCTATAACAACTTCGGGTAAGCGGTGGGCAACCTTCTATGTCGAGAACGCGATTCAGGCATTTTAAAACTTGTTCGAATGACGCAAACTGCGCTGAATTCAGCCGCGATTTTCCATATTTCCATTGCATATCCGCGCAGACCGAATTAATTAGAATTGCGCATCTGATTCGAGACTGCAGCGCGAACCACGGCGGAGCTTCTGTGGAGTAATAAGTGAAACCGCAACTCCAGCTTCGTCCACCGCTTTACACAATTACTGACGTAATGAGTCGGCGGTTCATAGATGCTGGATGATCATTAGGAGGAATTACGAGGCGCCGAGAGGTGAGGCGACCCAGCCGACAAAAACTATTTTTTTAACATAAATTATTTATCTGGGAAGCATATTTACAAGTGATGGCAAAATGAAGAATGATATCGAAAGAAGAGTCGGAGCTGCACACAAAATAAATGGTGCACTCAAAGTCATTACCGCAAATAAAAATATATCAAACTTTCGTATGAAGCACTTAATTTGTGGTGTAACATTATTAAATAAAATAATAATATAATCAATTGTATCTCAATAGAGACGAAGATGCAAATTGGAAACAGAATATGGTTGATCGAGGTTTTTACAGGACTTATGACCTGTCATTGGTTGGGTTAAGCGCACGCTTTATGTAATACAACATTCCCCATTCCACCTTTGTTTATGACCATGTCTGTCAAATTTTTGGAAGTTGTATATATATGTTAATCTGTAAGACCACCCTTTACATGGTAGTTTTTGCAATCTACACACTAACGCCATCTATGAAGGTTGTATTTTTTAAACATTAAGTAGATCTTTTTAACGTAATGTGAAAGGCTACCGCCATTTAGCGCATTTAGCGCATTGCTCAAAATGTTGTAAATAATAATACACTTTTAGTAATTTGTATTAACACCACTTTATTTGGTAACACCAACCGGTTTCGCTCCCGCCGGAGCTGCGTCAGGGTGAGAGTAAACAATTTAATGCTGCCATAGAAATGAGTTCACTAAGAAGAATGTACGGAAAAACAATGTATGATAGAATTTCTAACGATGAAGTAAGAAAGGAATGTAAGACGGATGAATTTAATTAAGAAAGGGTTACTAAGATGGTTTGGACATACGAAATGTATTAGATTTTTTGGAATATTGTTTTAATTGTTTATATACATTATTTTCCTAAAATTTTAATGTTAATCAAAGTTATGTTTCTATTATTAACTTTTTAAATTTCAACGCAGTTATCTTTATTGAACAAATGAAATTTTTAAATGAGATGATTTGCGGATGCAAAAAAGGTATCCTGTGTCGCTACACGCTTTTGTTGAATTAAACATTTAATTTGTCGTGTTACAAAGTTTAAAAAACATATTTTATAACCCTGACGAAACTTCCGCGAGAGAGAAACCGGTTGGTTTTTTGTAAAGAATAAAGTGATTAAAATACAAATTTACAAGGATATTAATATTGTGTCTTTTGTAACCCTGACGAAGCTCCGACGGGAGCGAAACCGGTTGGTTATTGTAGAGAATGGAGTGGTTTAAATACAAATTTACAAGTAGGTAAATTAAAACTCACGCCGCCTCCTCGAAGGGGTAGGCAGAAAGAATGGACTGCCACACTTTTCTTTCTTGACATATTTCTCTCGCTTCCTCAACATTCATACATCGTGTCGATTTCTCTGACTCACGTGGCCGACATTCAAAATTTGATTTATTTGATCGTGCCACGTTTTTCCCGGTCTTCCTTTATTTCTAGTTCCATTTACATCGTTAACATATATATTTTTCCATTCATTCTTCTTTCATTCTATTCATGTGTCCAAATCATCTTACAAGTAATTTAATAATGTTACACCACAAATGAAGTCCTTCGAAGATTGTTCAATGAAGAATAATAACTAAAAAAAACTAACCATCACGCCGTCTCCCCGAAAGAGTAGGCAGAAAGAATGGACTGTCACACTTTTATGGATGCGGCACTCCATCCTTCTCTTTTCGCCCCGCGGGAGACGCGGTGTGATGGGTTGCGAACCTCATCGCCATCAATAGGCATCTCCCGCGCACACTTCGATCGTCCAACACCCACAAAATAAATCTAAAATAAATAATATAAAATACAATGATATAAAATGAAATAACAAAATAAAAATAATTTATTTAAATAAAGAATAAGTAATTTCTCAATAAAAAAAACGGCGTTTGAATACTTCAGTATTGCACTCAATTCATCATTACGAATTCGCTCATGACAGCGCCAAATCAAAGCAAGACAGCAACACGACTACTCGGGACAAATTGCCCAATGCCCGAGAGAGACGGGTGTATGGCGCCTAGGAGTAATTGAAAATCGAATTAATATATTGCGAATGCATGAGAACCAGAGATGTGCAAAAGGGAATTTGTAACTATTATTTCAATTAGAGAATTTAATAAAGTATACAGGAGGAAATGTACATTTGGGAAATATGTTGCAAAGGATGAAAGTGGAGAGGGATATTAAAAAAGCTCTCTCTCTGGTACGCAATAGTCCGAATGATGCGCCAAAAGTTGTCAATACCACAACCTTCGTGATAGAGTGGTAAGACCTCTGACCAAGAAAGAAAGACCAATAAAAAACGCATTAAAAATTCGATACAATAATTCAAATTTAAAAATGAACCTGGGTAATTTGTTAAAGTACTAACAATTTTTTTTTTTTTAAAGACATAATTTATATAGAAATTAATAAATGGTTATTGATTGTTGAGGTTTTTGTTTTGTAAAACTCCATTATAATTATTAAAATAATACCGCGAATGTTTAATGGTTTTACTTGGTTTAATTCATATAATTACTTATATAAATATCAGTTACAAATTTGTTTCGCCTTGCGAGGGCATTTTCAAACTGAACCTGAACAAATTTGTAACTGATATTTATATAAGTAATTACATGAATTAAACCAAGTAAAGCCATTAAACATTCGCGTTTATTATAATAATAATAATAATAATAAATGATTAATTTGAATTTGATTGGAAATGTGAGCTTGGGAGATTAGATGTATTGTAGATTTAAGGAGAAAAGAGTAAAAGAGTAAAAGAGTAAAAGAGTAAGAGAAAAGAGTAATTATAAATTATGTTAATAAATAGTGGATTAAACAAAATTATTTTCAATTTCCTAAGTATATTACTATGGGATTCCATAGTGTTGATGATGTTTAATAAGTTGATATG
Organism: Lepidostoma basale; assembly: GCA_022606425.2. Taxonomy (NCBI): domain Eukaryota; kingdom Metazoa; phylum Arthropoda; class Insecta; order Trichoptera; family Lepidostomatidae; genus Lepidostoma; species Lepidostoma basale. Next base: position 86,985 of record JAHDVF020001298.1, read on the forward strand.
AAGTTGTATATCACTGTTCAAGAAACAATAAATACATAACACAGCATCTTAAGGAGTTCACTGGCTGAAATGTCCAGAAAGGATACAATAAAAGCTCTGATGGACGGTCTATAAGGCGTTGCATGGAATGGCACCAGCTTATATATCTGAACTCTGCATCAACGAGAACCTGAATGCTAGACAGTCTACATTGCGATCAGCTAAGTCTTCTGCAATCGGTAGATTGACTGAGCGAAAACGCTGTCCAAGCACAAACTTTGGCGACCGAGCCTTCGCGGTAGCCGGCCCTTCAGCCTGGAACAGTCTTCCAGCAGACCTTAAGTGCATTGAGAATCAATCAGAGTTTAGATCGAGACTCAAAATGCACATTTTCAAATTATCATTTCCTGACAGGAAGGGCTGTTCGACTTCGTCATGTGCAGCTCTCATACTAAATATGTTCATAATTTTTTTTATCATTATTATTATTATTATTATCTAATCTACGGAGCATCTTCTACAGCGCCCTTGAGATGAGTAATTCATAAAAATGGCGCTTTATAAATTATCCAATTTATTTATATTTATTATAACGTATATATTTTTTCTATACTTGTGGTATTGTGTCACCCCAGGCCTCCAATGGATAATACATTTATTCGTTGTTAAGACATTTCAATAAAAGCAATGAAATTTCAAACATTCCAGATAAGGAATAATTTCTAATATCACGTTGAATCAACTTTAATGCGTTGTTTGTATATTTATCTTCGAAACAACGACATCAGTGGTGGCGCGGGAAGAATATATAGTTACAAAGGCGCCACCGCTCAAAAAAACTAACAATTCAATATAATAAAATCATTTTTTATTTTATTTGAATTTTCACGGTAGAAGTTCATCGTAAATAATGAAAATAACCGAGAAGAAGGCAGCTGCCAATATCGATCGAAGACACAAACATTTGGCGATTTTAACTAAATATATAATATATATTTTTTAAATTTGACCAAATAATTGTTTTTTTTTATTATTCTCAGTATAATAACTAACTACCTAACTACTGCCACACTTTTCTTTCCTGACATATTTATCTTGTTTCCCCAACATTCATACATCGTGTTATACACGCGCGTCGATTTCTCTGACTCCTTACATGGCCGACACTCAATATTTGATTTAGTTAATTGTTATAACAATAAAGTATAACAATAAATTAACCAATTACTGAAAGCCGGCCATGTTCAACGTAGGAACAATTGACGAGCGCGCATTTCACGCTGTGTGAATATAGAAGAGGCGCGAAAGTTGGAAGCAGGATAGAACAGTGTGGCAGTCCATCCTCTCTGCCTAACTCTCCGGGGAAACAGCGTGGTGGTTAGTTAGTTATGTTTTAAATAAATATTTTCTTTTTTGTCTTTGTTTCGACAGTGATCGGTTTTACCAGGCTCGCTGGCATCGAGAGACTGACAAGTATGTCAATGGTAGCAAGCCTTGCAAAACCGGCCACTCCGAAATGAAACAAGTGTAAATAGTTTTTTGATAAATATTGCTTAGTTTTAATTATTAAAAATAAACTTCCAAGAAATTTCAGTATAATAATTTGTTTATCAAAAACAAACCATCACGGCATTTCTCCGCAGGTAGGCAGAGAGAATGGACCGCCACACTACTCTTTAGTTTACTACCTCTTTAGTTTTATCAAATTCATCGCACATCTCATTTAACTTCCCTTCCATACCTGTAATAATCGGTACATGGTATACGAGTATATTTCAAGAACCGATGCGGCACTCCACTCTCCTCTGTTCGCCCCCGCGGGAAAAGCGACGTGATGGGTGGCGCACCTCATCGCCATTTGTTTATCTTAAAACAATTTCTGAAGAACAAAATTATGTCATCAGGTGATGCCAAGAGGAAGAGCAATTCGGACGCTGAATCTAATCGTCTCGGATTGGACACTTTTAGCGACAGTGAGGCAGTGTTCATAAAAAAATATATTACAAATTCTGGAAAAAGTACTGCAACATTGACGTCGACATATTTGGGATCCTTAGATACTCGTATTTTATCTCTTAGTTTCATATCGATATTGTATTTTCGTTTACCGTTTTGTGCCCAAATGAGTCGCCTAAATGTTTTTCGATTGTTATGTCACACACACAACACCTTCGTGGTCGAGTGATAAGTGCATTGACTGCCACCCCGAAGGTTCCGGGTTCGATTCACGGCGAGGGCAGTGTGATTGTCACACTGTCTTTGGTCTGGTGTAGAATTCACGTGACAATAAATTGACAATAGATTAGCTACCTATCACATGTCACGAGAATCACTATGATAGCTATAATACCCTTTACATCGATTTGGCTCAGGTTGTCATGATGTAAAGAGCGATTCAACATAATAATAATAATAATAATTTGTGTATAAGAAAAATAAGTAAATAAAATTGCGCCGCCCTTGGCATTTATCTCCCGAAACATCGATGCATTTACATTCCACACATCGATCCCGGGGATTCCTTGGAATCTAATATTATTTTTTATACAGACATGTTAATTTTATGTCGTGGGCCCCCGCCAATGCAGGGGTAGATTTTATTGACGTCATAAAAATTGACGACTTGACAATATAACAAATTTCATTTTTATCAATTCCCAGAATCAATTTCCGAATGTTTGATGGCTTATTCCAGTGTTACGTGAGAAGCGGCACTTATTCAAAATCCAATTAAAATAGACTTTGGAAATTTGATTAGGTGGGTTTTGTCAACTTATCGATCATCATAATATTCTTAGACGGACGAAATCGTATGTACACAATACATTAAAAGGGTAGAGATGTAGGATGTATGTATAGATGTATGCTGACTGTAGGCCGAACGCAAAATCAGATGAGAGTAGTGATATCAGGAGTTCCGCTAAAGAACACCAAGGAGTTTGTCTACCTCGGGAGCAAAATAACATGGGACGGTCGGTCTAAAAGCGAGGTCGACAGCCGTACACATCAGGCTAGGCTTGAATTTAATAAAAGGTCGAAAATAATAGAATCTAATTATATAGATCTAAAACTGAGAATACTCCTCATGTATGGAGTATCTTGATGTACGGCTGCGAGACATGGTGCCTATCCAAAAGAGATAAACGGAGACTAGAAGCTTTTGAAATGTGGTCCTATAGAAGACTATTAGGAATTTCCTGGAGAGACCACATTACAAATGAGGAGGTTATCCAAAGAATCGAAGGAGGTAGGCACTTATTTAGGACCTTGTCCGAAAGGCGTGCAAGATGGATCGGTCATGTAATACGACAAGAAGGCCTCTTGCATGCCATAATGGAGGGTATGACCGAGGGGACAAACTCTAGGGGACATTCACGCCTAGAGTACCTGGAGGACCTGTTGGTGGACGTGCGCTGCTCATCATATGCAGATTTCAAAAGAGCCGCACAAGGCAGGGAAGAATGAATAGAAAAATAGGGGAAATTGCTGCAAATCAATGCCAAGATTGAAAACAGAGAGAGAGAGATGCCAACATTTATCGAGCATTTACCCATAACGTGAAAAGTAACCATTTTCTTTCATTGTTTGGTAATGTTTTTGAAAGTAATTATTTAAAATTTGCAAAATTATAAATTATAGAATTGAGATAAAACACCAGACAGTGGAGCGAATTGCCTTTGGGTAGCCCCATACACTCACGAGGGACAGGAATGAAATGGAGCAAGTGGTCACAAACATCCAGTAATGGATATGCAGTAAGAGAAGAACGAAATAAAAACAAATGATTTAATAGATATGCTGTTATATTTTAAGTGAATCACAATTTTAATTACCAAATGCAATATCAGATGTGTCCTAGTAAGATGAAAGATTTATATAATGTAAAAAATGTACGAAAACTTTTAGAAATCGTAAGTTTACTAAATCTCTGAATAAAAAATAAATATCTTCGTTGTGTTTTTGGGTAACACCGTGTGATTTGGTAAACTCCTTCTCGACCGACGTTTCGGAGATCGTTGCAGTCTCCATCTTCAGGGTAATGGTTCATTCAGGTTATCATTCAGGGTAATGGTTCCATCATTCAGGTAATCATTACCCTGAAGATGGAGACTGCAACGATCTCCGAAACGTCGGTCGAGAAGGAGTTTACCAAATCACACGGTGTTACCCAAAAACACAACGAACATATTGCTGCCAACCGTGAAAATTTACGCAAAAATAAATATCATTTGCAGATTTTTAAGGGTATGTTATTTCCGTAGAGAATTATAACCAAAAACAATTTTGTTTATAAATTACTCTTGAATAATGATGTAAAACTACACACTAAATACATAATAATAATAAAAATTTGTATACATATTTTTTTGGTTTTCATAATATAATTACGAATGAAAACGTCAGTTGTCTAGAAGTTTTGTTTTATTTTATGGGAATGATATGTTTCACCCTTCTAAGGCATTATCAAATTTGATAATGCCTTAGAAGGGCGAAACAAGTCATTCCCATAAAATATAATAAAACTTCTAGAAAACTCACGTTTTCATTCGTAATAATTATTTAGTATGGAGTTTTACATATTTGTTCAAGAAACAATGTATATAATTAGGGAATTTATGACTATGGTACGAAAGAATTACGTTAATACCTTTACGTTAAAGTTTTATAATGCGTTAGACAGTCGAAACATGTCATACACATAAAATATAATAAAACTTCTAGAAAACAGACGTTTTCATTCATATTATTAATTTAATATGGAGATTTATATACTTCATCCAGAAACCATACACGATTTTTAATAAGCCGTTGATCAATCCTTAGGATTGAAACTATAAAAGAAAAATCATTTTGAATGATTTAAAAAAATTATTGCTGATTTGCAATATCTCTCGTTCTTAAAGGGTAGGTACCTGTTTATGAAACACAATTAAATTTGTACCAAGAACAAACAGGCAGAGAAAAAAGACTGTCATAATTTGAATTAATGTTACCTACCTAAAAAAAATTCTCCGAACACCTCCACCGCACCGTCATTGTATCAAGATCTTGCGTTATTTATACAAATGAAAATATGATATGCAAGTAACCTGAAACAGATGAATATTTCATCCCTATCTCGCCTTGTTAATCGGAAGAACCCACATAAAAATAATGAATGACTTCATTTCAATACTGAACCTTTACATTTGATTGTTATTTTTTCTTTCCTATATTTATTAAGAATCTCCAATCTCCATTACAAACAAAAAACTTTTTTGGAGAAAGTAAAAAAAAAAAATATATATATATTATTTATTGTTTATTGAACAATGATGTAAAATTTCATAATTGATAATTAATATAAATGAAAACGTCTTAAAATCTTCTAGGAGTTTTATTAATTTTTTATGGAATGACATACATATTTCGATGACATTAAATTAATGTCATAAAATATGTCAAATTTTGACAACTCCTAGAAGACAGACGTTTTTGTTTATATAACTAACTAACTAACCAACCATCACGCCGTCTCCCCGAAGGGGTAGGCAGAAATAATGGACTGCCACACTTTTCTTTCCTGACATATTTCTCTCGCTTCCTCAACATTCATACATCGTGTCATGCACGCGCGTCGATTTCTGACTCCTCACATGGCCGACATTCAATATTTGATTTATTTGATCGTGCCACGTTTTCCTCGGTCTTCCTCTATTTCTGGTTCCATTTACATCATTAACATATATTTTTTTTACCATTCATTCTTTCCATATGTCCAAACCATCTTAATGATCATTTCATTATTTTGTTCATGCCACCATCATTCGCACCGCATTTTTTTGTTTATATTAATTATAAAAACCAATAAAACATTAAATCACGCCGTCGCGTCACCCTAAAGGCTTAGGAAAAAATAATGGATCACATTTTCTTTTCTCGATTCATGCACGCACGTATCGAGTATGAGACTTCAAGGCGAAACAAATTTGTCGCAATTTATATAAATTAAATCCAAGCATAACCACTGAAAAATCGTGTTTACTAATAAAAATTAACGTAGATATTTTAGTCCATTGTTTAGGCCGAAACACTATGATACTGTTAAAATTTAAAACACTGTTATAATATCACAATTTATTTTTATTCACCGAGACTGTCGCGACAGCTGTTTCGCCAACTGATATAACAATAAACTCAGTTTGTTGTAACACTTGATGATGCCAATATTGGTTGGCGAAACAGCTGTCACGACAATCTCAGTGAATAAAAAGAAATTGTGATATTATAACAGTGTTTTAAATTTTAACAGTAGATATTTTAGGCTGAAAGCTGTGTAGCGGTCACAATGCAATCCGACTATCACATTTTTTGTGGCATTCTATTGACATTCGTTGGTCGTGCCTGAAGTAAACGTCTTTGAGTTATTTATTGTATTGGAGAAGGTCGCCTACCTACATTTACCCGCTGCCTGCTATACCTCTTGTCCCGTTCTCCCCTCGGTCGGCGGTGCGTTATTTATTGGCGGGCTTCTGCCTTGGATCTTGTGGGAAGATCGACTGAAATAAGGTGATTCGCGCTACGTGGATCGAATCTAGATCGAATTCGGATTAAATTCGTAATCGAATCGATCTTGAATGATAAGCGTGGATTTGCAAACATGAGATTGCGTTAGCGTATACACCATACATAGTTTTTCTATAGGTCACAATGTTGACTCATAACGAGATAAAAATGCTATCATAATTAATTTTTAAAAAATAATTAAATAAAACGATGTTTTTATAACTACTTCCACTTTTTTCTTTATTTAGACAGCAACCGGTTTCGCCAGGCTCGCTGGCATCGACAGACTGGTCTGTCGATGCCTGTCGATGATCGTCGATGCCACGAACGATGCCACGTCGATGCCCGAAGTCTGTCGATACCAGCGAGCCTAGCGAAACCGGTCGCTTTCGAAATAAAGACAAAAGTGGAAGTAGTTACAAAAACATCGTTTTATTTAATTATTATTTAAAATGAACTTCCATCAAGAGATTTCAGTAAAATCATTTGATTAATTTTTAAATCCATGACACCGTTAATACTAAGTTAACCAAACTAAATCCATTGCATTGATGATAGGCCAATAATTTATTGATGGTTGATGTATCAATATTGTAAAACTCCATTATTAATTTATAATTGTAAACAAGATTGTATAGTGGTTTTACTTGGATTTAATTTATATAAATTATATACAGTCTGTAACATTAGCGTGAATCGTGAAAATTTGGGGCAAGTAGATGAGTTCGTGTATTAAGGTAATATGTTAACAAGAGATGGGCGAGTGGAGAGGGATATTGAAAGGAGGGTTGGGGCAGGCAACAAAGTGATTGGTGCATTTAAAGTTGTCATCGCAAACAAAAACCTATCCAAAAAAGCTAGAATGGCAGTAGATAATGGTGTTCTTGTACTGACCCTTATATATGGAAGCGAAGCATGGAACTGGCAAAGAAGGATGAAAGTAGAATAAATGCAGTAGAAATGAGATCTCTTAAACGAATGTGTAGATACTCTGTGAATGATAGAGTGTCGAATGAAAATATAAGAAGTGAATGCGGTGCGAGATGGTGTTATGAACAAAATAATGAAAGTATCATTAAGATTGTTTGGACATACGGAAAGAATGAATGATGAAAGAATGGTAAAAACAAATTATATGTTAACGGTGTAAATGGAACCAGAAATAGAGAAAGACCGAGGAAAACGTGGCTCAATCAAATAAATCAAATATTGAATGTCGGTCACGTGAGGAGTCAGAGAAATCGACGCGCGTGCATGACACGATGTATGAATGTTGAGGAATCGAGAGAAATATGTCAGGAAAGAAAAGTGTGGCAGTCCATTATTTCTGCCTACCACCACTTCGGGGAGACGGCGTGATGATTAGTTAGTTACATAGTTATTATAGTTATATACATCATATAAGTACAAATATAATACTTAATTAATAGTATTATATTTGTATACATTACGAGATAAAAATGCTGTTATAGTTCAATAGTCCATAGTTTTGGCCGAAACACTATGATACTTCACTATTATAAACCGTTAAATTGAAAAACTTTGTTTAATGTATCACAATTTTATTTTTATTTTTCGCGACAGCTGTTTCGTCAACCTTAGTTGACAATGCAGCAGCAAGACTGATAAGTGGTGTCCCAATGAGTTGTTACATAACAGAGCATCTTAAAGATCTCCACTGGCTGAAATGTCCAGAAATGATACAATACAAGCTCTGCTGGACGGTCTATAAGGCGTTATCTGAACTCAACGAGAACCTGAATGCCAAACAGTCTACATTGCGATCAGCTAAGTCTTCTGCGATCGGTAGATTGACTGTACTAAAACGTTGCACAAGCACAAACTTTGGCGACCGAGTCTTCGCGGTTAAGATTTATTTAAAAGTACACATTTGTGTCATATTTTTATGAATAATTCTGAGAAAATATTTTTGGCAAGAAACATAAAGACAATTGAATGCAAGATATATATTTTTTGCAAAAGCTTTTGTTACAAACTTAGATATGAAAAATGGGTACACGACACTGAATAATGGCGCACAAAATAAATTCACGTGCATTTTGAATTAATAATATTTTTCAAAAAAATTGTATTATTATCTGTTGGTACACATTTAAATGTTTATATTAAACATACGTTTATAAATTTTCACATTGAAGGTATAAAAAACAACTAACTAACCTTCTCGCCGTCTCACCGAAAGGGCAGAAATAATGGATTGCCACACTTTTTTTTCCTGACATACTTCTCTAGATTCCTCAACATTCGTACCTCGTGTCATGCGCGCATATCGATTTCTCCGACTCCTCAAGCGGCCGACGTTCAATATTTGATTTATTTTATCTTGCTACGTTTTCCTCTAGCTTCTTATATTTCTCGTAACATGTACATTTAACATATACTCTTTTTTACTATTCTATCTTAATTTATTCTTTTCATGTGTCTAAACCATCTTAATGATCCTTTCATTAATTTGTTTATTACATTTTCATTCGCACCGCATTCACTTCTTATATTTTTTCGACACTCTATCATACATAAGATTTTCCACACATTCTTCTAAGTAATCTCATTTCTACAGAAATTATTCTACTTTCATCCTTCGTTTGCCTGTGGCATTACCAAATAAAGTGGTGTAAATGACAAATGTTTACAGATAAGCAAAATAAATAGACACATCAGACCTGACGAAATTTGAGACCTTGAAAATTGTACACCGAGTGCCCATGGAAGAGACAACAGAAAGCAGCTACAAATTATCTAAAAATTCAGACATACACAGACACTGGACCAGGAACTATGACAGATATCACTTATGGAATGCACGAACTAAGACAGGACAATCAAGGATATTGAACAATGGAATGAAACTTTACAATGAACTAACAAAATACACAAGGAGTCTCACTTCAACTCAATATAAAATATATCTGAAACATTAACTAACTAACTAACCATCACGCCGTCTCCCCGAAGGGGTAGGCAGAAAGAATGGACCGCCACACCTTTCTTTCCTGACATATTTCTCTCGCTTCCTCAACATTCATACATCGTGTCATGCACGCGCGTCGATTTCTCTGACTCCTCACATGGCCGACATTCAATATTTGATTTATTTGATCGTGCCCCGTTTTCCTCGGTCTTCCTCTATTTCTGGTACCATTTACATCTACATTAATATATAATTTTTTTATTTACCATTTACATTAAAATATAATTTTTTTACCATTCTTTCTTCATTCATTCTTTCCATATGTCCAAACCATCTTAATGATCCTATTATTTTTTAGTTCATGACACTATCATTCGCACCGCATTCAATTCTTATATTTTCATTCGACACTCTATCGTACACAGAATATCCACACATTCATCTAAGAGATCTCATTTCTACTGCATTTATTCTACTTTCATCCTTCCTTTGCCAGTTCCATGCTTCGCTTCCATACATAAGGGTCGGTAAAAGAACACCATTGTGCACTGCCATTCTAGCTTTTTTGGATAGGTTTTTGTTTGCGATGATAACTTTAAGTGCACCATTCACTTTGTTGCCTGCCCCAACCCTTCTTTCAATATCCTTTTCCACTCTCCCATCTCTTCTAAACATACTACCTAAATACACAAACTCAACTACTTGCTCCAAATTTTCACCATTCGCGCTAATGTTGCAGACTGTCATGGTTTCTTCCTTTTCAAAAATCATTACCTTGGACTTATTAACATTCATCATCAGATCATTTCGCATGCATACCTCATACATACAATTCACCAGGACTTGTAGTTCATGTTCGTTGTCAGCAAGTAGGACAGCGTCATCCGCATACAAGAGACAGCTTACTGACACTCCGCTCATTTTGGCACCTACATCCAACCCTTTCAGCTCTTTCATACAATTGTCCATATACAGATTAAATAACCACGGGGACATTACGAAAATTTGTTTGACACCTTTATTGATATTTATTTATCTGAAACATTACATAATTAATAGTAAGATCTAAAAATGTAACCATATAACACAGTTGGGTTTTAAAAAAAAAATTAAAAATGGAATAATAAAATTAAAAATACAAATTACTAACTGTGTACTATTATTTAATTTGAAGAACACCTGATGCGAAAATTTAAGAGGTTAAAAGTGAAAGCAGAATCATTTAAGATATGATTAGGGATGTATCAGTGAAATATTATCGAGTAATCCACCATCATATCATTTTCAATGTTGCGGAATCTGCCTAATGTACAAATAGAAGCTATGAAATATATTAAAATATAGTGTACATCGCCGGGAATCGAATCCAGGACTTTCAGTGTGAAAGTCATAGATCTTGTCACTCTGCCACATAAGTCGTCAACATGATAAGAAACAACATATCTCAGAAGGATCCTAAGTACGAGTATATCGACGTCAGTGAAATAGTATTTATTCCACTAACTAACTAACTAACTAACCATCACGCCGTTTTCCCGGAGGGGTAGGCAGAGAGGATGGATCGCCACATTGTTCTATCCTAGCATAATTCTCTTCTACATTCACACATCTTGACATGCACGCTCGTCGATTGTTCCTATTTCGAACATGGCCGCCTTTCAGTAATTGATTAATTTGGTCATGCCATGTCTTCCTTGGCCTTCGTCGACTTATTTTCCCATTCACACTACTTGGATATATCTTTTTGAATTGATTATATATTTCAGAAGGTTTCCGAATATATCGAGACTAGCCTTTTAATAGGTCGGTAAGGATAAGAAGGAGCCATTGAAACGAATATGAAGCTACCCAGAAATTAATCGATTTTTTGAAAACATATTTTACAATATATAGTACATCTCTAGTAGTAATCATAAACGTTGTTTTGACGTCTCAATTTACTACGCATATTTATAATATAAAATTATGTTTGTTTTACTGCTAGCCAACCCGTTTTGAGTAGCGCAATTCTATAATTTTCATACAGATTGAGACATTCGCCAGTTTATCACGTAAATCGTTGAAATCAACCGCGACGAACGGAGATCCCTATCGGGTGGCTTTCGGAACACTTTGCCTACGGATGGAAGGATTTCTAGAAACTAAACAATAACAATACACGGGCCACTACCTGAAAACAGTAAAATCCGTTGAATAAAATCACTCTAATCGAGATCTTGCGATCACAGCGGTTCTCAAACTGTAGAATCTAAAAATAACATTTTACAAAATAAAAAATACATGTCAATTAAAAATATATACATTACATAAACATATCGCTAAATAACTTATTATGTAAATGGTTACGTAAAGACGTACACAAATTATTTCAATGAACATTTTTGTATATCGATAAATCTGTAAAAATACAAAATGGTATTTTTTTTAGAAAGATACAAACTCAGTTGATATAGTTCGTTCGATGATGAAGGTGTTAAACCTTCGAAACATCTAGTGGAAAATAAACTCAAAAGTAGAAATAAATCTTGTTTCGAATCATTAAAAATACGTTTTTTTTAAATCTAACCAACTACCCAATACGACCTTTACCTACCCTAGGTAGAGCCAAATACTCGTATATCCACTTATATCCACGTAAGGTATATAAACGAGTACATCACGCAAGCAATCGAGTATTTAGACATAACATTTTAGATATTTTTTTAAGTGTCACATGTTTCTCGGTCTTCCACGAGTTTTTACTACATTTGCGTAACTAATTAAGGGGACAAAATTCGATAGAAATTAGCTTGAATACGAAAATAGAGATTTATAATAATGTTCATAAAACGAGCATAAAATATATAAACGATAAACGATTTTATTTACTTATTAATTTTACTATTGATGAATGATTCTTTAGTTTTAGATAAACGTGGCGTTAACACTGTAAAATTCCATAATGGCGATTTTTTTATGAATTAAAACACGATTTTTTCGCTTTTGAGTTTATTTTTCTCTTCATTATATAAAATGTTTACTTCGTTCTCCCGTTGATGAAGATATAAACCTTCGAAACATGTCAAGAAAATTAAACTCAACGCTGGAAAAACAGTGTTTTAATTCATAAATGAGATTTTTAAATCTTTCAAGAAAGTTAATAAAACTAAGATGAATATGATAATATAATAGAACGACAGTACCAAAATCTCTTGGATTAAACGATTTAAAAAAAAATTACCTTCCAGGTTTTGTAAGGCTCGCTGGCATCGACAGGCTTGTCATAATAAAGACAAACAAGGTCGCTATCGACATAATGACAAAAGTGGTAGCAGTTATAAAACATCGATTTATTTATTTACTATTTGATATAATAACACTTTGGAAACCATGCCATCAGAACGGACACGTTCCCGAAACAGAGTCAATAAAAATTGTAAAACATTTTATTTTGGCCTAATCGCTTTGCTTTCCAAAGAAGTAATAAAATTATTACCACTCTTCCGAGATTAATCGCGACCGCTATCTCATAGGGACACATTACTTTTTTTGTTCTGCGCACCTCGACTACAATACGGCCACAACACCTTATTAAAAATATCATGTATTTACACCATAAAATAATAATAAAAAAATTATAAGTATGTAGTACGTTAGAGGCTCGTATATACAGCCGTTCACGAAATCCCCTTCGGACGTCGCCCACCTGGAATAAATAAAGGGACAGCTGGTCCTCATCATCCCAAGAGATATGACTTCTTTGCCATAGATCGTCAGATCTATTAAACGAAAAAGAAGAAGGAGTATACGTTAAGCTATATCTCAAAGATTATGTAGAATATTTTTATTATAATATATATAAAATAAAACGTACAATGGAAAATTATATTTATTTATTAAGATAAACAAACTAAACTAACTAACCATCACGCCGTCTCCATGAAGAGGTAGGCAGAAAAAATAGACTGCCACACTTTTCTTTCCTGACGTATTTCTCTCGCTTCCTCAACATTCATACATCGTGACATGCACGCGCGTCGATTTCTCTGACTCCTCGCGTGGCCGACATTTAATATTTGATTTATTTGATCGTGTCACGTTTAAGAATAAACACCAAGATAAACAAACAGCGATATATTTACTATAACAGAAAAAAAAACCATTTGAATAATTGCAATTAAAATTGTTTATATTTATTGCTATGTTTGTTTTCAATACAACACTAAATGAAAAAAATACATACATGGATGCTTGCATTCTGCGAAGAAATAAATAAAGTTTGCTCCAACGAATACTGATGGGAAAAATTGAGAGCAGCGTGGTCCTGGTAGAAGACAAACTTCTTGGCTGTGCAAAATAAGAGACTGGACCGATATGAGACATGTGGGGGAGCTGTTCCGGGTTGCGCGAGATAGAGACGCCTTTGCCGGAGTGACTGCCAACGTCAGGGGGACCTGATACGGCACGCGAAGAAGAAGATGGATGCTTCAACCATTCCCATGAAAACTGATGTATTCAAATGAAAAACATTAATGCTATTAAAGTATATGTTACTTATTAGAATGGTGTTTAAAAATGACAAAAAGATTTATTGGCTTTCGAATGCTGAAACGCCACCTTGCATGACAACATCAAGACTTACAGTAAGTCCGACTCTCTGGCGTCCTAAAGTAGTCCTCATGATCCCGCAAGTCCTGGCCAATGTGATCACTGACCTTACCATCAGAGTAACAGCTGACAGGGATGTATATAAGGGTGTATCTTCGATGCCATAAAACCTAGACCCATAAGGTAAAGATAGGTCTACATAAAATCCCTGGAATAGGCAATGGGAAACCACTGCAGTATCAATCCCCAGGAAATCACTGTAACGAACGAGTGAACAGTCGTGGGACCTGATGTGATACTTTAAAGAAGAAAATATTAAAAATAACGAAATGAAAAAATCGTTTTTATAACTGACAGCGCAAGCTTTTTGGCTTTTGTCACCGTCAGTTTACCAATACCGAAGTCCTGAGGCGAGCTAGAGTTGAAAGGGAATTGTTATCAACTATCAAGGTTCGAAAGATCTCACCTCTGGGTCATATACTGCGTGAGGAAAAGTACCATCTTCTCCAACTGATATTGGAGGGAAAAATTGAGGGACGCCGAGGGCCTAGAAGGAGACGTATGTCCTGGCTGCGAAACGTGAGGGAGTGGACCGGCATCCGAAGTGTGGAGGAGCTGTTCCGAGCGGCGCAGAACAGGGACAGGTTCGCCGAGGCGATCGCCAACGTTGGGGGGACCCAATAGGGCACTTTAAGAAGAAGAAGAAGTTTACCTTTTAAACAGAGTTAGGGGTATTTGCCCTATGTTAATCTGTGATAACCTATGAGATCTTGACCTGGGGTGCTGGCGCAAAAACTACAATCAACCCCCTAATTAAGTCCCATAAAAATATATTGCGCATTATTACCAGAAAACCCATTAGGCGTCCTTTGTCCTTGTTGTTCAAAGAATATCAAATTCTTAGTATTCGACAACATTACATTAAAATATCATCTTCTCCAAATTTTAAATTTCGTATTCGAGAATACAACAGAACTGTCCCACAAGATATTCCTCTCATCATAATTTTACAGTTCCTTGCTGTCGCTCAGCTCTAACACAAAAACAATTTCCATTCCGCGCGTTCTATGTTTTTAATCGTCTTCCTGAGAATCTCAAATCTATTAACGACATAAAGAAATTTAAACGTGCTCTAACCAAATACATAAAGGGGTCAACCATAGACGTAGAAAATGTTTTTTTCCTTTAGATTTAGAAGAGTTTCTATCCTAGTATGTAAATTTATTATCACCACTTTTTTAGCATTTATCTTGAATAAATCAAATCAAATCTAATTAGTTTATTTCATCAACAGACATTACAAAATTCATATTTAAGGAATCTATTGAGAACAGGTAAAATAATATATTGAGTAGGTATAGTATACTACCAGAAACATTAGGAAGACAGGATACTCTCCAGAATTAAGAGTATTTGCCTTCTGAACGTACTTTCACTAATATGAAAGACGTCGATCTCCGAGGAGACCGCGTTTAGCAGATTTCAGCTCTTCCCACCGGTGTCATCAGAGGCAGGTTGGTTCTGGCGGCCGGTAGGTAAAACAGTCTATGCTGTCGTTGTCGGAGATATCTATCATGGACAAAAAACCGAACACCCTCCAGCACGGCCGAGTTCTCGAAACATCCCCTGAGTAATCTAAAGAAATGGGTTATGAGATGCCCATCTCTTCGAAGCGGCAGAGAGTTGGTCCCAAGCATTCCCAAAAGTGCATTCCCATTCGCAAATGCTGTGGGATAGAGCCACTCATACTCCATAACCATACTCCCTCATATATCACCAATGTTAGCATAAGATTACTAACAAATACTAACAAACCGCCATTTTACTAACAATTCTACTAATATGCTATTTTATGTCAATTCGCTGACGATACGGGCATCATCTCCAGTGCTAAAAGGCCGCTTCTCGCGACCCGCAGGGTGCAAAAACAGGCCGATGTGCTAGAGGTGTGGTGCAGAAACTGGCGCATTACCATCAATCCGAGTAAAAGCGCAGCGACCCTTTTCAGTAAAAGACACATTCCTCCAAACATTCCCAACATAAAAATGTTCGGCCAAGACGTTCCTTGGACCAAAACAATCAAATACCTTGGGGTTACCTTGGATTCTAAGCTGACATGGAGGCCACACATTACAAATAAAGTCAAAGCCGCGTCAAAAGCAATCTCAGCCCTCTACCCAATGTTAGCTAGAAACAGTAAACTAAGCATCGACAATAAACTCCTGATTTACAAAACGGTTATAAGGCCGATCTTCACTTATGCAGCCCCAATCTGGGGCTATGCAGCTTCGAGTCATATACAAAAACTCCAAATCCTGCAAAATAAGGCTATCCGTTTATCGCTTGGTGCGCCTTTATGGACCAGGATTACACAACTGCACCTAGAATCGGGAATCCCGATGATAGATGAATTCATTCTGAAACTTGCCGAACGTTTTTACAAAGGACTCCCTTCACATCCCAACCCCACAATAAAAGACCTCTCTAATTACGACCCAAACACTTCCAGCCGCCACAAGCGCCCAAAATCGATTCTCCTTCAGAGGAACACTCCGGGCCACACAAATCATGCCCCCGAATAAACTAACGACCCACCAAATCACCTTCCAACAATGTTCCCATCAGCCGTAAGAGGAATAGCCACATGAGCTGAACCTCTGTAAGCCAGAAGATCCAAGTCCAAGTCCAAGTCCAAGTCCACGCTATTTTATGTAGTTGTCACGGCCATGCCTAGTGTGACAAATACAGTCCATAAACTTTTTTTGTCAAATTAATTTATAACATGTAAAAGTAAAAAAAAAAAAAAAAATATCATATCAGGCTAATAGGCATTTTCAGAGATGCGACTATTTCGAGCCGAGAGTCCGAGTCGTCAAACGTGACTCAGTGTATATGTGTGCCGTACTAATTTTTTGACATTTTTTGTCCCCCGTGACAACGAGCGCATACAAATTAATGTTAAAATGTAAAAGCGGTTGCGGCATGATAACATTTTTATTATAATATCAAAATACACAAAACATATTGTAATCACGTGTTTTGCTCTTGAGAAATCTCAATAAATCATCGGGGTTATGTGTAGTAAGTATAATATTTAATATGATTACGTGTTATTTGCTACATTTCAATGATTTTCTTCTTCTTCAAGTGCTCTGTCGGGACCCCGTTGCCGGGACCACGTTGGCGATCGCTTCGGCGAACCTGTCCCTGTCCTGCGCCGCTCGGAACAGCTCCTCCACACTTCGGATGCCGGTCCACTCCCTCACGTTTCGCAGCCAGGACATTTGTCTCCTTCCGGGCCCTCGGCGTCCTTCAATTTTTCCCTCCAATATCAGTTGGAGAAGGTGGTACTTTTCCCCTTCGCAGTATATGACCCAGATGTGAGATCTTTCGAACCTTGATAGTTGATAACAATTCCCTGTCAACTGGTATTCTTGTCTGTCCACGGAATTCTGAGCTTTCGGCGATGGAGCCACATTTCCAGTTGTAGCCAATGATTTTAATCAATGATAAAGTAATTATAATATAATGATAATACCTATATCGATAAAATATTGAAAATATATAGATAATTTGATCATAATATAAAGACATTATAATAATAAAATGATGATAATAAAATATTAACACATTGAAAATAAAGAAAGAATGAATGAAGAAAGAATGGTAAAAAAAATATATGTTAACGATGTAAATGGAACCAAAAAATAAAAGAAGACCGAGGAAAACGTGGCACGATCAAATAAATCAACCATTAAATGTCGGACATGTGAAAAGTCAGAGAAATCGACGCGCGTGCATGACACGGTGTATGAATGTTGAGGAAGCGAGAGAAATATGCCAGGAAAGAAAAGTGTGGCAGTCCATTCTTTCTGCCTACCCCTTTGGGGAGACGGCGCGATGGTAAGTTAGTTTTTTTTAAATAAAAGTGTACAATGGTGTTCTTGTGCCGATCCATATGTATGGAAGCGAAGCATGAAACCGATAAAATAAGAAGTAAAATAAATGCAGTAGCAATCATTGTGCAATCACAAAAGCGCTTGACCCGGACATTGAAATAAAATGCAGAATCGAAGAATGAGAACATTCTTTTGCAACGATAATCTTAACTTGAAACTCCGACAAAGAATGATTAAATGTTATATACGGTCTGTTCTACTATATGGATGCGAAACCTGGACTCTGAAAGTGAATGCAATGAACCGGTTCGAAGCGTGCATAATATGGATATACCGCAGAATGCTCCGTATACCGTGGACCTATAGGGTCAGTAATGCAGACGTACTACAGAGAGCCAGAGCCAATAGAGAACTGTTGTCGAGTGTGAAAATTTGAAAGGTCTCATATTTGGGTCATGTGCTGAGGGGAGAAAAATACCACCTCCTTCAACTGAGCAAAGTGGAGGGACGTTGCGGAGTTGGTAGAAGGCAGCTGTCTTGGCTGCGAAATATCAAAGAGTGGACAGGAATAACAAGAGTTCAGAACCTGTTCCAAGAGGCGCACGATAGAGATGCCTTTACTGCAGTGATCGCTAATGTTGGGGAGACCTGACACGGCACCGAAAGAATAATAATAATAATTATTATTATTATTATATGCTACTAAACTTTTACGTTCTTTTGTTATGTGTCATTTTTGTATAAAAACAATAAACAAATGAATAAATATATATCTTGTAGTCTTGGATCTTGGATATTGTCTTTTTGGGAGTACCAGCCCGAAGGCTATTGCTCCCCCACATGTTGGAAATTCATTTCTTGGAGATGAAGTTGGATATTGTTGGATGGTGAGGGGAGGGTTACTTGGAGGATGTAGTGGGTTGTGTCCGATATTTGGACCTGACTACCCTGGTAGGGTGGAGTGTGGAGGGGTTGGGGATGACCTTGGAAAGGGGCCGAGGTCTTGGGTGGAGACCGAGGGACCGTGACAGGGAGAGGCCTTGGGTGGGGGCCGGTTGGTCCTGGATATGGAATCAAGTGAGACAAGAGTGTCCTTGGGCGTGGGCCGGTGGCCTTGGGTGGGGACCGATATGGCAATGGGGTTGAGATACGAAAAATGGAGAGCGAGCGATTACGATGGTCAGGAACTGTGGCGGCGGCACCGGAGGTTGTCATTTTAATTGGCTGGCTGATGGGAAGGCGTGCAGAGCGATGTACAATTTGAGTATGAGAGTGTGCACCAATAAAAAACAATAAACCACACATGATGATGCATATACTTGTATATGGAGCTGTTTTTAATCTTAAAGGATTGCCAAAATGCAGAATTTTTTTTTTTTTTGTGAGAAGCTTCAAATGACAGCCGCCCGTGGGCGCCATTTTGAAACAACTGATATCTTGTAGTACAATTTTATCATCATTTATTATTTTTAGGTCGGTAGAATTCTATTGAGACCTACCAACCTTTTGCAAAAGCCAGAACGCTTCTGACTCTAAAAATCTCATTAAATTGAATGTAACTCTTAGACAAGGCTGATTCATGCAAACACACCAACATAATATTTCTCGTATGTATGAATACCCCGACCACCAATTAAAAGTTCCCTTTCTATAAAAACCCATTATAATTCCGTTTCGTTTGATCAAAAACTTTAATAAAAAAGTATGCTTTATTAACTCCTGCAGATCCGGCCCACTAAAATAAAATTAAATAAAAAAGTTTAAAAGAAAATTGAGTTAATAAATCCATAGACATAAGAAGAGTTTAATTTTATAAAAAAAATATTGTACAACGGCGCCCTTCCGCTAATTTTACTTGTGCTTACCTAGAAAACGAATGATTATAGTTTCGAATTTTACAATTAAAAAAATCGAAAATAAGATTAGAGTTGTTTTTTATAGCTTATTTTTATATTATTTGTGTTGCTAAATTACCACAAATTTATTTGACGAAGAGTTTAAAAAAATATATTATAATATTTGATTGTATTGAAATAAAATAAAAATATAAACATAATTTTTCTGCATAGTATCAGATCAGCTAAAAGAATTTTATAGGTATACAAATAATATAGTTTTGATACACAATGCGATTAACTAAAATTAATTTTTATAATAAAAAAATACGCATTTTTAATATCGGGTCTGAAGGGGTTTGGCGTGCTCCACTCCATGCGCCTCAGGAGTTGCGTTGGTAATAAAAGTTTGATAGATTCAGCGCCTCCTTTTATAGAAAATGACAGCACAATTACATGCTAGTGACATCTTTGATTTAAGTTTGGAAGCGAACTCTTTGCCGGATTTGTGGAAATGAAGTAAATAACTTGAAATGTTCTTTTTTCGTATTGCAACCTGCTTAAGTACCTACCCGTAACAACATAATTTAAATGTACATGTAGGTACTAGAAAAGATTTTGTATACGTTAAGTCATTGAACAAAGAAAAAAAAAGATACGAAAACATGATTTTAAGTTTTCATTTCTGTCACATGATAAGTTGTAGAAATTGACGTGAGAGGCGGTTTGAGCGATACAAACATTAAAACGTAAAAAACATAATTCGGATATTTTGAATGCCTTGACTTTGTTTGTCCCTGACAATTATCTGCGACCACGGTATCATAGATTATTTCACTTGCGACTGGAAGAACTAATCTACCTATGTAAGGTAATCAGTGGCGATACTCCCATAGAAGCCCAGAAGACCGGCTTGCGAAAGAAATTTTTAATCAAAACCTCTTCTGGCTTACAGAGGTTCAGCTCTTGTGGCTATTTCTCTTACGACTGATGGGAACATTGTTGGAAGGTGATTTGGTGGGTTGTTGGTTTATGCGGGGGCATGTTTTGATTCAATATTTCTTACGCAAGCCGGGCTTCTGGGCTTATATGAGAGTACCACCACTGAAGGTAATGCCAGTAGGCAGGACAATAATCATTCTAAACCCCATATCTTCGAATATGGACATTTTTCATGATAGTGAATCTATCCTCAAAAAGAATTTGTCTCTAATGTATTATATTGCTATTTGTTTTATTTTTATTTTTGTGTTTTCTGTTAGTATTTCGTTATACATACATATGTAAACATATTTTTTTATGTATACAACAGATCGTTTGAACCCAATTACTACAGTATATATAATTTGTTTATAGCTATTATTATTTCATTCTCATAACATGTGATAGGTAGCTAATTTATCGGCATTTATTGTTACGTGGAATCTACACCAGACCAAAGACAATTACGCTGCCATCGCCGGGAATCGAACCCGGGACCTTCAACATAGGAGTCAGAGCTCTTACCACTCTGCCAAGATGGTAGTCGCAGAGTGGTAAGAGCTCTGACTTTATTTTATTTACTAATTATTATATTTTCAAATTCGTCGTCTTCGCAGTTTTAATCCTAGGGATTGGTTTGCAGCAAAGTCTACTGTCTCGTCTTCCAATATGCTCGGTCTTTTACTCAAGAAATAAGACGCAGTTCCAAAAAAACAAAATCACCCTGTATAAGACAATCATCCGAACATTGGTGACTTATGGATGTGAGGCGTTGACAATGCCAGCGAAATCCGCAGAGCGACTGAATACATTTGAGAGAAGGGTGCTGCGCAGAATGACGGCGAAGGCTGGAGAGTGCGGCATAATGACGAGCTGTATCATATTTGCAAAGCTTCCAGTCTCTCCGCATAGGTCAGACTGAATAGACTGAGATGGGCCGGTCACGTGCAGAGGATACCGTCATCGCGAACCCCAAAAAGATTGCCGTAGTGGCACCCGGTGGTAAAATACCAATTGGACGACCAAGGCTGCGATGGGAGGATGAAGTTGGGAGAGATAGGGCAAAATTGTTACAAGTGTCAGATTGGAGGTTCGAAACGGAGGACAGGAGGAGTTGGAGGCGAAGAATACTGGAGGCTAAGGCTCGATATGGGCTGTAGGGCCATCGAAGAAAATAAGATGCAGTTTATGCTGTTTTCTAACTATTGTTGCAGTATTAATTGTACTTTTTACATTTAAAAAATGTTTACTCTTTATTTATAAACGATTTGAATTTATTTTTCAGTAATGTTTATGATTTTTTTTAAATAAATACTTAACTTAAATTGAATTTGATATGCACTATTTTAATGTATTGGTAGATTTATTATGCAAAACCACATATTGTTGTTAGGATTTTTTTTCAAATCGCTGAACGAATAAAAAAATAAACATGACAATATTGAAGTAATAAATACATAATCAATGAGAGTCCCATAATCAGAAATAAATAATAAACACGCTGTGACACAAAAGCCTAAAAGAATAATAGCGTTATTTGCATACGCAGACCGAAGTTCAATTTTGATTACGGGAACGTGTGGGCAGGCCCATTGTGCATTATTGTAGGGGTCGGCGCCCCTTCGGGAGACAGTTTGACAACCACCGGACTCGCGTAGGCGTCGACGATCCTTCGTAAACTTAATTTGTATTGGACACTGATCAATCGGAAGTCATTACTGCAAATAGAAATATATCCACAGAAGCAAATATGGCAGTACACAATGGAGTTCTAGTGCCTACCCTCATGTATGGAAGTGAAGCTAGGAGCTGGCAAAATAAGGATGAAAGCAGGATAAACGCCGTAGAATTGAGATCACTAAGAAGAATGTGCGGGAAAACGTTGTATGATAGAATACCGAACGATTAAATAAGAAAGAAATGTAAGGCAGATGACTGCATCATGAATAAAATTAAAAAAGGATCCCTTAGATGGTTTGGACATATGGAACGAATGGATGAGAGTAGAATGGTTAAAAAGTTGTACACAAGCAGCGTGAGTGGGAAAAGAAGCCGAGGACGACCGAGGAAAACATGGCATGACCAAATTAATCAATTACTAAAAGGCGGCCACATTCGAAGTCGGAATAATCGACGTGCGTGCATGGTACGATGTATGAATGTAGAGGAATCCCGAGAGGTAAGCCAGGACAAGCCATTGTGGCGATCCATCCTCTCTGCCTACTGGCAATGGCGTGATGGTTAGTTAGTTAGTTAGTTAGTAGTTATCAATCGGAAGTTCCTAAACTGTTGAAAAATGAAATCGATTCGTATCACAGAGAGAAAAATTGAAGTCAAGATTTCAGTCTTACAATTAGGTCACAAGTCAAAGCTTCTGTAGGTCACAAGTAAACGGCTAGCATTCGGAAGTCGACATGAGTAGTATTTATATTTTATACTTCTGAATAAGGCTCTTAATTTGTGATTTGAATTAAAAAAAAAATAAAGTATATTTAATGTTTTTTGAACACTGATTTAACTAACTCACTAACCATCACGCCGTCTCCCCGAAGGGGTAGGCAGAAAGAATGGACTGCCATACTTTTCTTTCCTGACATATTTCTCTCGCTTCCTCAACATTCATACATCGTGTCATGCACGCGCGTCGATTTCTCTGACTCCTCACATGACCGACATTCAATATTTGATTTATTTGATCGTGCCACGTTTTCCTCGATCTTCCTCTATTTCTGGTTCCATTTACATCTGATTTAAAACTACATATTAAATAATTAATATGAATGAAGACATTTGTTTTCTAAAAGTTTTCTAAAATTTTAAGAGAATAAAATTTAATGCTTATACGTACATAAAAATAGTTGATTTACAATGTCACGTTTTAAAGTCATAAATTTTTCACTCAAAATTTCAATGAAAATTAGAGTATTTTTTAAAACCACTGCCATTCATACAAAAAATCTGTATCCATACGTGACTCGATAGCTATTACAATTCTTTATAATAAACTATTTGTTTTTTTTGTTTCGGATAATGCATTTTAAAGAAATCATGTACACCTTCAGCATAGATTTTCAAAACAAGGCGCTACATATCGGCTTATATTTCGCAATTTTTTTTTTAATATTTAATATTGTAAGTTGTTTTTTTTTTCAAGTATCTCGGCAGTATCCTAACAGAAAACCTCGACCCAGATGTTGAAATCAAATGCAGAATAGAAGCAGCTCGTGCTGCCTTTAATAAGATGAGAACTATTTTCTGCGATGATAATATTAATTTAAAATTACTACAAAGAATGGTCAGATGCTATGTTTGGTCAGTGCTGTTATACGTGGTGGAGTCATGGACCCTAAAAGTTAATATTATGAACCGATTAGAGGCCTTTGAGATGTGAATATACCGAAAGATGTTACGCATCTTCTGGACTGACATGGTCAGCAACACCAACGTTCTCCATAGAGCCAGACTTGACAGCGAGTTGGTGACCAACATCAAAGTCCGTAAGGTGTCCTACTTGGGCCATGAGAGGCGAAAAATGCGCACTGTTACATCTGATCTTGAAGGGTAAGATTGAGGGTTGACGAGGTGTTGGGAGAAGGTAGGTTTCCTGGCTGTGGAACATCCGAGAGTGGACAGGGCTGAGGACGGTGGAGGAGCTGTTCCGAGCTGCCCAGGACGGGGAGGCCTACTTAAGGGTGATAGTCAACGTTAGGAAGACCTGACAGGACATAGAATGAAGAAGAAGAAGTCGTTTAAAAAATACTATGTACATGTATAAAAAAATGATTATTTTATTATATTTAATGGCTGTGTGAAAATAAGGTTTATTTTAATACCCTCATGTATGGAAGTGAAGCTTGGAGCTGGCAAAAGAAGGATGAAAGCAGGACAAACGCCGTAGAAATGAGATCACTAAGAAGAATGTGCGGGAAAACATTGTATGATAGAATACCGAACGATTTAATAAGAAAGAAGTGTAAGGCAGATGACTGCATCATGAATAAAATTAAAAAAGGATCCCTGAGATGGTTTGGACATATGGAACGAATGGATGAGAGTAGAATGGTTAAAAAGTTGTACACAAGCAGCGTGAGTGGGAAAAGAAGCCGAGGACGACCGAGGAAAACATGGCATGACCAAATTAATCAATTACTAAAAGGCGGCCAAATTCAAAGTCGGAATAATCGACGTGCGTGCATGATACGATGTATGAATGTAGATGAAGCCCGAGAGGTATGCCAGGACAGGCCATTGTAACGATCCATCCTCTCTGCCTACCCCTCCGGTGAAATGGCGTGATGGTTAGTTAGTTAGTTAGTTTAATACATATTTTTCCGAGCGCTAAGGTGGTGTAACCCCTTAATTAGTTTTGTCTATTACAATAGGGCATACTTAAAAAAATGTTAGATGGCGTTTTATCCGATACGAGCCGTCCTGTTATTTTTTTTAAATATACGTTGGTGACAATTTGTCTTGAGGCTTGTTTCATTCCGACTGCACGTGGATGATTAATGGTCTCTCTCCACAGGTAGACAAATAGGCAGGACAAATTAGTGTGTGTTAACGCTTAGGACTTGAAATCACAATAAAAAAATTGCTGCGTGGGAGGTAATAAATCGTACTGAAACGATCGAAGTTTATTTATTTGTTTTTGTTAGTTCAAAGGTAAAATTTGGTACATCCATTTGTTTTTCAAATAATCTAAAACACTACATCCAAACTAAGTGCCGAGAAACTACGAATGACCCGAAGAGCCATGGAAAGACCCATGTTAGGAATAAGCCTAAGAGACAGAGTCAGAAACGATACGGTGAGAGAAAAAATAAAAGTCACTGACATCATCCACCAAATGGCAATGGGCAGGTCACGTAGCCAGAAGCTCAGATGAAAAGTGGACAAGAAGACTGCTGACTTGGAGACCGTGGACGGCAAAGAGAAAGGAAGGGCGACCGCAACTACGGTGGAAGGATGATCTGAACAGACACATCGGAATAACCTGAATGCAGTCTGCACAGGACAGAGTGACATGGAAGCGAATGGAGGAGGCCTTTGTCCAGGAGTGGAAGAAGAAGAAGAAGAAGAACATTTAAAATGCCATTTTGTGTAATAATCTCAATGTGTAAAATGATATTAATGATATTAAAAAATAGGAAGAAGAAGAAGAAGAAGAAAACACTACATAATAATAATAAAAATACATAATAGCAAATATTGTAAAGTCATCATATTGTAAGTGAATGTGGCGGAGCTGTTTCGCGCGTCTAAGGAAAGAGGGCATTTTGCAAGTGATAATCTACACTTCTGACGACCTTGGTGCCAGTGTGGCAAGAGCTATAACTGCCACACCAAAAGTCCTAGGTTCGATTCCCGGCGATGGCTGTGTCATTGTCACACTGTCTTTGTGTTCGGTGTAAAATTCACGTAACAATAAAATAGCGATAGATTAGCTACCTATCATTTGTTACGAGAATAGATAGCTTTTAAGTTGTATAGAGTAATTGGGTTCAAATAACCTGCAGGATACAAATGTAGAAAGTAATGGGAAACATTCACATTAAAGGCCTAAGTGGCATCCAAAGAACCAGCAAAAAATGTTACACTTTGCTACAAACCAATCCTTTGGATTGAAACTAGCGAAGACGAAAAATCTACTCTCGCTTTTTCAACATTCATACATCATGTCAAGCACGTATACCGATTTTTCTGACTGCTTACGTAGTCGACATTTAATATTTGATTGATTTGAACGTAACTAGGACCACCAATAAGATCCGTACCAAGACCCAGCAGCCCCTTATAACGAGCACCGTGAGAGCCGGTCGCCTAGCATGGATTGGACATGTATGCCGAGCCGAAGAGACCAGAGCAATCAAGACCGACTGTACGCGTCTAGACCGACTGGAGTAAGACCTCTAAGAAGGCCTAGACAGTGCCTAATGGACAATGTTCTGGCTGATCTGGCTGGGTTGGGCGAATCGGACTGCTGGGAGCAAAAGGCGCAGGATCGAGGAGCTTGGCGAAAAATCGTCAAGGAGGTTAAAACTCTTCAAGAGTTGTATTTGTATTGGCAATAGGAAGTAAGTGATTTGAACGTGCTACGTATTCCTTGGTCTTAGATTGTTTATTGTTTCATTCACATCGTCAACATCTCTTTTTCATTCTTTCTTCATTCAATCTTTCCTTATTTTTCTTCTATTTTTCAGGAGTAGCAATCCACCTTATAGGAGAGGTGTATTCCCAGCTCTCCATCCATCTTTTAGGAAGTCTTACATGAGGACAAGTCTCGTGAGGCTGATTATGTAGTGCAATATGGGGGAGTCTGGTAGTGTCCATTCTTTGGACTGTACCAGTCCCTCGTTCTCTATCTATTCTATTTTATAATATCCTCAGCCACACACATCTCTCTTATTCTATTCCTCTCGTGATCTCTTAGTGTCTTGCCTGCTATCATCATCAGTGTCTTCATCTCAGAAGTCCTCAAAACTTGTTAGGTCAGTCCTTGTTTTAACGCCATATGTTATTTTTGTTCTTCCAATGGCAAATTAAAGCCATTCCACGTTTCAAATTAAAGATTGATAAAAATGTAAATTTTATTTACTTAATTTGTTTTACCTTTGATCTTCGAGCGAGTGTTTTGACGTCTATCGCTACTTATTAGTATGCGTTCGTGTTACGGGCTTCACACTTTTCGTGCTTATAACAGATAACAGCGCCATATAGGTAAATCTATAGATACACGCCTACTTGAACTGCTTAAGTCATCATTCATTTATGGTCTTCTATTTCTTCTTCTTCCTCTGCTTTCTATAGGATAGTGTCCTGTCATTTCTCGGAGCCAGTTTCTTGTCCAGCTGTCTCATCATCTTTTGGATTGTCTTCTTGGAGATAGGCTGCCTATTGATACTTTATTTGACGCTTTGCTTATCATTCTAATGTATGGAGGCGAATCATGGAACTGGCAGAAGAAGGATGAGAGCAGAATAAATGCGGTAGAGATGAAATGATCCCTAAGATTTATGTGTGGTAGAACGATATACGACAGAATCTCAAATGCTGATATAAGAAAGAAATGTAGAGCAGAAGAAGGTATTATGAAAAAAATTAAGAAAGGATCGCTGCTTTGGTTCGGACATATGGAGCGCATGGATGGAGAAAGAATGGTTAAGAAAGTATACGTTCATGATGTAAATGGAGTACGGAGTTCGAGGTAGATCGAGGAAAACATGGCATGACCAAATTAATCAAATTTTAAAGGTTGGTCATATTAGAAGTCGGAAGAATCAACGTGCGTGTATGACTCGCTGTATGAATGTGGAGGAAGCTAGAGAGGTGGGCCAGGATAGAGTAGTGTGGCGGTCCATCCTCTCTGCCTACCCTTACGGGGAAACTATAATGGTTTGTTGTTGTTGTTGTTGCTAATCATTATTTCAGAACTCTCCACGTAATCTCTATAGTCTTCCCCATTGCACAACATCTTCGTCATCGCAAGTATTCCTTATGTCCGATTTTACCACTCTGTCTTGGAGAGTCGTTCCCGCAATTGATCGAAGACACCTCATTTCTGTGGTTCTTAAGAAACTTTTAGTTCTAGTGGTGCTAACCCTCGTCTTAATGACATATGACATACTAACTAACTAACCATCACGCCGTCTCCCCGAAGCGGTAGGCAGAAAGAATGGACTGCCACACTTTTCTTTCCTGACATATTTCTCTCGCTTCCTCAACATTCATACATCGTGTCATGCACGCGCGTCGATTTCTCTGACTCCTCACATGGCCGACATTCAATATTTGATTTATTTGATGGTGCCACGTTTTCCTCGGTCTTCCTCTATTTTTGGTTCCATTTACATCATTAACATATAATTTTTTTACCATTCTTTCTTCATTCATTCTTTCAATATGTCCAAACCATCTTAATGATCCATTCATTATTTTGTTCATGACACCATCATTCGCACCGCATTCACTTCTTATATTTTCATTCGGCACTCTATCATACACAGAGTATCCACACATTCTTCTAAGAGAACTCATTTCAACTGCATTTATTCTACTTTCATCCTTCTTTTGCCAGTTCCATGCTTCGCTTCCATACATGAGGGTCGGTAGAAGAACACCATTGTGCACTGCCATTCTAGTTTTTTTTGATAGGTTTTTGTTTGCGATGACAACTTTACATATGACATTATTAGTCAATTTAACTAACTAACTAACCATCACGCCATTTTACCGGAGGGGTAGGCAGAAAGGATGGACGGCCTAACCGTTCTGTCCTGTCATACCTCTCTTAATTCCTACACATTCATACATCATAACATGCACGTTCGTCGATTTTTCCGACATCGAATGTGCCGCCCTTCAGTATTTGATTAATGCTTTCCTTGGTCTTCCAGGACTTCTCTTTCCACTCACACTGCTTGTATACAACATTTTAATCATTTTTTTTCGTCCATTCATTCCATATGTCAAAACCGTTTCAGGATTCCTTTTTGAATTTGACTTATGATGCAATCATCTGGCTTACATTTCTACCTTATTTCGTCGTTCGGTATTCTATCATATATCGTTTTCCTGTTATGGTATTTAAAATATATAAACTAACTAACCAACCAACCAGCAGGCTATCTTCCCGAAGGGGTAGGCAAAAATAATGGACTATAATAATTATCTTTTCTGGCATACTTCTCTCGAATCCTCAACATTCATACGCCGTGTCATACAAGCACATCGATTTCTTCGGACTTCTTTTATTTAACATCTGTAACAAATACTTTTTGACCATTCTCTCTTCATTATTTCTTTCCATGTGTCCAAACCATCTTAATGTTCCTATCATTATTTTGTTTATAATACTTTCATGGTCAAAAATATAAAAAATGAATGCGGTGCGAATGAAAACTAAATAAAGTGGTGTAAAAACCAAATATAAATGTGTTTACGATTCATTTTTGTTCAAGAAACAAAACTAACTAACTAACTAACCATCACGCCGTCTCCCCGAATGGACTGCTACACTCTTCTTTCCTTACATGTTTCTCTCGCTTCCTCAACATTCATACATCGTGTCATGCACGCGCGTCGATTTCTCTGACTCCTCACATGGCCGACATTCAATATTTGATTTATTTGATCGTGCCACGTTTGCCTCAGTCTTCCTCTATTTCTGGTTCCATTTACATCGTTAACATATAATTATTTTTACCATTCTTTCTTCATTTATTCTTTCCATATGTCCAAACCATCTTAATGATCCTTTCATTATTTTGTTCATAACACCATCATTCGCACCGCATTCACTAAAGAAACAGTAAATAAATAATTGAAGTCAAATATTTATTCAGTGAATTCAAAAATGGTTTGATTTGTAATACAGTCTATTTTATCCAGAAGACATATAAAATGTATATAAATTAGTTTTACCGAAATCCGATACGGAACGTGACAAATGAGTGCCATCTTTTGATAAAATTCGACAATAAATCAATTTCTAAATTCAATACCTGTCCGTTTATTATTTAGCAAGAGACAATGTATCAAACGTGGTCTTATTATTTATTACGTAAATTTTCTTTGTTGATTCCGGTTTTGATGGCGGGCGCTATTCAGAGACGCCTCACCGAGGTGTTGGGCCGCGTTTTAACGGAGATTCTGTACGAAAGTGCCGGGTTTTAGTAGGGGTAGAACGTCTGTGAATCAGACAGAAGTGTCATATGTTGGATCTTTTTCGAATTTAAATACACAAGTTTAAATAATGTCAGAAACAAAATGAAATATGTTCGAATGGCAGGATGTTAGAAGGAGGGATCGCCAACCATTGGATTTGGATAACTAATTTTTTTAAATATATAGTTTGATTTTATTGAAATATTGCAATTAATTTCAAATTTAATGCAAATAAATTCAAATTTAATGTAAATAAATACAAATTTAATTTAACTCAAAAATGGAAAAAACAGTGTTTTATTTCATAAAAATTCGTCATTAAGGAATTCTACAGTGTTAATGCCTTGTTTATCTAAAATTTAATTTAATTTAAAATATTCATCTAAGAATGACACATTTTAATAAAATTCGTAAATTGAGTTTTATTCCACTGTCTCTTCTAGTTTCAACCGGTTTCGACAGCTTGTTGCCATGTGTGACAGGAATATGCCAGCGAGTGGCCGAAACACGTCGAAATTTTATTAAATGTGGAATAATCTTTATATATATAATTATTTTGTGAGGATGTTTGTAGGTGAACTCCTCCTTAACGGCTGGGCCGATTTTGGTGATTTTTTTATTTCTGTTTGAGTGGGTCCCTAGATGGCTTCGATTTACAATTGGACCCTGTAGGTGACCGTTAAAACCTCCAGGAAAGTTCATGAATAATTGACCTTCTAAGAATAATCCATAGTTATGTTTGTTTACCACAGATGGCGCTGATGTCGGATTCTGTGTTTAAACATGCGCGAATGGGCAAATCGTGCGACAACGTCTGTTTATAGTGCAAGTGAAACAGCAAGCCATAACTGAGACAATCAAATATCTATATAAGAATACTATTTGTGTATGTAAGTCTTAATACGAGTATAACATGTGTATATTGAACAGAAAAATAATATTAATGCTAATAGAAATAGCTATGTAAGTAATTATGGAAATTTACTTTCTTAACATGTATTCGATTTTGTATTATAAAACTTCATGTCTTCTGCAGTCATAAACAATATACAATATATGTATAAAATATATGCTTTTTATGATGTTGAGATTAAAATGAAATTGATATAATAATATGTTTATTCGTGTCTCTATAAAGTAGCATTTTTTTCTCTCTTTAATATATTGATAAAAATATAACCAACTAATGAAATGTCGTTAGGCGTTTTAGTTTTAAGTATACATTTTTACTACTCGCTGAATGTTGTTGAATTGTATATCATAACTTGGTAACATAATGAATTATTTATCCATGGGAACACAATAAAACATTTCATATTTGTAAAAAAATAAAAAAATAAAAAAAGTTATATTACTCACGTGAGTACATGAAACAGGTATGCGAGGACATGAGCTGCATCTCGTATGTTGAGCTGAAGAATGCTGAAGAATGCTGCCGATGACCATGTGCAGTGGAAGATGAAGTGCAAGACTTTGCTGCAAACCAATTCCTAGAATTAAAACGCAAAGCAGAACTCTACAATAATGTATAAAGCTTAAGGATATTTTATTAATGAATTAAACATTTTTATATTGTTCTCTCTATGATGAAAGTGTAAAATCTCCGAAATATGATGAAAAGCGGAAAAAACAGTATTTTTATTTTAAAAAAATGCCATTTGAAATTCCACATCATTTATCACTAAATTTTATAAAAAAAGTTTAAACGTAGTTTGATTTCTTCCTTAAGACTATAATTTTGTAACTGGTTTTATCGGCGGCATTGCGTCTTGTTATATATGTTATTGAAGGCTGATTACAAGGGTACAAAGTGTTAAAAAAATCATTAATGGCAAATAAATTTGGCAAGCGCAAAGTGAACAAAATAATGTTGCTAAAACTTCATCCCAAAGAAACCGCCACACGTGCTACATGACACATGTTAATTTAACATTTTTTCCATATTTTTTGTTTTATATGTAAATTACTCGTACATAGCACATTTTTAACAACCAGCTTTCAATTCAAGGTAGATTACAATAATAGACTACATAAATTTTGATCATTTAAGATATTGATAAATTAATTTAAAAGTTTTGTCTTCGTAAAGCCATTATTAAAAGTGCGTTCATGTTAATATTAATAAATATATAGAATAGTGGCAAAATCTATGACTGCCGGCGTTGGCAGTGTGATTTTCCCACTGTCATTGGTATGGTGGAGAAATCACGTGACAATGAATTGGTGATAAATTAGCTAACTATCACATGTCATGAGAATCAATTTAATAGCTTAAAAACAAATCATTATAATAAATATAAAAAACAAATCGTGTACAGTAATTGGGTTCAAACGACCTGTTTTACATACACAAAAAATATAATATAATATATATTCATACAATATAAAGATCAACATACTAAAGAAACAAAAATGAACATATAAAAGTGATGAAAAAAAAAATTATGTTTGGAATACATTTTATTGGAAACAGTTATATTGGAATATTATGTTAATCTATTATGCACTTAAAGTTTTCATCACAAACAAAAACCTTTTCAACAAAGTTAAAATGGTAGTGCACAATGGTGTTCGCGTACCGACCCTTATGTATAGAAGCGAAGCATGGAATTGGTAAAAGAAGGATGAAAGTAGAACAAACCAGTAGAAATGAGATCTCTTAGACGAATGTGTATAAAATCTGTTTATGATAGAGTGTCGAATGAAAATATAAGAAGTGAATGCGGTGCAAATGAAAGTGTTACGAACAAAACAATGAAAGAATCCTTAAGATGGTTTGAACACATGGAAAGAATGAATGAAGGATTCTTCCTTCATTCCAGGAGGCCAATTCCTCTTAAGAAGCAGGCCACAAGGCCTACACTAAGAAAAAGAAGAAGAAGTTATTGCCGGAACTAATTCCGTTACAATATTTAGATCATTAAAGAAGGAAGCAAACAAAAGCCTATTATATTTAAAGAACTAAAATGGCAGTGCACAATGGTGTTCTTGTGCAAACATATAACTGGAATATAAAACATAGAACTGGCAAAACAAGGATGAAAGTAGAAAAAATGCAGTAGAAATGAGACCTCTTAATCAAATGTGTGAAAATATGTGTATGAAAGAGTGCCGAAATAGGAACATAGGAAGTCAATGCAGTGCGATTGAAAGTGTTATGAACAAAATAATGAAAGGATCATTTAGATGGTTTGGATACACAGAATAAATAAATTAAGAAAAAGTGTTAAAGAAAGTATATATTAACGATGTAAACAGATCTAGAAATAGAGGAAGACCGAGGAAAACGTGGCACGATCGAAATATTTAATGTCGGCCACGTGAGGAGTTAGAGAAATCGACGATCGATGTATGAATGTTGAGGAAATGCGAGAAGCATGCAATGAAATAAAAGTGTGCCAGTCCATTATTTCTGCGTACTCCATCGGAGACACGGCGTGAAGGTTACTTTAGGTCTCATTGATCGGTTATTTTATCGGTTATCATCGGTTTCCGACCACTTGCAGGGGTCGCGGACGGAGTGGGCGAACTCCCCGACATTGTGTGGAGATCAGCTACAGTGCCGGGACCAGGGAAGGGCAAAGTGAATGTGACGCACCAACACACGCGCGCGCCGGTTGAATGGGTCACAAATAAAAATCGAAGCGTGCTCCATCACTTTGCCGTCAAACTGTGGCGCGCGGGATATCATTGTTTTATTATATAAATAAAAAAACTTACTCCACTTAATAGTCCATTGCTTTGGCCGAAGCACTATGATAATTTAACATAATAAACTGTTAAATAAAAAAAATAAAAACTTTGTTTCATTTGACAATTCAAAAACAATTTTGTTTCATTTTACGTGACAGCTGTTTCGTCAACCTATGTTGACATCATCAGGTGCTACAATAATATATCAACTGTCAAATTTTCGTGATTTTTCGAACCTTTATGTGTATTTGTTCCTATGTCAATTTGAAGAATTTATTTGATATAATTTTTCGAAAAACCACGAAAATTTGACATTTGATATATTATTGTAACACCTGACTATGTCAACATAGGTTGATGAAACAGCTGTCGCCTAAAATAATAACACGATTGTGATACATAAAAAACTAACTATCTAACTAACCGTCACGCTGTCTCCCCGAAGAAATAAGTAAAAATAATAGACCGCACACTTCTTTCTTAACATACTTCTCTTAATTCCTAAAAATTCCGACATCGTGTCACGAACGTACGTCAATATCTTTGACATCTCACGTGGCCGAAATTTAATATTTGATTAATTTGCTTATGCTACGTTTTCCACGGTCTTGCTTCATTTCTTGTTCTATCTTCATTATTCGCATATACATATTTTTACCATTCTTTCTACGTTCAGTGGTAAGCTATTTTTATATATAGAAGACACATACAAGTTCTAGAGGGATATCACCAATGCTGTCTATGAAGGATCCTCAATGTGAAATGGCAAGATAAACGGACAAATGACAGCATACTTACTGATGTTAATATGACTAGTATGGATGCTATCATTCAGAGACAACTGCGCTGGGTTGGTCACGTCATCAGAATGTCTGAGACAATACTCCCAAGGAAAATGATGTACTCTCAGCTAACCCAATGGAAACGTTGGTCAGAGTAACGCTTCAAGGATTCTAAAAGCAAACCTCCAAAAGACTAACAACAATTGTTATTGCTGGGGAAAAAATGCAGAAGACAGACCTAGGTGGAGAATATCAGCACATAATGGCACGCAGGACTTTGAAGCACAGCGCAGAGGCGACGCCGCAGAGAGGAGGAGGCGAGAGAAGAGACCACGGAGAGACGATGGTGGCTCCACTACCAGCACCTTTCTCTGCCCCAGATGCGCCAGTCACATGCGGACCCACAACCGTGAAGGACAGTCTTCCTCGGACACGAGGGACAGTCGATGATGATGATGATTTTTATATAAATTGAATAACCTGAAAAATTTGCAGAGCGTTAGTGCCGTTTGAAGATATACTCTTGTCAGGCAAAATTACAATTACTTTTATATCATTATTAAAGTAATCATACAACAATCACAACAAACCATCATGCCGTTTCCCCGTAGGGGTAGGCAGAGAGAATGGACCGCCACACTTCTCTATCCTGGCACACCTCTCTAGATTCCTCCACATTCATACACCGAGTCATACACGCACGTTGATTCTTCCGACTTCTAACAAGATCAACCTTTAAAATTGAATTAATTTGGTCATAATGAAAATAAAAACAATTTATTAAGAATTTTTCTATGTTTATTTTTAGAGTAAAATCTACTTATTAATTTTCGTCTTCGACCGGTTTCGGCAGCTCGCTGCCATCTTCTGGTGGCTGAAGGTGGCGGCAAACTGGTCGAAAGAAAATTAATAATTTTTACAAAAAATAAACATAGAAAAATTCTTAATTATTTTTTTTTATTTTCATTATTTACAATGAACTTCTACCAAGAAATTTCAATCAACAACATCAATAGTTTGGTCATGCCATGTTTTCCTCGGTCTGCCTCGACTCCGTACTCCATTTACATCATTAACGTATACTTTCTTAAATATTCTTTTTCCATCAATGCGCTCCATATGTCCGAACCAACGCAGCGATCCTTTCATAATTTTGTGCATGACACGATGTATGAATTTTAAGGAATCGAGAGATTATACATTAAGAGAAAAGGGGATACGGCTAATTAAGCGTTTATTAAGTAAATCTATCATCTGTCAGATACAGTTACTAGACACACAAAAAAGAAAAATAGAATATTTATTAAAAATAGTTTTAAAAAAGTACTGTAAATTTTTGTATAAAAACAAGATAGCTAATGAAAACAGCAGATATGAGTCTTATAATATTAGAATATAGAATATAATTTTTTTTTTAACAATGGAAAATCCCCAAAACTAGCAGCAAGGGATTACCAAGAAGGCCACAGAAGAGATGGAGGAATGGCTGGACGTCACTATCCCACGACAGATCACAAACAGGTCATATGACCAGGATCAAGAAGAAATATATATAAAAAAATAAAATATAAAAAATATCATACACTGGTGGAATCAAGAGTGATTGGTGCAACCAAATCGAATTTCATCATATTGCGTCATAGAATATGACTCAAGATTCAGCGCTGATGATGGTGAAAGCGAATGAAACAATCTAACACAACAAATACAATAAATAACACCAGAATACAAAGAACTTTATTTAAAATATAATCAACGGTGCACAAATCTACAAAAACTGATATACTAATAAAAATATGGCGTAATAATATTGACTCGTCACGAACACAAAACGTTCTGACGTTAGCGGTGAACTGCAACAATTTTCTTTTTAATTTCGACCATAAATTCAGACATGTGTTAATGTACCGAGTACCTACCTAGTACCTACCGGGCGGGAAATTGAGAAATTGATAAGTAGGATGATTTATATGGTAAAATTATAAACTTTATGAAAAATAAGTCCCGGGTTTTTATTCCTAACATATATGACATATTATAAATCTTAAAAATACATATTTTGGTCTGGAAAATAAAATAAGTCTCTGGGTTCTTAAAAATTATTTTCAGTAAAAAAGAACCCAGAGAGGATTATTAAAATGGTTTGGACACATGGAAAGAATAAATGAAGAAAGAATGGGAAAAAAGCATAAGTTAACGATGTAAATGGAACTAGAAATAGAGGAAGACCGAGGAAAACGTGGCACGATCAAATAAAACAAATATCGAATGTCGGCCACGTGAGAAGTCAGAGAAAACGACGCGCGTGCATGACACGATGTATGAATGTTGAGTAATCGAGAAAAATATGCCTGGAAAGAAAAATGTGGCAGTCCATTCTTTCTGCCTACCCCTTCGGGGAGACAGCGTGATAGTTAGTTAGATAATAAACTAAACGTTTGTAATTTATGAAAAGTTATTACAATACAATAAAAATCTATTATTATGGAATCATGAGCTGCACCGTTTGAGAAGCGCTGCCCTAAGGACAAGAAGTGGTCCACAAAAGGTGAATCGGACGACAATGGCCGCATTCATCCTTTTTAATTCTATGCAACATGTTCTATAAGTTCACACCTATTGGTTATAAACAAATCACGTAGGGGAAACCGAAAGTAGTGACCATAAAAAAATATAAAAAAGTAATTTTTACGTGTTATATTTATGAATGATATATAAATGTACCGACGCAAATACAATAACTTATTTTCATTAAATTATTTATAAGAAAATACAAATAATTTTAGTATTTTACAATACAAGATTTATCTTTACAATTAAAATAACATAAAACAAAGTTTTTTTTTATACTTTCATAAAAGAGTTTAATTATAAAGTGGTTATTTTTTCACGACCGGCTTCAGGAGCATTACTTTCATAGACTGTACACATTTTTGGGCGTTCTAAATGGTTATACGAGGCATTGGTAGCTGGCATTGAAACGGCAACATATTTTGAATATCTATATAAATAATATATATTATATCGCGAGCCAAGTATTCCACCTTCCTGCTTATCGCACCAATTACGCTCAGAGCGCGGCAATGTACCGGATATACTACACTTATAACAAATATTTTAATGCAATCGATGTTTTACAACTAAACGCTTATGATTTAAAAAAATAGTTGCAGCAACTTTTCGATGTGTATAGTGCTATAATGTTATATTCCTTTATTTGTATTATTATTATTATTACCTTTTTGTTAATTTTTATACTATTACCTTAGTTAGTTTTATCTTGATATTAGTTTAGTTAAATCTCGTTTCATAAGTCAATAATGTTAGCTATGTTCATTCATTTATATTTGTGGTAACATGTAATTGGCCTTATTTGAGTACTTCTTTGTGTATTTTTATATATATACTTATTCGCTGTTTGTTACCCTTAAATAAATAAATAAATTTGTTTTTTTAATACGAACTGGTTTCGCCTCCATCATAGTTTCGTCAGAGTAACAAAACGAACTGTTTGATTTGTTATTCTAGTGATGTTTCGATGGGAGCGAAACCAAATGAAAAACAATGAATGTGGTGTTAACATAAATTACGTAAGTGCTTTAATTTATTTTTAATATTATAAAATAAAACTGCTCCATTTAACAATTATTATAAAATTGTATTATACAAACACGATTATAATATGTCAATAACATTTCCAGCAAAAATGCATTTTTGACATTTATACCCTTCCCCCTGGTCACGACCAGTCCAGTAAATTATTATTAATAAGACAATACGAATTAAACATTATTTTCTTTCAGATATAATTAATATGATTCCAAAAATAAACTAATTTGCAAATAAAAATTCATTACGATTTAAAAAAGGAACGGATTTTAAAAATCATCTTGCTAAATCAAATCAAAGAAACACGAAAGAAATAAATTAAAATAATGCAATGCATTACTTCGGGCCCCTCCTGTAGAAATCGAAATTAATTTCCTGTCTTGACTTTCGTACGCTGTATCATTGTACCATTGAAAGGACGTAAGATTTTGTGCCCTATACCATCTGTTTTTCCCTTTCAACAGACCTGTGATTGAGGTCCAAAATCCACTCATTTTGAGGATTTTTACAGAGCCGCAATTAGGACTTTTTTTCTGTTGTGCGCATTTTTTATTTTGAAATTTTATTACTAGCTATATGAATTGATATTTTATACATTACGATTGTAAACATTTTCAGTGACAATAGAATAATTAAGATTTTACGTATCATGAAAATTTTTATACAAAATTGTGCTTTGGAA
This sequence comes from Lepidostoma basale, assembly GCA_022606425.2. Classification (NCBI taxonomy): domain Eukaryota; kingdom Metazoa; phylum Arthropoda; class Insecta; order Trichoptera; family Lepidostomatidae; genus Lepidostoma; species Lepidostoma basale. The sequence continues at coordinate 126,173 of JAHDVF020001298.1, forward strand.
TGAACAAAGTAAGGAATAGTATAGCGGACAAGGTGAGGAACACCACAATTATAGCCAGAACAGGAGTGTCGGACATCATCAGAAGAGTTGCAGCGGTAAAATGGCGCTGGGCAGGCCATGTCGCTCGCAGCTCTGATACAGATATGGTAGTTATCCGTGGCTCTATCCCACGCCATTTCTTTTTGGGAATGCTCGAAACCAATTCTCTACAGCTTCGAAGAGATGGACATCTAATAACCCATTTCTTTAGATTAATCAGGGGAGACTTCGAGAACTCGGCCGTACTGGAGGATGTTGGTCTTTTTCTCCCCGATAGATATCTCCGACAGCGACAGCACAGATTGTTTTACCTACCGGCCGCCAGAATCAATCTGCCTCTGGTGACACCGGTGGGAAGAGCAATTAGTCTGCTGAACGCGGTCTCCTCGGAGATCGACGTCTTTCATATTAGTGAAAGTACGTTTAGTGAACAAATACTATTGACTTTAGAAAGTATCTGGTCTTCCTAATGTCGAACCATCACTAATGCGTTCCTGGTATTATGTTGTATGTATATAATATTTGACCTGTACTCAATAGATGCCCAAAACATTTATGCTGTTCGTAATGTCTTTTTAGTAAATAAACTGATTTGATTTGATTTGATTTAGATGAACAAAACCCCTCCTTTTCTGGTGTTTGAGAACTGCGACCCGAAACCCAGGATATCTCCAACTTTGATGGAGTTACGACATTAAAGAGTTCGCCGGTACGATATGGATGCATGATATCCAGGATCGACACATGGAATCAGATGGAGGATGCCTAAGGTCCAGAAGTGGGCGGAAAAAGCCTAATGATGATAATACCTAACTAACTAACCATCACGATGTTTCCACTAAGGGTAAAGCAGAGAGGATCGACAGCCAGACTGCTCTATCCTGACATACCTCTCAAGCTTCCTTTATATTTATGCATCGTATCACTCACGATTGTTCCAACTTCGAACATGGCTACCTCTTAGTAATGTATAAATTTGATCATACAATGTTTTTTTTTGGCCTACCTCAACTTATTTTTCTATTCAGACTAATTCTTCTTTTTGTTTATCGTTTTCATCATTCTTCTCATATCCATTTGTTCAGTATATCCAAAACATTTTAACGACCCTTTTTTAATTTTATTTAAGACGCATTTTTCGCTTTACATTACTTTCATACTTCTTCGTTCGGTGTTCTATCATACAGCGTTTTCCCGCACATTTTTCTCAATGTTTAACTATTATTCATTGCATATGTTATTCCACAACTTTGTAACTATAAGCCTACCATTGTTGCAGTAAATGATTCCATTTAATCTAAACGGTCATTTGTACATTTAAATCCTTTCCATCCTTTTGTGTTCAGCATGGACTTCCAATTGAAGCAGTTGTTCATTCGTACTGAAGGTTCTGGTAGCTTTTCTATTTAAGCCTAAGTTTAAACATAAGTCCTGCATTGACTGAGGAAATGTCGGATTTTTAAATAGAAACTGACAATATGCTGTCAGGCGGGATTAAAATATCATACTCGTATGGCGCGTAGAAATGAAAAAATTATGTTTAATAATAATAACGTAAAGTATATAAATTGAGAATGAATGGTTAAATGATGTCAACATGTTTTAGTTTACTTTGTAAGATGTTGATAAGTGTGTGTTTTGATAATTCTTTAATGTAGTTGTAATTTAGAAAAATTTGTAAGATGCTTTAATTTTTAAGTTTGTGTTTTGATATTGTATTTCCTAAATGATTTTGTAATTTTGTATTCTGTATTCGTTTCTTTAATATGTTTTCGTTTCTTTATCTGCATTTTGATTTCTCCTAAATGTTTCTATAATTTTGTAAACTTTGTATGTTTACTGATATTTCCAGAATGCTTTTGTAATTATGTAAACTTTGTAATATGTTTTAGTTTCTATGTCTTTGATATTTCATGAATGCTTTTGTCATATTGCATTTTTGTAAGATGTTTTTATTTTCTATGTCTGTGTTTTGAGGTTTCCGTTTACAATTGTTGTATATTTATGTGTAATTATTAAGTTAGTTAATTGACCTTTTGTCCCAAAATGAGTAGTGTATTCATGGGAATACAGTATAACCACTGAATATCTATAAAAACAAATGACACATTGGGATATCAGAAGTATAGATAGTAGACAGAAAGAATGGACTGCCACACTTTAACCGATGCGGCACGCCATCCTTCTCTTTTCTCCCCTGCGAGAGACGCGGTGTGATGGGTTGCGAACCTCATCATCACCAATAGGCATCTCCCGCGCACACTTCGATCGTCCAATGTCCACAAAATAAATCCTAAACAAATTATATAAAATACAATTACTTACTTCCTATGGCCATACTGGTTGTGGAACATAAGGTAATGGACAGGAATAAGGAGAGTTGAGAACTTGTTCCAAGTAGCGCAGGAGAAAAATGCTTTTGCTGCAGTGGTCGCCAACGTTGGAGGGATCTGATATGGCACCAGAACAAGTAGTTAAAATTTTGAACATCGAAAAAGGTTGGGTTAGGTTATGTTACCAATAATAACATATGGCGTCGAAGTAGGTAAGGAACAAACAAGTTTTGAGGACTTCCGAAATGAAAACACTGAGGACGATAGCAGGCAAGACACTGAGAGGTCACGTGAGGAACACCAGAATAAGAGAGATATGTGAGGTTGAGGATATTATAAGATGGAACAGATAGCGAAAAAGGGACTGGTACGGTCATATTCAAAGAATGTACACCACCAGACTTCCCTATATTGCATTGCATAATCAGCCTCAAAGGACTCGTCCTCGTGGAAGACCTCCTAAAAGATGGAAGGACAGTTGGGAATTTACCTCACAGGAGGATCAACACTCTGGAGAACAGACCACATAAGTCTACAATAAAGAAGAAGAAAAAGGTTGGGTCACAACCTAAACATGTCTGTAAAAAGGTAATGAAGTGTTGTAAAAATACGAAGTGCAGTTATATTTATTCAAGAGTAAAGTTTGATTTCAACTCACATAAAAATACCCGACATTATTTTCCCTTGAGATGGCCCTGAGACCAGACGAAGAGACCTATTAGTCTTGAATTCATCAGTCGATTTTTCAAAAACCTTTTGAATTCCAATAGTTAATGGAATAAAAAAAAATCCATCGATCTTTGTATGAGTCTTAATACAGACATTTAGTTTTTTGAGTTGACATACTAAACTGTCATACTTTGGGGTTTGACACGTTAATGGCTTGACAAATTGTTGTGGCATACAAATTGATGGTTTTTTTCGGGATCATGATTAATTAGAAGGATGTGTCTCTAGAAGCATTTGTGTATACAACAAAGTGAGCCTTAATACGTGGGGGTAATATTTAAAATCCTGAAAAAGAATCCTGTAGGACGAGGTTAAGGCAACGTGATGTCTCTAAGACAGGTTCAGAGGATTCCCACAAGACTTTAAATTTCTAAATTTTCATACACATAATTCGATTATTCTGATATTGAAAATCACCTGTTGATTATTTCTTGAACAATTCTATTCACATGGTTCTATGTATAGACGACCTTCGTAGCCAAGTGGCAATGCTATGACTGTCACACCGAAGGTTCCGGGTTCTATTTCCGGTGATACATGATTGTCACACTATCATTGATCTGATGTAGTATTCATGTGACAATAAAATGGCGATTGATAAGATACCTACCACATGTCTCGAGAATCAGTATGATAGCTAAACTCCTTTACATGGATTTGGCTCGCGATGTAATGATTTAAAGAGCGATTCCACAAAATAAAATAAAAAATAATAACGATAATAATAATAATAATAATAATAATAATAATAATAAACTAAGAATAATTTAAAAAAATATATATAATATAATATATAATAATAATAGTGATATTGAAAGAAGGGTTGGTGCGGGTAACAAAGTGAATGGAGCTTTAAAAGTAGTTATTGGAAACAAGAATTTATCAATGAAAGCGAAAATGGCCGTTCACAATGGAGTTCTGGTTCCAACCCTTATGTATGGAAGCGAAGCATGGAACTGGCAGAAGAAAGATGAGAGCAGAATAAATGCGGTAGAGATGAGGTCCCTAAGACGTATGTGCGGTAGAACGATGTACGACAGAATCTCAAATGCTGATATTAGGAAAGAGTGTAGAGCGAAAGAAGGTATTATGAACAAAATTATGAAAGGTTCGCTTCGTTGGTTCGGACATATGGAGCGCATGGGTGAAGAAAGAATGGTTAAAAAAGTATACGTTAACAATGTAAATGGAGTAAGGAGTCGAGGTAGACCGAGGAAAACATGGCATGACCAAATTAATCAAATATTAAAAGTTGGTCATGTCAGAAGCCGGAAGAATCGACGTGCGTGTATGACTCGATGTATGAATGTGGAGGAAGCTAGAGAGGTGTGCCAGGATAGAGTAGTGTGGCGGTCCATTCTCTCTGCCTACCCCTGCGGGGAAACGGCGTGATGGTTTTGTTTGTTTGTTGTTTGTTTGAACAATAATAATAATCCTTCTAAACCGCATCTCTTCGGATGTGGACATCTTCCACGATATGAGGCTTCCCTCAGAAAACATCTATCTCTTAAATAATGTGTTGTTCTTCTTATTGTTTCTAATTATTTATTTGGTCTTTATTTTTTAATTATCTCGTGTTTTTTGTGTTTTTGTGTTTTTGTCTATTTTTAGATTTCTTTATTGTATTTACTGTTTAAAATAGTTTTTTTTTTACCTACCTGTATAGTCATAAGCGCTTTGGTTATATTCTGTAATGTTTATGATTTAAAAATAAATTGGATAATAGTTTATTATTTCGGCCGAAATACTAGGATACTTCAACATTATTAACGGTTAAATATAAAAAGCTGTTTACGATATCACTATTTTTTCAATGTTTTTTATTTTTCGCTACAGCTATGTTGACATCATCAGGTGTTAATGATGATGTCAACATAGGTTGACGAAATAGCTGTCGCAGTAAAAAATAGTGATACCATAAATAGCATTCTATATGTAAACCGTTAGTAATAATAATAATAATAATAATAATAATAATAATAATAATGATTATAATAGTAATAATGATAATGATAATAATAATAATAATAATATTAATAATAATAGTTATAATAATAGTAATAATAATAATAATAATAATAATAATAATAATAATAATAATAATAATAATAATGATAATAATAATAATAATAATTACTATACGTGTCGCCGAGGATCAGTAGACATGGAAGAAGATGAAGGAGGCCTACATCCAGGAGTGGACGGATACAGGCTGAAGATGATGACGTACTTTTTCTCTGCCAACCTTTTCGGAGAAACAGCGTTTTAAAACGAAGTTCTTCGATGTTATGTATTGAGCAGAATTGTGTGTTTTTTCCAATGGTTGAGAATGCTCACAAGATAATTTATTAAGATAATTACTAGTTCTTAATGCTAAAAAATAATTCTTAGAACCTACTTATAACAAATAGCACAGGTTAATTTTTAAATTTGAATTTGTTTAATTGAAATTAAATGCGTTTTTTATTAGTCTTTCTTTGTTTAGTTTTTATTATATTTTTACACCTGAAGATGGAGGTATCCTCCGAAACATGTCGTGTTTTTTAATATATTTTTATTTAATAGTGGATTAAACAAAGTTTTAAATTTCCTAAGTATAGTTTGGCATATATTTATATCGATCCTCGTGTGGGTTATTTCTGTAATTATTTTAATGCATTTACGACCCCTATCCAATAAACCGATTAAATGCAACAGAAAACGATTTTAACGATGCATTGCTGCAATAAATACCCAACAGCAAAATTGATTCCTTTTACCCTTATAATAATATCAGAATCTTAAGTATTGTTTAAGGCTTAACTAAAAAATATAATTAAGTTAAAAAAATATAATGCGTATTTGCAATTTCAAATAATTTCCAACTTCGCACATATAAGGGTGTTTATTTAGAGGTAAGTATACAATACACATTAAAAATGAAAAAAAAACACATTAAAATAATGTTAATGACTATGATATTGAATTTATTTAATAGAATATTTTATGCCATTATTGCTTAAATATGATTTCGGACACATGAGCGCCACGGCTAGCTCGAATAAAGCGCAATCGTGAAGTCCAATTTTCGACAATTGTCGTCTTTGTGGATGCGTATTATTCACGAGAGTGTACGTGGTGCGAAAACGATCCATTGTCTTCCGAATAACTTGCTCGGATGGACGATTATGTCAGCCGTAGAATGGACGTAGTGCACGACAAGTTTGGTGAACCGATCCATGATTTTCAAAATAAATTTGCACAATTTGCAAGCGCTGTTCTGACTTCAGTTTATTCATAGTAAAATGGCAAAACGTACTGACAACAAATCAACTGTCAACTATCAAATTGACAGTCTGTAGAAATAATGTTGCCAGTTTAAAAACCAAACATAAGGGAGTGGACCGGCATCCGAAGTGTGGAGGAGCCGTTCCGAGCGGCGCAGGACAGGGACAGGTTCACCGAGGCCAACGTTGGGGGGACCCGACAGGGCAGTTAGAGAAGAAGAAGATCTGTGATTGTCACATTGTCTTTAAGTCTGTTAAAAAATCACGTGAGAATAAAATGGCGATAAATAAGCTAAATATCACATGTCATGAGAATCAATATGATAGCTGCACCATTTACATCGATTTGGCTCGCGCTTTAATGATATAAAGGGCGATTTAACACAATAATGTTGAAATATTCGAAACCGTGACATTTGGTGTGGCAGTCATAGCACTCACCACTCGGTCACGAAGGTCGTCGACAAATGTTATCTGTACGAGGTGTATAGATACAAATGGATAATTCATTTTAAAGATAAAAGTATATCCTTATGTATGGAAGCGAAGCATGGAACTGGCAAAAGAAGGATGAAAGTAGAATAAATTCAGTAGAAATGAGATCTCTTAGACGAATGTGTGGATACTGTGTGTAAAATATAATGTCGAATGATAATATAGGAAATGAATGCGGTGCGAATGATGGTGTTATGAATAAAATAATGAAAGGATCATTAAGATGGTTTGGACATATGGAAAGAACGAATGAAGAAAGAATGATAAAAAAATATATATGTTAACGATGTGAATGGAACCAGAAATAGAGGGAGGCCGAGGAAAACGTGGCACGATCAAATAAATCAAATATTGAATGTCGGCCAAGTGATGAGTTACAGAAATCGACGCGCGTGGATGACACGATGTATGAATGTTGAAGAAGCGAGAGAAAATGTAAGGAAATAAGAGTGTGGCAGTCCATTCTTTCTGCCTACCTGTGATGGTTAGTTAGTTAGTTAGTTAGTTAAGATAAAAGTAAGCCTTTCTCATCATTTTCTGAGAATCAGAGCGAGATGATAAATATACTTCATTCTCCCGTCGAGTGTGTGCCAAGACTCTTGCATTTGTGCATTGCGTGTGGGTATCAGGGAAAGATTAAACATTACAAATTAGTTAATTACGTTTATTAATTAACTTAAAATCGGTTCCCTTTGAGCCGTACGTACCCATATGCTGTACGGGATCCTGGCGGTTGGGACTATCGATCAGAGGTCCCAGGCATTAGTCTCGCGAGGGCCGACCATACGACCATTAATCACACGATCGAAGTGTTTACTTTGGTTCGAGATATCTGTTAGAAGTTTTTAAAATCCAATGAAAAATATTTGTTAATGGTTTTATTGTGATATTTAAACGATAATAACTATCTCCGCACGGTGATGAATACATATTATACGGTGACGCGCGAGTTCCTTACGGTCATGACTGTCGCGCGGGTAAGACGTTTGTACATTTATTGCACTTATTTATCTACGTTTAATTCACGATTAAACTTCTTTATTAGCCGATAATAATATATAATCGCGTAATATTTGTAATTTATGTAACTATAAACTTCCAAGATTTTTTTAATTTCTATCTATTTTTCAATTTTTTTTTAAATAATCATAAAAATCACAGTATAATTACTAAATCACTTATGACTATAGAATGTAAAAAAAAAACTATTTTAAATACAAATAAGATCCAATTGTAATATTTAAAAAAGACAAAATACAATATAAACAATAAATAAACACAAAAAAAACGATAATTAAAAATTTAAGAAAAATTAAGTAAACAGAAACAATAAGAAGAACATCACGATTAATCTTCTTTATTGGCTGATAACAATATAATTTGCTATTTATATAACTATCAACTTCCAAATTTTTTCAATTTTAATTTAAATTTATTTAAAAAAATCATTAAAATCACAATATAATTACTAAATCGCTTTTGACTATAGAATGTTAAATATATATTTTAAACATAAATAAGATTCAATTGTAATAATTAAAAAAGACAAAATACAATATAAACAATAAACATAAACACAAAAGATAGGGTGCAGAAAAAATTTCTGCGATACCTCTATCTTAGGGAGTATGGATATTACCCGTGGCTCTTTCCGACTGATTTCTTGCTAGGGATGACGAGACATTCACTTGGGTGTTCACTTCTTTCGACTGATAGGCGGTTGTATACACAACTCAGAAATCCTGAGTGACGTTGGTCTGTTCGTCCCTGATAATTATCTTTGACAAAGGGGCCATAGATTGTTTTATCTCCCACAATGCAGAACCAACCTGCCAATGGTTATGCCGGTGGGTAGAGCAATATCTTTGTTAAATCGTATCACCTCGGAATTTAACGTATTTTGTGATAGTCTGGCTCACCTGAGGGAAGCACTGTCCTTATTATAATTGAATATTCATTTTATTAATTTGTCATGTATCTTATGTTCTTCGCTCTTTTTATTATTTTATTTTGTTTAACTTATTATTGTGTATCTCCAACTTGTATCCTTAGTGTATTGGAAAATATTTCTGTAATGCTTGGGATATATTTAAAAATATAAATGAAATGACATTTTAATGGCAAAAATTACGTTGTTGATTATTGTTATTAGCTTATTAAAAGGTTTAATCGTGAACGACATGTGTACACAAAATAAAGTAAATAGAGTAATCTTCTAATTATGTATTAATTTTATCTCAATAGAAACGAAGATGCAAACTGGAAACTGAATATGGTGATCGTTGTGTTTACAGGACTTATGAACTGTCATTGGTTGGGTTAAGCGCACGCTTTATGTAATTACAACATTCCCCATTCCACCTTTCTTATGACCACCAATTTTTGGAAGTTGTATATATGTTAATATCCAACACCAGAATTCACATGTCAGTTTCAAGGCGCCATCTATGAAGATTAGATTTAAGCATTAATTATGTATTGGAGATTGACAAAAAAGTGAGTTGAAGAAGTTAAATTAAATTTTATTGGAAGATTTATTCAATAAAATAATACTAATAATAAATAAAAATTGTGATTATTTATATTGATGGTTAAGCTTTGGAATCGGATTAGTTAAAGTGACCGATACCCCCGTGATTTCCGTAAAGGAATTCGTAACCGAAATTGACATTTATCACGGCGGCCATGTTGGTTCGATTTTTAAAAAGAAACAAAGGAGAGTTGCGGGATAAAGCGCCAATGAATATGGCCAAGGATAATAGCTACCCCGTGGTGTGACCGTATTGGGACGGCCGATGTGAAATATCGGAAGATTCGACACGACCAATTATTCACCAAAGTATGTATTCCGAATGCAGAATGCTCTCTCTTGGGAATGCGTCTTAAACATACTTCAAATAAAAAAATCTTTATATGTAATATAACAACAAAAAAAATTAACCCGTCAATTGTAAATAATAACTAACTAACTAACTAACCATAACGCCATTTCTCCGGAGGGGTAGGCAGAGAGGATGGATCGCCACAATGCTCTGTCCTGACATACCTTTTGGGCTTCCTCTACATTCATACATCGTACCATGCATGCACGTCGATTATTCCGACTTCGAATGTGGCCGCCTTTTAGTAATTGATTAATTTGGTCATGCCATATTTTCCTCGGTCGTCCTCGGCTTCTTTTTCCACTCACGCTGCTTGTGTACAACTTTTTAACCATTCTACTTTCATCCATTCGTTCCATATGTCCAAATCACCTTAAGGATCCTTTTTTAATTTTATCCATGATGCAGTCATCTGCCTTACATTTCTCTCTTATTTCATCGTTCGGTATTCTATCATACAACGTTTTCCCGCACATTCTTCTTAGTGATCTCATTCCTACGGCGTTTAACCTGCTTTCATCCTTCTTTTGCCAGCTCCATGCTTCACTTCCATACATGAGGGTTGGCACTAGAACTCCATTGTGTACTGCCATCTTCGCTTCTGTGGATATATTTCTATTTGCAGTAATGACTTTGAGTGCGCCATTTATTTTATTCCCAGCATCAACCCGTCTTTCGATATCTTTCTCTATTTTTCCGTCTCTTGTAAACATGCTTCCCAGATACGTAAATTCGGTAACTTGCTCCAATTTCTCGCCCATCGCACTTATATCACAAATCGTCATACATTCTTCATACATACATTGTAAATAATAAATATAGGATATCATGTATGAGGTATGCAAGTCAAATGATTTAATGATGATTTTCTGAAAGTCAATGGTGATGGTTTTTGAAAGCGAAGAGCAAATGACAGTTTGTAACATAAGTGTGAACGAAGAGAATTTGGAACAGGTGAGTGAATTTGTGTATTTATGTAGCATATTCACAGCGGATAGAATGGATAGTGACATCGAAAGAAGGGTTGGTGCGGGTAACAAAGTGAATGGAGTTTTAAAAATAGTTATTGGAAACAAGAATTTATCAATGAAAGCGAAAACGGCGTTCACAATGGAATTCTGGTCCCAACCTTAATGTATGGAAGCGAAGCATGGAATAAATGCGGTAAAGATGAGGTCCTTAAGAAGAATGTGTTGTAGAAATATATACGACAGAATCTCAAATGCTGATATAAGAAAGGAATGTAGAGCGGAAGAAATATTATGAACAAAATTATGAAAGGATCGCCGCGTTGCTTCGGACATATGGAGCCCATGGATGGAGAAAGAATGGTTAAGAAAGTATACGTTAATGATGTAAATGGAGTATGGAGTCGAGGCAGACCGAGTAAGACATGGCATGACTAAATTAATCAAATTTTAAAGGTTGGTCATGTTAGATGTCGGAAGAATCGACGTGCGTGTATGACTCGCTGTATGAATGTGGAGTAAACTAGAGAGGTGTGCTAGGATAGAGTAGTGTGGTGGTCCATTCTCTCTGCCTACTCCTGCGGAGAAACGGCGTTTGTTGTTATTGTTGTAGAATATTTATAAATGTGTAGGGGGCAAGGAATGTGTCTCCATGTGTGGTGTAAATCAAATCAAATCAAATCAAATCAGTTTATTAACTCATCAGACATTAAGGAAAACTTAAATGTTCAAGGCAATTGAGTAAATGCAAAATACTGTATATATAAAGCATAATACCAGGAATGCATGAGAGGTAATTCTACATTAGGAAGACAAGATAGGTTTTAAACTATCTCTTTAACTCTTTAAAGTCAAGTGTATTTGTTTCTGAAATTACTTTCACTAATATGAAAGACTTCTATCTCCGAGGGGACCGCGTTCAGCAGACCAATTGCTTCTCCCACCGATGTCACAAGAGGCAGATTGGTTCTGGCAAAACAATTTGTGCTGTCGCTGTCGGAGATATCTATCAGCGACAACAATACCAACAACAACGTTAATATTACTATTACACCTGGCGCCCCTGGAAGCCACACAAATCGGCCAGACCTTCCATCACAAATGCGTGAAAAAGAGAAGAAATAGCCCTTTTAAGCTCCATCTCTACGATATATAAAGAATTCTTGTAATTTATGCATCTCTCCAGAATCCTACACGTTGACGGTAGCCAACAGGAATCTGCATCAGCATCAGATTCCTGTTGGCTACCGTCCCCCCGGAAGACCACCAAAAAGGTGGTGGGAAAGCTGAGAGTCAACTTATAAAGAGAGACTAGCCTAACAATAGGAATAGGCAAGGTCTAAAAGGAGTAAAAAAAATAATACGACATGGACATGGACTTGGATTTGGATCTTCTGGCTTAAGAATATGAATATATAGAGTAAAATATACATACAACTAAACAATAAACAAACCATCACGCCGTTTCACCGCAGGGGTAGGCATAGAGAATGGACTGCCATACTACTCTATCCTGACACACCTCTATAGCCTTTTTCACATTCATCTTCTTTTTCTTCACGTGTCCTGTCGGGTGTCCCCGACGTTGACGACCAAATGGTATTAAACTAAATATTGTGCCATTATGAAGAAAATAATGTTAAATTGTATTATTGACATATCTTAAATATTGTGGAATAATTATAAAATCAATTACATTTATTAATTAGAATAAAAACGTCAGTTTTCTGATGTATTCCTTTGAAACACTTTATTTCGTCCTACCTCAAATAACTTATTTTTGATTTATATAATGTCATTTAGTATCCCCTAACTATGTAATCATTGTCATATAATTTTTTAACGAGTTCCAAGAAACACTTTCCAATATTTCTGGACCTACCCAAATAATTATTTGTTTAAACTGTATAAAGTCACATCATTTTTCGTTAATAACCATATTCTGCTCCATTTACTAGTGTATACTCGTATATACTGCAACGAGTTGAAGTTTTGTCACATTTGATAATACCTTAGAAGGGCATAAAACTTCTAGAAAACTGATGTTTTCTTTAGTAAAACTAGCTTACTAACTAACCATCACGCCGTCTCCCCGAAGAGGTAGGCAGAAAGAATGGACTGCCACACTTTTCTTTCCTGACATATTTCTCTCGCTTCCTCAACATTCATTCATCGTGTCGATTTCTCTAACTCCTCACATGGTCGACATTCAATAATTAATTTATTTGATCATGCCACGTTTTCCTCGGTCTTGTCATAAGCGCTTTGGTTATATACTGTAATGTTTATGATTTAAAAAATAAATAAATTGAAATTGAAATTGAAAGTATTAATTATTTAATATGGAGTTATACATCGTTGTTCAAGAAACAATAAATAAATTGCATTTATGTTGTGGTGGCAGACTTGTTCTTCCTGGCTAGAGTAGGACTAGAGTAGCCACATTGGATAATTGCGCTGGTTTTTACAACCAGCAAAGTCTTGATCATGTTGATTTCAAATAATAAATAAAATGCAATGGGAGTGTATACTGTTCAGGTCATTTTTAATATCTGAATAATATTTCAATAAGTCAACAGGTAAGCACAATGGATTGATATAAATCGATGAAACGGCGATACTTGCTATTGTTGTCTGATTGAGTTATTTGTGAGATATATGGCCAACGTGTTCGGCGATTAGTCTGCAGCCCGAACGGGCGAGAGAATGGACCATTCAATCCCTATCACATCCATGGAAACCAAATCAGTCATCCCAAGCGAGGCATTATTTAATAAGTGAAATAGATTTATAAAAAAATGATTGTATTTGTATGCATTTTATCTAGAGTTATGTATGTGACATATTTATAGAGGAATGCCTTAAATTAAAATAAAATATTATTTCTATGGAACACAAGAAAACTTCTATAACTTTTAGAAAACAGACGTTTTCGTTAACATTCCATAAATATACATACATACATAGAAACCATCACGCCGTTTCCCCGCGGGGGTAGGCATAGAGAATGGACCGCCACACTACTCTTTCCTGACAAACCTCTCTAGCTTCCTCCACATTCATACAACGAGTCATACACGCACGTCGATTCCTCCGACTTCTAACATGACCAACCTTTAAAATTTGATTAATTTGGTCATGCCATGTTTTCCTCGGTCTGCCTCGACTCCGTACCCTATTAACATCATTAACGTATACTTTCTTAACTATCTTTCTCCATCCATGCGTTCCATATGTCCATCCTTTCATAATTTTGTTCATTATACCTTCTTCCGCTCTACATTACGTTCTTATATCAGCATTTGAGATTCTGTCGTATATCGTTCTACTACACATACGTCTTAGGGACCTCATCTCTACCGCATTTATTCTGCTCTCATCCTTCTTCTGCTAGTTCCATGCTTCGCTTCCATACATTAGGGTTTAGTTTAACATCAATGTTCAAGAAATAATAAAAAACAGTCGATGTCATTTGAAAACATTTAATGTGCTTTCGTATGAAGCACTTAAATTGTGGTGTGACATAATAACTAACTAACCATCACGCTGTCTCCCCCGAGGGGTAGACAGAAATAATGGAACGCCACACTGTTCTGTCCTGACAAACTTTTCTCGATTCCTCTACATTCATACATCTTGTCATGCACCCACGTCGATTTCTCCGACTCCTCTCGTGACCGACATGACATTTAATATTTGATTGATTTAATCGTGCCAGGTTTCCTCAGTCTTCCTCTATTACTAGCTCCGTTCACGTCGTTTATCTACTCGTACCTTCTTCACCAATCTGTCTTCACTCATTCTTTCCATGTGCATCTTAACGACTCTTTCATTATTTTGTTCATAACACTTTTATTCGTACCGCATTCACTTCTTATACTTGCATTTGACAATATCAAATACAGATTTACTATACATTCGTCTTAGAGATCTCATTTCTTCTGCATTTATTCTACTTTCATCCTTCTTTTGGCAGTTACAGACTCTTGTTTGCGATGACAATTTTAAGTGCACCATTTACTCTGTTGTCTGCCCCAACCCTTCTTTCAATATCCGTCCCACTCTCCCATGACATTATTAAATATAATTATAAAGAGGTGCAGAAGCTGGTCGTGGTCACAAGGGGGATACCGTGGAGCAATATTGGGGTGGAGTCATTTGTGGACACTCGCAGGTCTACTGTCTTGAACATGTTAATCTTGAGACCTACTATTGCCGCTTCCTCGTGAAGTCTACCCTCAATAATAAAAATATATAAATATCAAGTATTGAAGTACACTACAATGCTAGTTACAAATAATAAAACATATTTTTGAATCTCTATATGGCAAACACACTTAACGAATCAAACAAACTATTTATAATAAGTGTCATAATTTGAGTTACTAGAGCATTACCAAATGTTTTTGGATATGAAAATGCCATAGCACTTGATTCATCTTGTGTGCGCATTGTGCATTTGAGAACCACTGGCGTAAATTAATTAACCCAATAAATTAACAATAACCGAATCGTAATGCCGCAACAGCTATTTAATCAATAGTAACAAATGTTCGGCCTCCAACAATGGATACACACGATAAATCATAATTATTGCATTGTCCGAGCAACGTTTAGCATCACGTGATCAGTGGCGCAGTGATTTATTGCCCGGGAGGGGGCCGGGTTCCCGGGATGGATGCTTCCCGCCGGGATAGCCGCGGGAAATCTGTTACGCATCCCGGTGTCGAGGAGTGCAAGCACTGGATTAGCCGGTTTCCGAAATACACCACTGACATTTTAGGGTGTGTGACTTTCGTCTCAGTTTTTTTTTACTTGAGTATTTTAAATTTGGAATTAAAAATGTAAAAAATAATTTATATGATTTATTTTTCTTCTTCTTCTTCTTCACTTTTGGTAGACTCAGGAGTCCTGTTACTTCAGGCGGGTTCTCTTGAGACGTTGAACTCCAGCTTTCTCTCCACCGTTTCGGGGGTCTTCCTGGTCAGCGTTGTCCGTTTGGAGAGCTGTATGTGGTATCCTATTTGAGCTCATCCTTTCTACGTGTTGATGCCAGTATCGCCGTCTTTGACGTCCCCATCTGACCACATCTACGACCTCGCAGGTTTCTCGGATTGCTGTATTCCTAACTGGATCACGTAGGGTCTTGCCAGCTATAGCGCGGAGCGTTTTCATCGCGGTTGTCCTGAGCATGCTCTTTGTCTTGACAGTGTCTACCCTCGATTCAATGCCATATGTGAGGATTGGTCGCACACAGGTCTTATAGATGCGAACCTTGCTGTCGGTCCTCATGTCCTTGTTTCTCCATATGACATCTTTCAGGCAGCCTGCAACCGCTGCAGCCCTATCCACCTGTGACCTTACTTCTCTGGGGAGGTCATTAGAGCTTGTTATTTTTATTTTTTGTAGGTTTATTATATTGTATTTTATGGGAATGACACATTTCGCATGGCTAAGGCATTATGTGATTATGTCTTAACAAGGAGAAACATGTTATTATCCAAATATTAAAAAAAAACTTCTAGAAAACAGACGTTTAATTCATATAAATTATTGCATTTTAAATATTCAATATTAATGAAGAATTCAGTTTTCTTGGAGTTTTATAATATTGTAAAGGAATGAGGTGTTTCGTCTTGCTATGCTGTAATCAAATGTATAAACATTTGATAATGCCTTAACAAGGTGATTCTTGTCGTTGTCATAAAATATAACAAAACTTCTGGAAAAAAAACGTTTTTATAAATATTAATTGTTGCATTTATTTTTATATTTTCATAATAAAAATTAAAGGTTTGTTTCCTAGAATATTTTATATATTTTTTATTGGAGTGAGTGTTTTGCCTAGCTAGGACGTTATTTATTTATTTATTTATTTATTTTGTTGTTGACGGAATTAATTCCAATACATTATTCATAATTCAGATAAGTTACTTAAATCTAGGAACATTTTAAAACAGTAACAGTAAACAATTAGCCTAGGACAAGTTAAGAGGATGATCTGGAAGAGAGTAAAGAAGAAAGTTTCATAAATCAAATGTCTTTGTGTTGAGATGTTAATTTACATAAAATATTTGTAACTGTTAATGCAAAAACTTTGTTTTATATCACAATTATATTTATTTTACTTTACGACAGCTGTTTCATCAACCAATGTTGACATCATCAGGTGTTACAAAAACATATCAAAATATATCAAAATATAAAATATTTGATAATGCCATATCAAACTGAAAAATGTCATTCCCATAAAATATAATAAAATATCTGGAAAACAGCCATTTTCACTATCATTAGATGATTAATACAACTGTTATACCAGCGACCCCAATTACGTCACCTATATATTTTTATTTTAATACATGTACATTAGATATTATTAGATATTCATATACTGTAATTAATGTTTGTTACCCTCAATAATAAAAAAAAATAATAATAATTAGCACTTTTGAATGCATTGAATTAATGCAATCTGAATAATATATTATTACGTAGGTACTGGAAAATAATAAAATATTATACATAATTAAGTAGGTACTCGAAGAGAAAATTACCGTCAATTTATTTAATCCGTATAACAAAGAAAGGCAATTGCAGATAAGTAAGCGGAAATGTAAATCAAATAATTAAAATTAAAACCAATTGAAGAGGCGATAACGTATCCAGTGCGCTTTATTAAATAATCACTTTTGTAATAAGGGAAAGAGAACGCACGAGGTTCGCACTGTTCCATGCCCAAATCAAATTAAAATGTATTATATATTGTTAATGGATCTTGTCTTTCGGAAGTATCAGATTTTGCTCCCAGATCTGTTGGAAGTTCATTTTTATAAATGATAACAAAACAAATATTTTCTTCTATATTCGACATAATTTTATGTGACGAATTGAAATTAAAAATTCTTCAAAAAACATTGTATTTAAGTATAATTTTTATAAACATGTTCGGATCGTATACGTAAAGGACGTATACGATCTGAAACTGTTTTTTTTTTTAAAGAGTAAAAAGGGTAAATACACGGTTTTTGAAAAGTTATTGAAATCCTCTCTTCCTCCTTCTTCTTTGTTAAAGACCTTTGTGGTCTGTTCTCCAGAGTGTTGCTCCTCCTGTGAGGTAGACTGCCAGCTCTCTTTTTATCTTTTAGGTGGTCTTCTACGAGGACGAGTCCCATGAGGCTGATACTGCAATGAAATATAGGGGAGTCTAGTGGAGTCCATTCTTTGAACATGACCGTACCAGTCCCTTTTTCGCTGTCTACTCCATCTTACAATATCCCCAATCTCAAATATCGTTCTTATTCTGGTGTTTCTCAGTGTATTGCCTGCTATCCTCATCTCGGAAGTCCTCGAGTTTGTTTGGTCCATTTTAATTTATTAATCAATTTAATTTTTAATAAATATATTTTGAAAATTTGGTTTGGTTCATGTGGTGCTCCCGTGATTTTGGAGAAATTACGTGTATAAGTGAATTGTTTTGGTCAATTTGATTGTTGCCGCACTTTATAATAGCTAATTGTGAGACGTAATACGTTTGTACTGTTTTAATGTCAAAATTATACAAGTTTTTTCGTTTATATAAAGAATTTTGACAGGTGTAAAAATAAATTTTTCATTTGTTCCAATGACAATTTGAATAATTTCTTCAATATTCTTTTAAAGTTCTTGCTGGTGTTGGTTGGTGCCTAATTACTGCCAAATAAAAAAATGGATACGTAGAACATGAATTAAATCATATAACAGCTAATTTAAAAAACGGTGGATACGTGTAACATACGAGTAAATTAAATAAACACAAAAGTCCGGATCGTCCATGTCAACATGTGCAACATCGGAAAAACATTATGTGTTATTACATTATGTGCTAAATTTAAAAAATGGTGGATTCGTGGAACATAAATTAAATAGACAAATGTGCACCATCTAAAAATAACATTTTGTATTAAATTATTTTTATTTTGTTATTTTATTTTATATCATTGTATTTTATATTATTTGTTTTAGATTTATTTTGTGGATGTTGGAAGATCGAAGTGTGCGCGGGAGATGCCTATTGGTGGCGATGAGGTTCGCAACCCATCACACCGCGTCTCCCGCGGGGCGAAAAGAGAAGGATGGAGTGCCGCATCGATTAAAGTGTGACAGTCCATTCTTTCTGCCTACCCTTTCGGGGAGACGGCGTGATGGTTAGTTAGTTAGTTAGTTATCAATTTAATTTTTTTAGTAAGCCAAATACATTAACTGATATAAACCATCATAAATCCTAGTCCGATGTATAACAATAAAATTATTCTTCGACACTTTCAATTCAAGGGATTGGTTTGTTGCAAAGTGTAAAATTTTTGCTGGATCTTGTGTTGCCATTTGGGTCTTTTAATGCGGTAGTTTCCCGTTGTTATCCATAATTGGACTTTGGTTCTCTAAAATAATTACAATGATTGAAAAATAAGTTTGAAACCGGGCAATTCTCCTGTTTTTAAATGGATTTGGTGACAAGTAGTGTTTGGGCCAACCCGCACGTGTGTTAAGAATTAATTCATATTTAACACACACAGATACACATACACATGCATTTGCAAGAAAAATCTTGTGTCTTGTATTGCACGGGGTTTGTGTGTATTAGTGCTAAAGGAAGTGTTAATTTAATGAGTTTATATGGGGTTCAGTGAACGAAGGATCAAATATCACTAAGATCATAAAAATCCTCGACTTAATGCAGTGTTGTTGACAAGAAGTCAAAATACGTATACATAGATGTATACGCGTTTGCAGACAGCAGATTTTTCATTGTTTTATGTAAAGAATTATGGATACATTTCTATATATAGAGTATATTCTTTAGTCCATTGTTTTGGCCGAAACACAATGATACTTCAACATTATAAACTGTTAAATTATAAAACTCTGTTTTTATGTCTTCTTCTTCTTTTTTTGTCCTGTCACACCTCCATGGTGCATAGAGCCTCAAGGAATCTTCTCCACCCGACTCTATCGCATGCCTGATGCTTAACATCATCCCAAATGAGGCCTGCCGCCTTAACCTCGTCCTGCAGGGTTCTTCTCCAGGTGGCTCTAGGTCTGCCTCGCTTCTGTTTTTATGTAGCACAATTTTATTTTAATTTTCGCAACAGCTATTTCGTAAACCTATGTTGACATCATCAGGTGGTACAATATTATATCAACTGTCAAATTTTCGTAAGGAGTCAGAGAAATCGACGCGCGTACATGACACGATGTATGAATGTTGAGGAAGCGAGATAAATATGCCAGGAAAGAAAAGTGTGGCAGTCCATTCTTTTTGCCTACCCCTTTGGGGAGACGGCGTGATGGTAAGTTAGTTTAAATTTTCGTGATTTTTCAAACATTTATGTGTATTTGTTCCTATGTGAATTTGAATAATTTTATTGATATAGTTTTGAAATTCTTGCTGGAGTTGAGTTAGGTACCGAATTAAAGTTAATTAAAAGAACGGTTAGTTACTATTTATAGGAGAACATATCAAAGGTGGAAATAATAATAATAATTATAAAAAAAAAACAATAATTTAAAAAATAATAATAGAAATAATAATAAAAACTAACCATCACGCCATTTCCCGGAGGGGTAGGCAGAGAGGATAATTCGCCACAATGCTCGGTCCTGGCATACCTCTCAAGATTCCTCTACATTCATATATCGTACCATGCACGCACGTCGATACACATTTCATTCATCTTTCTTTCCATTCCTCCTCTTACAATCCACGTACCAATCCAGCACTCCACTCTCCTCTGTTCGCCATCTCGGGAGATGCGATAATAAAAATAAATATTTTGTGATACAAAGATAGTCTTTCATTGTTTAGTTTTTATTATTTATTTATACCTGAAGATGGAGGTATCCTCCGAAATATGTCGTGATTTTAAATTTTTTTGTGGGTTAAAAACAAGGCTATTTTCAATTTCCAAAGTGTATTAAAATTATTTAGTATATTTTTTAGTTAGCAACAAAACCGTTTATTATTTCAATTAAAACGCTGAGATGCCAATATAGAATAAGAAATATATATAATCGGCCAATTAAATGCATTAGTTTTATTGACGATCGAACCCAAGATCCCAGATTGCCAATCACGTGTGTTATCCCCGTTGCCGGGATGTGTAATCTCATTTACGACACCGTTTTCTATCAGTTTGTTATTCTCAATTTATTTTATAAGTTTACAATCACTAATGATCGATGAAGCAATATACCGATATTAGGGTGAGTCGTATACTTATCCGATCGCATGTATCGTAAACATTGCAGCTTAACACATTGCATGCGGGTGTTTCGTAGCCCTAGCTACCTGGAGAATTTTTCATGAATTAGACAACTGTTTTTTTTTTCACTTTTGAGTTTATGAATCTTAACATGTTTCAAAGGCTCTACATCTTCATCACCGGGAGAAGGATATACACTAACAAAAAATACTTCAAACTAAATATAAGAACCTATGAAATAACTCGTATGTAACAAACATAACCTTCTATTTAGTTTGAATTTTTTTTTGTTTAAAAACAGCTGTTATTTGAAATTTCATGGTAGAAGTTCACCATATGTTACAAAAATATGTTTTTTTGGAATTTCAAAATAAATTAGTTAAATTCTTATAAAATTCTTATAAGGTCGCCCAACGCGCCATGGAAAGAGCCATGCTTGGAATAACCTTGAAGGACAGATTTAGAAACGAATTTATTCGTTAATAAACCAAGGTGACTGAGGTGGCTCTGAGGATGGGCGGGCTGAAGTGGCGATGGGCTAGCCATATCTGTCGGAGAACCAACGGCCCGATAGGAGAGACGGGTTCTGGAGTTGAGACCGCTAACAGGATTCCGCAGAGTTGGACATCTTCTTGCCCAATGGACCGACGATCTGAAGAGGATTGGAGCGGCAGTGGATAGGGGGCGGTGGCGTGCTTTGGGAGAGGCCTACATTCAGCAGTGGATGACAGATGGCTGATGATTATAAGATTTTTCCCTTCCCATCGGTTTCGGTACGCTGATGACGCTGAATATAGACCAGAAGATAGCAGCGAGCTACCGAAACCGGTCAGAAGCCAACAACTAAAATGGAATTTAATTTTGGTTAGTTTTTTTTGCTCTCCCGATGATAAAGGTGTACAGCCTTCGAAATATTCCGAGAAGAATAAACATAAAAGTGGAAAAAACAATGTTTTAATTCATACACAAATCTTATTGAATTCAACAGCATAACGTCTTATGTTTGTGAAACGAAAGATAAATATGAATTTGAAAACAAATGCTCAATTCATCCGCAAATTGTTTTCAAGCCCTGACACAACACAGTTGTTCTCTGCATTTAGACTGGACTGAAAAAGGACCAATAATGACCCAATGACGTGACAAAGGTAATTTAAGAAGTACGGGAAAGGAATCCTTACAATTTTTAATATTTTTGTTTGCTTGTTTCAACATAAGCCCGTGAACTTTTACAATGACGTAAAAAATAAAATAAAAGATTTCATAACCGGTTAAATAAAGATAATTTCTCTGAAACCAAACAATATGAATAAAATATATATTTTTAAAAATAAATTGTACTCATTTAACCATGGAATTCCAATTATTTTTGACGCCCACTGGTTTTGCTTGTACCCTTCATCAGAGAAATAATAAAACAAAAGCTATTATTTTATTTTTAATGTTATTTAAATCAACCTAACCTAACAAACTAGACCCATTATCATATCATACCATCTCAATGACCTTTTTATTTTTAATTAGGACATATTTTATTACATTCGTTGCCTTTTGGAAGAGGGGGTCAAGTCAAGGAGATTGATAGTCTGCATTCGGAAGGCTGGGCAACATCTTCAAGTCAGACATGCCACCGATTTTAAAACAAAAGTGTTGGAGTAATGTGTGTTACCTATGGATGCAAGACATGGACGTAAACTAAAGAAGCAATGCATACAATTAAAGGATTAATTTTATCTCAATAGAGACGAAGATGCAAACTGGAAACT
The DNA here is from genome assembly GCA_022606425.2 of Lepidostoma basale. Taxonomy (NCBI): domain Eukaryota; kingdom Metazoa; phylum Arthropoda; class Insecta; order Trichoptera; family Lepidostomatidae; genus Lepidostoma; species Lepidostoma basale. The sequence goes on from JAHDVF020001298.1 coordinate 148,892, forward strand.
GAATATGGTGATCGAGGTGTTTACAGGACTTATGACCTGTCATTGGTTGACTTATGACCTGTCATTGGTTGACTTATGACCTGTCATGGGTTGATAACCCGCAATGGGTAAATAAAATCCAGTATTCGCCTACAAGTATTTGTATACAATCAAAATGTTGTATAACACAAAATTAAAGTTGCAAAACGGGCCATGGAAAGATCCATGTTGGGTATCTCGCTAAGAGACCATATAACCAACGTGGAAATAAGAAGACGCACCTGGGTCACCGGATACACATTGCAAGGATGAAGTGGCAATGGGCTGGACATGAGTGCCGACGGGAAGATGGAAGATGGAGCCAGAGGGTTAGTGAATGGAGGCCAAGGTTGGGCCAAATAAGTGTCGGGAGACAGCCTGTCAGGTGGAGCTAAGATATTATGCGGACAGCGGAAAGGGCCTGGAGAACAATGGCGAGAGATCAAGAGGGATGGCGTGGGTGTCGAGAGGCTTACGTTCAGCAGTAGATGGAGACAAGCTCATGAAGCTCAACATTACTTTATTTAATCTCTTGGTACTCAATCATACAATTCTAGTACATTCTTCGTTTAAATCTAATTTCAAAGACAATTATCCTAATTTAATTCTTCTTCAACAAAGTGAATGGTGCTCTTTAAGTTGTCATCGCTAGAAAAAACCTATCCAAAAAAGCTAGAATGGCAGTGCACAATGGTGTTCTTCTACCGATTTTTATGTATGGAAACGAAGCATGGAACTGGCAAAAGAAGGATGATAGTAGAATAAATGCAGTAGAAATGAGATCTCTTAGACGAATGTGTGGATACTCTGTGTATGCTAGAGTGTCGAATGAAAATATAAGAAGTGAATGCGGTGCAAATGATGCGGTGTTATGAACAAAATAATGAAAGGATCATTAAGATAGTTTGGACACATGGAAAGAATGAATGAAGAAAGAATGGTAAATAAATTATATGTGAACGATGTAAATGAAACTAGAAATACAGGAAGACCTAGGAAAACCTGGCACGACCAAAAAAATCAAATATTGAATGTCGGCCACGTGAGGAGTCAGAGAAATCGACGCGCGTGCATGACACGATCTATGAATGTTGAGGATGCGAGAGAAATGTGTGCCAGTCCATTCTTTCTGCCTACCCCTTCGGAGAGACGGCGTGATGGTTTGTTAGTTAGTTAGTTTTATTCTTCTTTGGCAGCTTCAGTCTTCACTTCCACACACAAGATTCACAGTATACAAATCTTTAATAAATTAATAAATAAAAAAAAATAAGTTAATTCAATTACTTAAGTGTCAATTTTTACGATTACTGTGACGGGATATTTTTTCTTTGGGTCTTATAAAGGCGATTAATATTCGATTGTCAATCTCAGGGTTGTCCAAATTTCTTTAAAATAATATTTTGTTCACATTTTACACTTATAAAATAAGGAATCTTTTGTTTTACTACATCATTATTTATTAACGTATATACCTTATGTATTTGAAAAACACAGAAATAATAAAGTAAGGCCAATTTCATGCTACAATATAATTAAATAGAATAGTAGTTCACAGACTACAGTATGAAGCGAAATTGAAGTTAAGCTAAAACAAATTTTGGTTAAACAAAATATTTAAGATGAATTTTTATGAATTAAAACACTGTTTTTTCCACTTTTGAGTTAATTTTTCTCGACATGATTTGAAGGCTTACACCTTCATCATCGGGAGAACGATATAAACTTAATATCGTTCTCTCGGTGGTGAAGGTGTGAGCCTTTGAAACATGTCGAGAAAAATAAACTCAGAAGTGGAAAAATCAGTATTTTAATTCACAAAAATTCATCATGATGGAATTTCGCAATGTTTACGCCTTAAGTTTATCTTAAATATTTAAGAGTTAAAAATAATAATCATAGTGAAATAAAGAAAAAAAATGTAAGATTATGATCACATCATCAAATGTTATCGGCATAACCAGTGGCAGATTGGTTCTGTTGAGGTTGATTATGTAGTGCAATATAGGAGAGTCTGGTGGTGTCTATTCTATGAACGTGCCCGTATGTCCCTTTTTTCTGTCTGCTCCATCTTATAATATCCCCAACCTCACATATCTCTCTTATTTTGGTGTTCCTCACGCGATCTCTCAGCGCCATGCCTGCTATCGTCCTCAGTGTCTTCATCTCGGAAGCACTCACAAATAAAATTGTGTACAGTAATTGGGTTCAAACTACCTGTTGTATATAAAAAAAACTCTTTAAGAGTTGTATGGCCATAGGAAGTTAGCAGTAAATTGAGTGTTAAAAACTTATAACTTGTTGAACTGACAACCCTGTTAGTGGAATTATAAATCGATTTAGTTTTATAAGGAGAAATATGAATGTCACCGTCGCTGATTGGTCCAGCCACCTTCAGGAGTACCTCTCGATGGTTATCAGGGCATAGTATTGTGAACATAATTATCACCATACTCCATCACTGCGAGTGATGAGGATCTGAAGTCATTTCGAGATGGACACTCATAAATTCGATTATAATTTTAACTTCGATGACATTCCAAGACATTTAAGATTTCATAATTCTTTAGCAAAGCGAAACATGTCACTCTCATAAATATAAATAAATAATTATTTAACCATCGCCCCGTCTCTCAGAAGGGGTAGTCAAATATAATGACCCGGCGCACCTTGTTATTGGAAACAAGAATTTATCAATGAAAGCGAAAACGGCCGTTCACAATAAAGTTCTGGTCCCAACCCTTATGTATGAAAGCGAAGCATGGAACTGGCAGAAGAGGGGGATGAGAACAGAATAAATGCGGTAGAGATGAGGTCCCTAAGACGTATGTGTAGTAGAATGATGTACGTCAGAATCTCAAATGCTGATATAAGAAAGGAATGTAGAGCGAAATAAGGTATTTTGAACAAAATTATGAAAGGATCGCGGCGTTGGTTCAGACATATGGAGCGCATGGGTGAAGAAATAATGGTTAAAAATGTATACGTAAACGATGTAAATGGTGTACGGAGGTAGACCGAGGAAAACATGGAATGACCAAATTAATCAAATTTTAACTCATATTAGAAGCCGGAAGAATCGACGTGCGTGTATGATGAACGGCCATTTTCGCTTTCATTAATAAATTCTTGTTTCCAATAAGTACTTATATTTTTCAAATATAAAAAGTAGATGATAACATTCACACAATTGTTTAATGTTTAGTTGTAAATCATGTTTCAAGAAACAATTAATTTGAATTATGTATAATTAATTCTTGAATTACATTTTTTTCTGTCAACTCGAATTATGAATTTTAAAAAGATAATTAATAAGATAAGATGACCTTTATACCGAAGTACGTGAACAAGTCAGTAAAGCCTCTGCCGTGTCAGGATGCCTGAAGTATCTGGTCTGGAAGAACAAGCACATGCGTGTCGACAGCATCTATAAAACATGCGTGCGACCTATCATGACGTACGCTGTAGAGACGCGGGCTGACACTGTGCGAACCAAAGGACTACTAAGAACATCGGAGATAAAGGTCCTAAGATCAATCACTGGAAAAACCCTCCGAGATCGTGTCTGCAACGTAGATATAAGAAAAACTTGCGAAATAGAGGATATCGTTCAGTGGAGTAGATCCAGAAGAAGATACTGGAGGGACCATGTAGCCTGAATGGATGGTGACAGACTTGCATATACAGCCGCTTATGAAATCCCCTCCGGACACCGCCCACCTGGAAGACCGCCTAAGAGATGAAGGGACAGCTGGATCTCATCATCCGACGAGACATGATTTCTGTGTCACAGATCGTCAGATCTATTAAAAGAAGAAGAAGAAGAATAAGATAACATAAGAATAAAAAAAATACAATGTGTTTGCTATTTCGAATTTTTGATATTTGTGTGTGACGTCAGTAAGTAGCACTAGGACCACACCTACTTAGGAACGTAAGGGTCGCGCACAGGTACAATCGCTGCTCTAAGAAATCTTAATAATAACCAATTATATTTCGAGAGTTCCAGGTAGCGGGGCTTAAACATTGGCAGACGAAATGTTTGTTTAACTAATATTTGGTTGCGTATAACGACACGAGACATAAATAAATAATAAATAATATCATTAGTCAGATTTAAAAAAATTTAAACAGTGTTTTAAATTGACATTACTCAATTAATTTCGAGCAGAAGATTTGCTCACTAACCTTATGTATGGAAGCGAAACATGGAAACTGGCAAAAAACGTGGAACGATCAAATTAATCAAATATTGAATGTCAGCCACGTGAGGAGTCAGAGAAATCGACGCGCGTGCATGACACGATGTACTCGTATAAAGGAATTGAGAGAAATGTGCCAGGAAAGAAAATTGTGGCAGTCCATTCTTTCTGCCTATCCCTTCGGGGAGACGGCATGATGGTTAGTAAGTTAGTTAGTTATGTACGAGTATTACGTGGCATGGCAGGTGAAAAGCCAATTAGAGAACAAGTCGCTAGGCGCAAATGGCAGTGGATCGGTCACACTCTGAGACGGAACCCAGCCTGCATCGCTCAGGGCGCACTAGACTGGTCCCCTATGGGGGGAAAGAGAAAACGAGGCAGACCTAGAGCCACCTGGAGAAGAACCCTGCAGGACGAGGTTAAGGCAGCAAGTCTCACTTGGGACGATGTTAAGCATCAGGCATGCGATAGAGTCGGGTGGAGAAGATTCCTTGAGGCCCTGTGCACCACGGAGGTGTGACAGGACAAAAAGAAGAAGAAGAAGATTACGTATTACCCATGTTTAAATATCGCTTGTGATACATAAAATTTTAGTTTTAAACTATTTCAATAATTAAAAAAATGTTAATTATAGTGGTTGAAAAAGCTTCAAACGGTTTGAAATTCTTTATCCGGAAATTATTGGTCTGTTTTTTGGGCGATCTAGAATCGATCATTAGACTCGGTGAATGTGGTCCAAATGCTCTACCACCGCGCCGTAAGTATTGACAGTCGTTCAAACAAAGCTAATGATCCCAATAACATAGCGCCGACCCCTTAAACGAGATCGATGGTGTTTGGAAATAGCCCCATAGCGTTCTCACCTGCTTAAGGGGGCGTGATTTTCCCATACTTTAACGAGAAACCTCAAATGCACTTCTCTTAGCGGGCGTCACTGGAAATGCTTCATCATTCATCAATCGTCGCGTATAGACAGGATAATGCAAAGGAGCAGTGGCGCACTTAACATCAGGGTGCTAAAATATATTTTAATATTTGTTGAACTATTGTGTCGAATTTCTCATAAAATCGCTTACATTTTCTGCTGTGGATTGACATTTGAATAAATAAATAAATGAAAACGCTGAAACGTTAAAAAAAATTATTGTTCAAGTTCTAAAAAAATGACAATTTAATTCAAGATGTTTGTAACAACTGATATTAAAAACATAGGCTGGCGAAATATCTGTTACGACAATTTCATAGAAATTAAATAAATAAATTGTGATATTATTGCAAAAGTGTTTATATAAATTAAACAGTTTTTTTTAATAACTTTTTGGAAGCATTGTATTATCACAACACTTAAAAAAAGTGTTGTAATAATACAATATTTACAAAAAGTTATTCGAATAGGAATCCACAACACAAAGTAATGGTGAATTTAGAAGAAAATCAGTATACATTATTACTTGTTATTTTTTTACAAAGTTAATGTAAATATAGAAGAACTTTGTTTAATTTAATTAAAAGCTGTTTTTTCCGTGAAATATCTAATCAAAGCATGAGCGCCTACTGTTAGAAACAAACATCTCCTAAGGACAGCAGAAATGAAAAGATTGCGACCTATCGTGTGTTAGAGATAGGATACCCTTAGACATAGGATACCCAATGAATAGATGCGCAGATCCTGTAAAATTTATGACAAAGTGAGATGGAGTAGGCAGATAAGACGATTCTGAACGACAACATCGAGATAGTGGATCCAGCAAGGATTCGCTAGATCATGATGTCCGAGACTCCAGAGGGTTGTCAACCACCAGGCAACCACCAAAAAGATAGACAGAAAGTTGGACATCAAACGACGAAATTTGATATCATGTCTAAATATATAACAAACATTTGAAAAACAATAGTTAAATAAATCTATCACGATTTTTGATTTTTAAAAATTGTTCGATTTTTAAATAAAAAACTTTGGGTTATCGAATTATTTTTTAAGTCGCTATACACGGAAAGCACTGCTAGTGTCAGAGTAAATGGAGATCTTACAGCCTGGTTTGATATCAATAAAGGTGTCAAACAAGGTTGCGTATTGTCCCCTTGGTTATTTAATCTTTATATGGACAATTATATGAAAGAGCTGAAAGGGTTGGATGTAGGTGCCAAAATGAGCGGAGTGTCAGTAAGCTGTCTCTTGTATGCGGATGACGCTGTCCTACTTGCTGACAACGAACATGAACTACAAGTCCTGGTGAATTGTATGTATGAGTATGCATGCGAAATGATCTGATGATGAATGTTAATAAGTCCAAGGTAATGATTTTTGAAAAGGAAGAAACCATGACAGTCTGCAACATTAGCGCGAATGGTGAAAATTTGGAGCAAGTAGTTGAGTTTGTGTATTTAGGTAGTATGTTTACAAGAGATGGGAGAGTGGAGAGGGATATTGAAAGAAGGGTTGGGGCAGGCAACAAAGTGAATGGTGCACTTAAAGTTGTCATCGCAAACAAAAACCTATCCAAAAAAGCTAGAATGGCAGTGCACAATGGTGTTCTTCTACCGACCCTTATGTATGGAAGCGAAGCATGGAACTGGCAAAGGAAGGATGAAAGTAGAATAAATGCAGTAGAAATGAGATCTCTTAGACGAATGTGTGGATATTCTGTGTACGATAGAGTGTCGAATGAAAATATAAGAAGTGAATGCGGTGCGAATGATGGTGTCATGAACAAAATAATGAAAGGATCATTAAGATGGTTTGGACATATGGAAAGAATGAATGAAGAAAGAATGGTAAAAAAATTATATGTTAATGATGTAAATGGTACCAGAAATAGAGGAAGACCAAGGAAAACGTGGCACGATCAAATAAATCAAATATTGAATGTCGGCCATGTGAGGAGTCAGAGAAATCGACGCGCGTGCATGACACGATGTATGAATGTTGAGGAAGCGAGAGAAATATGTCAGGAAAGAAAGGTGTGGCAGTCCATTCTTTCTGCCTAACCCTTCGGGGAGACGGCGTGATGGTTAGTTAGTTAGTTGGTTTAAAATTAATTAACAAGTTTTAGAGTTTTGCTACGCCACAGAACTCGCTATATGCGCATGTGTGCGTATTTATACTCACGCAATCGGAATCTGAAAATCGGTATAAGACATTAGATATAAGTTTGTGCACTACTCCAATAATAATAACGATGCTTAGAGTCAAATTTACAATGCTTTCTCGCACGCAGTTTAAAACCTATCAAAACATAGACCGTATATGTTTTATTGAATGGTTCATCATGAAAATATTTTGAACGTATAAATAATTAAAAACTCGATCAAATAAAAAAATTCCACAAGACTATTTACAGGTTCAGTTGAGATATAGGGAGAAAATACTTGGGCCATGAAAATGAAATTTGTATCGCAGAATTCACCATCCACTACAATCCATTCAGATATTTTTTCAGCTCTTTTTTATCTTATTGAAAAAAATATACATTTGTTTAATAAATTAATAAAGATAACGGTGTTTAAAATTTTCACGTTAATAAAATTAAAATAACCTTAAATTTAAAAAATCAAAAAAATACTGAATTTAAAGCCATTAAATAAAACCAAATAAACTTCAAGTCCAATATTTGATTTGTTCCCTTTGTCTCATAATTCTAAATAAATAAAAAAATAACCCTACTCCTAGATATACTTCTTACCTCCCCCATTTTGTCAGATTTTTGGTTAGATTTCAGCACTGAAGAAAGACGTCTGCGTCCCAAAATACGTTTGTGAAAAGTGCAAAAAAGTGATGAGAAAATTGAATGTTTAAAAAATTCTAATTTTTATGAATCAAAATACTGTTTTTTCCACTTTTCAAAAGTGGAAAAAACAGTGTTTTAATTCATTATAATTTGTAATTATGGAATTTCACAGTGTTACCTTAAGTTTATCGAAAATTAAAAAAACACTATAAATAAACACTGCAGTCGACCTTCGTGTGCTCAGTGCATTGACTGCACTTCGAAGGTTCCGGGTTCGATCTCCGGCGAGTGTGGAATTCAAGGGACAATAAAATGATACATAAAAGCTTTCGTACTTTTTGGCCGAGAAAGCTTTCGTCTAACAACCATGGGAGTCACACATATTTCTCACGACTTTTTAACTTAATATAAAATCGAATCTTGCCACTGTCTTGTCTCCTCGACGACCAATCCGCTAATCATGTCATTATTTCGTATGAGCCGACTCAAACGGTACATTACCTGCTTGCTCAAACAAGGTATACCTAACTCTTCAGCGGGCACCGGTATAATAGTTTAGGTACCTACTTAGCGTTATTATAAAATGATTAGTACCTACCTATACACAGATTATTTTTTACTATAGACGCTTTCAATATACTCATGACGCATCTTGTGAAGTTAAATTAAATACTAAAATTTAAAATCCAAAATCGCAAAACGCATTATAATGGTAAGAAACTTGCTTAAATGGCATTTCTTTTGGGAATGCTGGGTACCAACTCACTGCAGCTTTGAAGAGATGAGCATCTCATAACCAAATCTGGGGATATATCGACAACTCCGCAGTGTTGGACGATGTTGGTCTTTTTGTTCCTGATAGATATCTCCGCCAGCTACAACATAGATTGATTTACCTACCGGCCGCCAGAACCAACCTGCCTATAGTGACTCCGGTGGGAATATCAATTAGTCTGCTGAACGGGGTCTCCTCGGAGATCGATGTCTATCATATTAGTGAAAATAGGTTCAGTAAACAAATACTCTTAACTTTATAGAGTATCTTTTCTTCCTAATGTCGAACCATCTCTCATTCGTTCCTGGTATTATATTCTATATTTTATATTTTAATTGTATTCAATAGATGCCTCAAATATTAATATTGTTTGTAACGTTAATAATATCTGAATTAGAAACATACCAAAAAAATGAAATTAAAAAAAAAAAATCTGAAGCAAAGATAGCAGTTTATTAAGAAGTTATAGAGACAACCCTCAAGTATAGAGGTGAAGCTTGGAGTTGTAAAAAGAAGGATAAAAGAAGGATAAATGTCTAGAAGATGGCAGCGTGCTGCCGAAACCGGTCAATTCTATAAACTTGTGTCGTGAGAAAAATGGATATAACTAAATAACGTAATACTTTATATTGATTTTTATTCTTCATTATTTAGGATAAATAATGACGTAGGAATGAGATCACTTAGAAGAATGTGCGGTAAATACGGAGTTTCACCTGTCTAAGTCAATATTAAATTTGACATTCGATAATGCCTTATATTTATTAAAATATTTGAAAATGACATATAATATTATCCAAGTCTACTCAAGAAGCTTCCATCGGAAAAACTTTTGATAATTATTACAGGTCAACATATAAAATATAATAAAGTTTCTATAAAACAAAGATTTATTTTTCTTCTTCTTCCTCTTAGATTAGATCATATGACCTGTTTGTGAAGGTGAGTTGTCTTTTCCATCTTACTATGTCCTCAACAGTACAGACCGACCTAATTGTTTAATTTCTGATCCGATCTCTGAGGGTTTTGCCTGCGATGGAGCGTAGGGTTCGCATTTCTGCTACTCTAAGAAGGTTCTTAGTTCTATTGGTATCGGCTCTGACCTCTATTCCATACGTCATGATGGGGCGGACACACGCCTTGTATATCTTGAATTTTGACAAACGTTTTCATAAGTTAAATTTTTTAATTATATCTCAATAGAGACGAAGAAACAAACTGGAAACTGATTATGGATGATCAAGGTGTTTACAGGACTTATGACCTGTCATTGGTTGGGTTAAGCGCACGCTTTATGTAATTACAACATTCCCCTAATCAGTTTCCAGTTTGTTTCTTCGTCTCTATTGAGATATAATTAAAAAATTTAAATTAACCACCCACAGGTGAAAATCCAGGATTCGTATACAGATATAAGTATACATTTCATAAATATTTGTAAATATTCTGGTCAATTATTTGGCGTATAAAATAGGAGTGGATACTCCAGGCGACTTCTAACAGAGCGATAGGAGGCGGTAGCCTCTTCGCATTGTGTTAATAAAGTAGTTTGCTAAATGCTAAACAATCATTCTTCATAGATGGCGTTAGTGGATGGATTGTATAGATTAATCTAAAAATTAATTAGTACAATCAAATCTACATAGATGGCTAACTGGAACTGCCACGTGAAAATAAGTATGGATTTGGAGTATATATACAACTTCCAAAAATGTATCATACATGATCATAACAATGGTGGAATGGGGAATGTTGTAATTACATAAAGCGTGCGCTTAACCCAACCAATGACAGGTCATAAGTCCTGTAAACACCTTGATCATCCATAATCAGTTTCCAGTTTGTTTCTTCGTCTCTATTGAGATATAATTAAAAATTTAAATTAACCACCCACAGGTGAAAATCCAGGATTCGTATACAGATATAAGTATACATTTCATAAATATTTGTAAATATTCTGGTCAATTATTTGGCGTATAAAATAGGAGTGGATACTCCAGGCGACTTCTAACAGAGCGATAGGAGGCGGTAGCCTCTTCGCATTGTGTTAATAAAGTAGTTTGCTAAATGCTAAAACAATCATTCTTCATAGATGGCGTTAGTGGATGGATTGTATAGATTAATCTAAAAAATTAATTAGTACAATCAAATCTACATAGATGGCTAACTGGAACTGCCACGTGAAAATAAGTATGGATTTGGAGTATATATACAACTTCCAAAAAATGTATCATACATGATCATAACAATGGTGGAATGGGGAATGTTGTAATTACATAAAGCGTGCGCTTAACCCAACCAATGACAGGTCATAAGTCCTGTAAACACCTTGATCATCCATAATCAGTTTCCAGTTTGTTTCTTCGTCTCTATTGAGATATAATTAAAAAATTTAAATTAACCACCCACAGGTGAAAATCCAGGATTCGTATACAGATATAAGTATACATTTCATAAATGTTTTCATAAGTATTCATTATTTAATATGTAGTTTAACATCATTGTTCCAGAAACAATAAATAAGTTAGTTATGGTTACAATGGACGAGCGTGCATTCGAATACTCCAAATACACTCTTCAAGATGTTACACAATTCATATTTTCTTGTAGATACTATGGTACATATGCATTAAATAAGTTAAATCTATAGAAATCATCATCATCATCATTGATATTCCTTCAGCGTCTGATTGAGAATTCACGTTTTAGTCATTATTTTCGCATTAGGGAGAACCGATAGCTTCGGTACACCTCAAGGGCTTGTACCGGTCCGCCCTTTTGTTCATCTTGTAAATTGACAGGTTAGCTTACGCGATCTTCGTTGAATATGTATGGGCTCCGATTTCTTATACAAGTATATCCGTGTACTTGTAATATTCATACTTTATATAAAAAAACAGTCAGTTCAACTATTTAAAAAATAATCAAACATTTGTACCAATTATTAATTTGAATTTAATTGTTTTGGCCGAAACACTGATACTTTAACATTATTAACTGTTGAATTTATAACACTGTTATAATATCAGAATGTTTTATTAAACACTTTTTATGAATGTCGCGACAGCTGTTCAGCCATTCGATGTTAGCAACATCAGGTGTTAGTTGTTTGTAACACCTGATGATGCCGACATCATTTGGCGAAAGAGCTATCGCGACATTCTAATTTCAATTTGATAAAAAAAAATAAAAACTGTATAATTAAAATAACTTTGTTTTATGTATCACAATTGTATTTTTATTGTTCGCGACAGCTGTTTCGTCAACCTATGTTGACACATCAGGTGTATCAATAATATAATATATCAAAATCAAAATATGTATTATTCTTTTTTGCGACAGCTGTTTCGTCAACCTATGTTGACATCATCAGGTGTATCAATAATATAACATATCAAAATCAAAATCGAAACAGCGGTCGCGAAAAATAAAAATATTAGGGGTACCCATAAGTAATGTCGTTTTTTTTTCAATGAAATTCAAAACAATTTTTTTTATACTTTACTTAACTTTTCTTATATAAAATGATTCCCCATATAATATATAACCTTCTGCCACCTGTTTTTCAAATCATCCATGCCCTTCTTGTAAAATTAAGCGGATTTTGACTGAAAATATTCGGATAGGGCTGTTTTCACCTCTTCTAAGGAATTGAAATGTTGACCTCTTAAAAAATGTTACATAGAACGAAATAAATAAGATTCAGATGGTGCGAGATCCGGCCATTATGGAGAATGCAACAGGGTGACCCACTTAAGATTTTTTACGTGTCAATTTCGCAACATGAGGTCGCGCGTTATCGTGCTGAAGAGTAATGGTGCGTCTATTCACCAAAGCTGGATTTTTTTGGCGTAGTGCTTCATTAAAGCTATCCAACTGTTGACAGTATAACTCTGCTGATACTGTCCAAACTTGTGGTAATAGTTCGAAGGTAATGATTCCTTTCGAATCCCACCATACACATAATAACCCTTATTTTAAATGCAATGACCGTTTAGGGGTTAAAACGGCCTTTTGTCCGCATTTTAGCTATTGTTTTTTATCGTTACGTTTGAAAAAAACGTATTTCTCATCACCAGTCACAATGTCACAAAGAAATGGGCTTATTTTTTTTTTTCTTGCAACAATCTGGTGATGCTGAGCCGTTGAGCCACGTTGCGGTCGGTCAATGAGTGTGGTACCCAAACACCTTATTTTTTAATCTTGCCCAACTTCTTTAGGATCCTTTTTGTACTGGACCAGGATGTACCGATCTTTTTCAATAATTTATCAATGGTCAGCATTGGGTCGTCTTCGATTTCCGACTTCACGGCTGCTTCATCCGCCTGGACGGGTGGTCCACTTCGAGGCTCATTTTCCAAACATAAATCACCAGATTAATTTTTTTTAACCATCGTTGGCATTTCCTGACATCCAATATGTCACCGTAAATCTCGCAAATATCCTTCGTAGCTTCTGTCGCTTTATTTTTCAAACGATATTGAAAAAGTATATAATTCCGCATATGTTGTTCCGACGGACACGTCTCTACCATTGTTGTCAGAGGGATAAAGAAACCGTTTTATGTTGTCTCAAGGCCACGAGCAGGTAGCAGCTACACAATAAATACTTATAACACGCCCTTACTGCATAACATACCGAAGGAGACTATTTTAAAGATGACGCATCGAAAAAATCGACATTACTTATGGGTACCCCTAATACAATTGTGATACATAAAACAAAGTTTTTAATTTAACAATTTATAATGTTAAAGTATCAGAGTGTTTCCGCCAAAACAATGACTATTTAAAATTAATATGTTAAAATTGATTCATTATTTCTTTAACAATGATATAAAACTCCATATTGAATAATTAATTTGAACGAAAACTTCTGTTTTCTAGAAATTTTATGATATTTTATGTGAATTACATATTTCGCCTGTCTAAGGCATTATTTTATATTACATTTAAAGTTTAGTTTACAAAAAGTTTTGTTTATAAAAAACAGAGATTATTTACATTTTATTCATTTATATTTGTATAAAAAATATTTATTAATTAATACGTATAATTACGTCGTTTGTAAAATAATAAATAAATCTTTATGACATCTGTCAAAACAGACAATATTTGTAAGCTATTTTATAATATTTCAAATATCTATTGTATATGATATCACTGAGGAAGGACTAGGTAGTCCGAAACATGTTTGATGTTTAATTTAAAATTGTTTAAAAAGTTGAGGCCATGTGAGGAGTCAGAGAAATCGACGCGCGTGCACGACACGATGTATGAATGTTGAGGAAGCGAGAGAAATATGTCAGGAAATAAAAGTGTGGCAGTCCATTCTTTCTGCCTACCCCTTCGGGGAGACGGCGTGATGGTTAGTTAGTTAGTTAGTTTTTAAAAAGTTAGTTAAATAGTCCATGTTTTGGACGAAACACTATGATGCAATTGTGATACAACAAATAAAGTTATTTAATTTAACAGTTTTAAAGGTTAGTATTGTATACAAAGCAATTAAAAAAGAAAAAGAAAAATACATATTTCATGGTTTAAATTATGATAGATTTGATAATGAAGCTTCTTGAAAATAAACGTTTTCATTCGTATTTATTATATGCGATAGTATTTTACATATTTTAAAACAATTTAATTAAATCTTTGAAAATAATGTACCTATACATAAAAAAATAAAGAAATATGTTTATAAAATATCTATTTAGTTTAATTTCACTTAGTTTCATGATTTCGACCGGTTTCGGCAGCTCGTTGCAATATTCTAGTGTTCGCTGCTATATTTGCAGATCAGAAAATAGCAGCGAGTTGCCGAAATCTGCCGAAGTCATGAAACTCGATTCATTTTAACTTAATAATTAAAAAAAAATGTTTTGTTATTTTCAAAGAGCCTCTTCCAAAAAAAAAAAAAATCAATTAACAACTTAAATATTTTAAAATTTCAAATAATACATACATATTTTTTTTAAAGTTTACCATATATTATATATCTCAAAATGCGTTATTTGAGGAATCAATCATATTTATTTAAAGATTTCAAAATTACATATTTTCGACGTCTACCGAAGAAGCTTCCATCAGAAAAGCTCTTAACAATTATTACAGGGCAACAATAATGATACGATTTAAATACCAGGATGTTAAAGCAATAATTAAAAGTAGATTTTCGTGTGGTGGTACTATTTTTGGGTCTGAATGCCAATAAAATAACTCGGTGATAAGCGACTAGTGGTACTCGTTGTCGAAAGGGGTAAGTTAACGAAATATTATATAATATATTATAAATTTTTTTTTAACGAAAATACGATTATGAGAAATAACGGTAAAAAATAATTTTGTGTAAAAGGTTTAAAAAAAGTAAAGAAATGGATTTCTGACCGGCGAAAAAATACAAACATTTCCATTGATACTATTTTTGATTTGAATGCCAATAAAATTACTCGGTGATAAGCGACTAGCGCAACTCGATGTCGAAAGAGGTAAGTTATTGAAAAATCTAATATAATAATAATTATAATTAGGTTAATTTGTATAGCGCCGTTTTCGTGAATAACTCACCTCAAGTGCGCTTTGACAATGTTTTTAGTCATGAGAGCTGCATCTGACACCAGAAATCAGATAACGACTGTTTATATTTTATGCGATATTTTGGATAGTGGATTTTTTGGGTTGGGTGTTACAAACTTTGTTGAATTTAACTTTACTTTAAATAATTAATGTTTTTAATTAAAATTTCTTGGTAGAAGTTCATTTTAAATAATGATAACAAAAATAAAATTATATAAAATTTCTTTATTATTATGTAATTAGTGTGCTTCCACTTCTGCTTATGTTCGACCGGTTTCGGCAGCTTGCTGCCATCTTCTAGTCACCGAAGATGGTAGCAAGCTGCCGAAATTGGTCGAACATAAACACAAGTGGAAGCACACTAAATACATAAAAATAAAGAAATTTTATATATACGAGTATATATATATTTTTTGTTTTCATTACTTAACTTTACTTAGTTGTATGTAACACTTGATGATGCCAATATCAGTTGGCGAAACAGCTGTCGCGATATTAAACAAAATGAATACTTAAAAATGTAATATCATAACAGTGTTATAAATTTTAACAGTTAAGAAATTTTTTATATCTATATTTATACACATTTTTGATCAATTATGCTCAAAATTCGAAATTGGCCTAGCCTAAACAATTCCTTTTTAAAGTTAAAAGTCCAGTGTCAAAGAGGTAAGTTATTGAAATATTAAATAAAATAATAATAATTAGGTTAATTTGTATAGCGCCGTTTTCGTGAATAACTCATCTCAAGGGCGCTTTGACAACGTTTTAGTCATGAGAGCTGCATCTGACATGCCAATATCAGTTGGCGAAACAGCTGTCGCGACATTCAAAAAGTGAATTATTAAAAACGTGATATCATAACAGTGTTATAAATTTAAACAGTTAATACTATTTTTATATTTATATTTTAAACATACATTTTGGATCAACTATTCTCAAAATTTGAAATTGACCTAGCCTAAATAATTCCTTTTTAAAGGATTCGTTTCTTAAAAAACGCTTCCATATGTCCTGGGGGTTAATCGTGATGTGTTATTCGTTCACCTGCAGATTAACCGGTGCGTACCGGTAATTACACGTTGCTTGACGTTTTCCTGGTCCAGGCTAATGGGCCACCCCCCGCCTGCCCTGGGGTGTCATTAGGAATCAGGACGGAGATTGATTGTCCTTAATAATATCGAAGACCTTCGAATTTACGGATTTGAACGAATACAGACGAAGTCCAAAATATTCGATTCTACGAAAAAATCCTCATTCCCTACAGAGTACATCATACATATACATCTTCTTCGATGACCCTACAGCTCATATCGAGCCTTGGCTTCCATCAGTCTTCGCCTCCGATCACTTCTGTAATCTGCTGCGGCTTTCCATTTGCAATAGTTATGCAGCGTCCTTCCTCATCTCATTCTCCCATCCGAGTCTAGGCCTATCGACCCTTCACCTTTCACCTGGATGTCCCGCAAGGATTCTCTCTGGTACCAGAGACGAAGCCATTCTCTTCACGTGTCCAGCCCATCTCAGCCTACAGTAAATATACTCTTTAGGGAAATAAATTTTACTTAAACGCATTCTTTATGTTATGTAATTTTGTTTTACGCCATCAATCAATCAATCTAATCACTTTATTTCATCAACAGATATTACAAAATTATTTTTTAAGGCATCTATTGAGAACAGGCAAAATAATAATTATATTGTGTATAGTATACTACCAGAAACGCATAAGAGATGGTTCGACATTAGGAAGACAAGATACTCTCAAGAATTAAGAGTATTTGCCTTCTGAACGTACTTTCGCTTATACCAAGACGTCGATCTCCGAGGAGACCGCGTTCAGCAGACTAATTGCTCTTCCCACGGGTGTCACAAGATGCAGGTTGGTTCTGGCGGCCGGTAGGTAAAACAATCCATGCTGTCGCTGTCGGAGATATCTATCAGGGACAAAAAGTCGAAAACCCTCCAGAACGGCCGAGTTCTCGAAATATCCCCTGAGTAATCTAAAGAAATGTGTTATGAGATGCCCATCTCTTCTAAGCTGTAGAGAGTTGGTCCCAAACATTCCCAAAAAAAAGGCCGTGGGATAGAGCCACGGAACGTGAGGACTCCATATCACAGAACCACTTTTGAGTCTGCTCCGAACCAATGCGTAGTATGGTATATTACTCTGAGCAAGAATATTGAGTATTGGTTTTCAAAATGGCAGTCATAATCATTATTATGCTTCTCTGGATTCTTCACCATTCAAACTCATTTCGAAAATCAATATATAGGTATGACTGAAATATATATTTAAAAAATTATAGGTAAACTACGTAAATGGAACTAGAAATAGACGAAGGAGACGAGGTCACGGGAGGAGTTGAAGAAATCGACGTGCGTGTATGTCACGATTATTGAATATTGAAGAAACGAGAGAAGTATGCCAGGAAATAACAGTGTGGTAGTCCATTCTTTCGGCCTACCCCTTCGGTGAGATGGCGTTATTGTTAGTAAGTTAGTTCCAACGGAGAAGAGGAGTGATACGGACCTTTTTAGGACCATTCCTACAAAATCAGTTTGGCATTGACACGACGAAGAAGATAAGTTAGTTATTACATATTTAAAATCGCTGGTGCTGTATTTTTGGGCATCCACTGTAGTGTAGACTTAAAATCATTAATTAACTTAAACACAGCATGGCCACTGATTGACGGGCCATGGTTTATAGTTAGGAAGGCGCATTAATGCTCTAGGTGTTCAAATATGTACTGCAATTAAAAGCAAATTAGGAAATATTTCAATAAGAAGGTATGCGGGTACATCAGTTACATCAGTGGCGGTGCGTGATTGGTTGTGGGGATTTATCAGTAAAAAACGCAATTCCTTTACGTCAACAAATGTGCACGTCTCTGAAAATTGTATGCATTTAACATTAAATCTATATATTCAAGTTTAATTTCAATTGAATTTTTATTTTAAGGATTTATTGTATCTTAATAGAGACGAAGATGCAAATTGGAAACAGAATATGGTGGTCGAGCCGTTTATAGGACTTATGACCTGTCATTGGTTGGGTTAAGCGCACGCTTTATGTAATACAACATTCCCCATTCCGGTCTTCTTACGACCACCATGTCTGACAAATTTTTGGAAGATATATGCTACAATGCAACACCACACTTCACATTTTTTAGTTCAATCTACACTAGCGCCATCTATTAAGATTGGATTAAGCACTAAGCAGAAGAGCTTTATTAACGCAATGTGAAAGGCTACCGCCATTAACGTATTGCTAGATAACGCCTGGAAGATATCTCTCCAATTTTTATGCTATTTTTAACTTGGACCAATTTTCAGATTCAAAATGTTGAATTTTTTATTATTATTTATATTTAAAAAAATATATAAATAAAAACACTCTACTTTGTTTTTCACCACTATGCGGTTATTTTAATTGCCGACTAGTTTCGCTTGTACCCAAGCTTCCTCAGGGCTTCGTAATAACTTTCACTCGACATTAAACAGTTTTATTTTAAAAATAAATAATAAAAAATATTAAAATGTCTTACCACAGAATGCTTCATACGAAAATTTCATTTAAATTTCTTCTATATTCGCCATCATTTTGTGTTGTGGATTTACATTTGAATAACTTTTGAAAACATTGTATTTTCCAAATTATTTGCACCTTTAACCAACATGTTTCGGGACACAGACTTCGCTTTTTCAGTGTATGAATTTTAATAATTAGATGATATTGAGTTATTACTTATATACGAAATGTCGAGTGAAAGAGTGGAGGGTAGTTTAACTGCAAAAAAATTGTAGCAAGTATTAAACAATTATGAAATTGAACAATTCATATTTTGTCATAACCTTTTTCAGACCCAGGTGTAAAATCATGTAAATCATGCATATATAATAACACAATGATAAAGTTTCTTTTTAAGAATTTGAATTTAATTATCACAATCTGCCACTGGTGTTGGCTCCTCAAATAATACAATATATTCCAATGTAGATAAGTACTATAACGAATAATTGTTTATCACGATGGTAATGAAAAACGATAATAATAAAGTATACAGATTAATGAAAGTTTTTTTTAATTAGATAAAATAAATTTGAGGTATTGGATTGATGGAAATTAAAATATATTTATTTAAATAATACCATGTTAACAATAAATGGCAAGGGAACATAGACGAAAAAAATAATAAGAGCTAATTAAAAAAAAAATTATTACATACCTTGATATTTTGAGAACATCTTGAAAGTTTACTTAATAAATGTTTCTCCAATAGCGCAGCTCCTAAGCGCAGGATGCTAGCATACGAGTATATACAAGTTCCAAAAATTTGGCAGATGTGGTGGTCATAAGAAGGACGGAATGGGGAATGTTGTTAAACATAAAGCGATCGCTCAACCCAACCAATGACAGGTCATAAGTCCTGTAAGCGCCTCGGCCACCACATTCTGTTCCCATAAAAACAATTTACATCTTCGTCTCCATTGAGATACAATTAATCCTTACAAAAAAATTAATGAATGTTGTTAAAAATTTAAAAACTAACTAATTAACCATCACGCCATCTCCCCGAAGGGGTAGGCAGAAATAATGGACTGCCACACTTTTCTTTCCTGACATATTTCTCTCGATTCCTCAACATTTATACATCGTGTCATGCACGCGCGTCGATTTCTCTGACTCCTCACGTGCCCGACATTCAATTTTTGATTAATTTGATCGTGCCACGTTTTCCTCGGTCTTCCTCTATTTCTAGTTCCACTAACATCGTTAACATATAATTTTATGATTTTTTATTTCACAAAAATTAAATTATTGAAAAGGTCCCTAATTATAACAAACTAATTAAACTTTTTTTTATTCTGTAGAATAACAATTTTTGAGATTAAACAAAGCTTTAAAATATTAATGCTAACTAACTAACTGACCATCACGCCGTCTCACCGAAGGGGTAGGCAGAAAGAATGGACTGCCATACTTTTCTTTCCTGACATATTCTTCCTCAACATTCATACATCGTTTGATGCACGCGAGTCGATTTCTCTGACTCTTCAAGTGGCTGAAATATTAAGGTTGTTAACTGAAATTTCTTGGTAAAATAATTCATTGTAAAATATGAGAGTGAGCTGTCGAAACCGGTTGATGCTAAAAATCAATTGGAATAAAACACATTATGAATATTTTAGTTTTATTTTCATTGTTATATCTACATAAAGCTCTGCCAGGCAGAGAAAGGAATCGGAACGGAATCGGAACGAAAAAAATAGCAATAAAATTTTTAAGCAAATAATTTTTCTTTCGATCAATTCATGTATTTTAGAACCATATTTAAACATTTTGTTAAAATTGGATTATAAATTATAATATGTACAACACGTATCGTATTAAAAATGTATGAAATCAACATGAAAACGCATTGAGCAAATTCGAAATTCGATCGTGTTCACCTGCCGCCACCTGTTGGCACCCGCCAGAAGCAGTGCTTCCCGCGCGAATCCCCGCCCCCGGAAACGGAAGCGCCCGAACCGCCTAGGTAATGGCGCAACAGTTCATTTCCGGTGGCTGTTCGATTGGAAAATTCATTTGGGATCGCTCGAACCCCTCGCCGGGGATTAGGAAAATTACTGTTTCGGCTAATTCTCGATTTACGGCAATACATGTATTGAATCATATTGTATGCCGTGGATTTCTGTGGCTACTATGGATAATACAGGCTTTCATTCGTGCTCTGAAGATTTTTTTAAGGGCGGTATATTGGAACTTGGATGACCTTAAAGACTCATACCTTAGATCAGTATTTCTTAACCGTATTGAAAGAATTGCACCCTTTACCACAGAAAAATTATCCAACGCCCCCCAAACAAAAAACGAAATTTGAAATTTACACTTTTCTCTAAGAAGGTATTTATTTCATGCAATGGATTTCCTACTATAAATAAAAAAAGCCTGGTGCGGTAAAAAACTTGTCACATATCAAATAAATCATAGGTAATTTTTTGAACCTTTTTGAATAAGCTTTTATTTTATATTAAGAACATGATATTGAGCATTATGCCCAAGTTAAACAATTTGCGCGTGAACGTGTAGTTTATTTGACAGAACTTATAAAATCAAAGCTTCTAAAGAAAGCGTATCAGTGTGAGCTCGTGAATGAGCTTATATTTCTATATTGGCACAATGCCCATTCAAACTTCTGCAGCGCCCCCTAAATGCAAAAAAAAAATAAAACGCGCCAAAACGCTCACAAAGGGGTACTAGCCCCCCGGTTAAGAATCACATGTTAGATTATGACGATTTTGAGATTTTAATACCAATGCGTTAAATTTAATACCAACTACATATAATGACAACGGCTAATGTTTCTAAAACATAAAAATTTGGCATAATACTTGAATAATAAAAAATATCAAAAAATGTCGAACTCAAACAAAGCAAAGTGTGAATGGTATGTTCAGTATGCCAAAACCCTATATGCTATTCGATGTTCCATAGTTCAAATATTTTTTTGATTCTCCTTTTTTAATGAACATACCAGTTTCTTGTCGTTGTCCCCGTTGTCCCCGACGTTGTCCCCGATAGATATCTCCGACAGCGACAGCACAGATTGTTTTACCTACCGGCCGCCAGAACCAATCTGCCTCTGGTGACACCGGTGGGAAGAGCAATTAATCTCCTGAACGCGGTCTCCTCGGAGATTGACGTCTTTCATATTAGTGAAAGTACGTTCAGAAGGCAAATACTCTTAATTCTGGAGAGTATCCTGTCTATCTAATGTCGAACCATCTCTTATGCGTTTCTGGTGGTATACTATATATAATATATTATTTTACGTGTTCTCAATAGATGCCTTAAAAATAAATTTTGTAATGTCTATTGATGAAATAAACTGATTTGATTTGATATGATTTGATTCTTGAATACATTTTTTTTTTCATTTATACACGAAGTAGCGGAACTTTAAAAAACTTTTAAATGTTAAAAATGACATGTATGCTTTCGCCAAATAGGTACAGACATAACCTGTGATTTTTAACCTAGCCCCCTTTGGGCTGCTGCCTTCATTTGCAGTTCGAAAATAGTTCTGGTTCATCATAATTTTTATTACGTACAAGTAATGTTTTATAAGATTAATTAAAATATGAACTGCAAATGTAATCGGCCGCTGTTCGAAACCATTTTTAAAACTGCACAATATATTATTTTACCTGTTCTCAATAGATGCCTTTAAAAAATACTTTTGAATGTCTATTGATGAAATAAACAGAATTGATAATGAAATAAAACGATGAACTCACAATTGTAACAATGACAGAGAAAGCGCCTTCCTCAGGTCAACTACACTATCACATAATACGTCGACCTCCGAGGTGACACGATTCAGCAAATATATTGCTCTAACTACCGACATAACCATTGGCAGCATAATCACAAATTTCTTTGCATCTTAAAACTGGTTCGTACCAAGTTCCCTTTAATCATCTCTGATATTCTACCTTAAAATCAAAACCTTAATCCAATAATTCCTCCTCCGGAGTAATCCAGAATCCAGAGCCGCCAATCTTTGATGTTCCTGATCTATAATATAAAACTGAAATCTAAGCTACCACCTCCCGTTTTAATTAATGTATGCATATCTTATTAGGTAATTTGTTTCGGGTCGAAATTTCCAATCTCCTTTGCATAGGTTCATTAATATTCCATGGATCTGTAGGTATATCTGTCTACGAGGGCGGAGGTGGGGCGCACTTCGGGTATCTTCGGAGCTCACCCCCGATGGGTGTTCGTAATTTTCCAGTAGTAATTGCAAAGTAAAGCTAACATAAATAAAGTTACCGTTCGACTCTATAGGGTGGTCACTATCCCACGATACTAAAATATTATCAAATATATTATTTAGCATTATTATCGTCATCATTTTCTCCCCATAAATTAAATTAAATCTAAAAACAAACAACAACAATACATCATCACTGCGTTTTCCTGAAGGGTAGGCAGAGAGAATGGACTGCCACACTACTATATTCTGACACATCTGTCTAGCTTATACACGAGTCATACATGCACTTCTTCATTTCATTTTGTTTCATTTCATTTCATCTCATTTCATCTCATTTCATCTCATTTTATCTGATTCATCTCATTTCATCTCATTTCATCACATTCTTCACATTTCATCTCATTTCATCTAATTTCTGCTCATTTCATCTCATTTCATCTCATTTCATCTCATTTCATCTCATTTCATCTCATTTCATCTCATTTCATCTCATTTCATCTCATTTCAGCTCATTTCATCTCATTTCATCTCATTTCATCTCATTTCATCTCATTTCATCTCATTTCATCTCATTTCATCTCATTTCATATCATTTCATCTCATTTCATCTCATTTCATCTCATTTCATCTCATTTCATCTCATTTCATCTCATTTCATCTCATTTCATCTCATTTCATCTCATTTCATCTCATTTCATCTCATTTTATATCATTTCATCTCACTTCATCTCATTAATCTCATTTCATCTCATTTTATCTTATTTCATCTCATTTCAACTCATTTCATCTCATTTCATCTCATTTAATCTAATTTAATCTCATTTCGTTTCATTTCATTTCACTTCATTTCATTTCTCTGACAGCGACAGCACACGTTCAAGGGACAAATACTCTTGACTTTAGAAAGTATCTTGCCTTCCTAATGTCGAACCATCTCTAATGCGTTCCTGGTATTATGTTGTACTTTTATAATGTTTTACCTGTACTCAATAGATGTCTTAAACATTTTGCTGTTTGTAATGTTATTTGAGTTAATAAACTGATTTGATTTGATCTGATTTGATTATCCAACTAATAAATTAACCATTAAGCCGTTTCCTCGGAGGGGTAGACAGAATGGTCGGACCGCTGCACTATTCTATTCTGATATACGAGTAACTCAAGTCCTTCATCTACATTCTCACATTATCTACCAAGTTTGGTCAATTTCATAATCATTTTAGAATAAATTAGTTTAAAAATAAATCTTTTCTGTAACCTCTCCAAAGCTTAATAATGATAAATAAATAAAAATGTTTTAATCGATTTGCTAAGTGAAGTCAATGAATTGTATCGAAATGCGATTTTCTTATATTTTTTATTAAATAATGTAAGCGTCAGTAATTTTCTAATCACATTGTAAATATCGTGTTAGAAAGAGACACAGCTCCACCACCTGTATAGCCCCGTCCCCTTCTCTGATACCGGAGGCCCGTGATTGCGTGAAACATTAATGAATCGAAAGGTAATGGAATAAATTAATTTGTGAAAGCAATATTTCCTACCGAGTGGGGGGATTTGTACCTTCGATATATGAATAAGTTCATTAACACATCCGCGCATCGCGTCGCCGAGAGGACAGGCAGAGAAACGATTGGGGGATTAATCAAGCGGGTGTGATCCCGCGGGGATGACATTCAGGGGTTTCGAGTTATCAAAATTATGATTTTGAAATTTGAATTTCGAATTCTTTCATTTGTTTTTTAAATTTCGAATTAATAAATTCAATTGGGTAGGCCCAGTTATATTCGATAACAATGTAAATTTATTGAAAATGTTTATTGGTTTTTTCAACGTGAATTTCCTAACGGAATATCATTTATAAATTTAAAATAATGTCCTTTATTTTTTTAATAGTTGATGTAAATGTTTGTTTTCTAGAAATGTTTTATAATGGATTGACAATTTTCGCTTTGCTATGGCTTTTTTCAAATGTTATTATAGTTAGATATCCTCACAATTCGAATGTCATCCTTACAAATTATAAAAAAAAACACTTATTAAAAAATAAAATATTTTCATAAGAATCATATTCTATTGAAAGAATATTTTTGTGTGTATTTTTAATGAAATAAAGCAGTGTTTTTCAACAGCTTATTTTATTTATCTCGAAATTTTTGAAAATGTTATACCTTTATCATTGGCAGAACAATATGAATTGACAAAAAAAACTATTTTAAACAGAATTCAAAAACCAAAGAATGTAAAATGTGTGAATAAAAATTAGATAAAATATCTGGAACAGAATATAAGAAGAGGTGTTAAAAGTGTTTTAATTAATTTTTAAATATCGTTTTTGAATTTCACAGTGTTTACGACATGCTTATTAAAAATGAAAAAATGTATTGAAACTTGAACTATTATTATAGAACTATTCGTTTATACGAGTATCAAGACTATGCTCGATTTAAGAACTATATTATGCCAACTAACTATCACGCCATCTCCCCGAAGGGGCAGGCAAAAATAATGGACTACCACACCTTAACTGATGCGGCACTCCATCCTTCTCTTTTTGCCCCGCGGGAGACGCGGTGTCATGGGTTGCGAACCTCATCGTCACCAATAGGCATCATCATCACTATATTATAATTTTATCAAACTCCTAAACTATTATTTTATACGAGTATCAAGGCTCTGCTAGATTTTCGAACTAAATTAAAATTATATCAAACTCCTGAACTATTCGCTTATACGAGTATCAAGGCTGTGCTCGATTTTTGAACTGAATTATAATTTTATCAAACTCCTGAACATGCGAACAAAACACCTTTTTTTATCTTATTACCCTTAAACATTAAGTAAATTTAAATATCTGATTCATTGATATTTCTGATAACAGAATAATAAACTTAGAGTTATAAAACGAAATAATAGAGTTTTTAACAATTTCACCTTCGGTGAAATCTCCATGTTTTAATTAAGCACCCAAAAGGGGTGAATTTTCTATACTAGACCATGATAAGTGATTCCTTTTCATTTCATTTCATTTCTATTCTCTTATCCTGGACAACGATTTTAAAATAAAATGAAATCAAATCATCACAAATGTATATGTAAAGATAAAACGAAAGCATCTGATAATTAATTATTTAATGATTTTACTGAAATTTCTTGATGGAAGTTCATTTTAAATTATAATAAAATAAAAATTGCTTACTGCTTTCACTTATTGATACATACAATAAATGGAAGTATTATAGTTAATAAAAAATATCGTTCTGTTTAAATATTATAAATTAATTATTTACGTATTTAACCGGATCACAGTCCATGGCTAGAATGCTTGGCTCTGATCCAGGAGACTTTGGTTTAAGCCTGCACATGACCCGATTCTTTCTTGATAATTGAACTATTCTGACGGCGTTTTAATGGAGATTTAAATTTATCACACATTCATTCGCGTGAGGAACACTAGAATAAGAGAGATATGTGAGATTGAGGATATTATAAGATGGAGCAGACAGCGAAAAAGGGACTGGTACGGTCATGTTCAAAGAGTGGACACCACCAGACTCCCCTATATTGTATTGCATTATCAATCTCATGAGACTCGTCCTCGTGACAGACCTCCTAAAAGATGGAAGGACAGCTGGAAATCTACCTCACAGGAGGAGCAACACTCTGGAGAACAGACCACATTGTTCTACAATAAGGAAGAAGAAGAAGAAGAAGACACATTAATCTGAGCGATTTCGTTGTTACTGCATGTATTCTACTTTCATCCTTCTTTTGACAGTTCCATACTTAAACGAGCGTAATAAAAATTAGAAAATAGAACACAAAGAAGTTTTTCAATATTTCTTTGTGCCGGGAAATCCGTGCATTGACTACGCCACCACGTTAACGTAACTCATCCAATCATGGTTAAGATTTATATGCCAAATTAGGCATTAATGCCATAAAACATAAAGCTCGTTATGGCGCTCGTTACTGTGGCGTATCGCGTCGTTTGATCTGAGATGAGTGCCTTTGTCTACCCAAAGGTGCAATAATTAAAAACGAACAAAGGAATGTCGAAAACAAAATCACTCCGCCGGGATTGGAGTGATACGTGAAACGAAAAATGTAACTCCACCCCTGTGGGCACCACAACACATCGACAAGTCAAAATAACGACATTGCTTTAAACGGAAATATCTATGGATAGGATAGAGGCACTTAGAGCTATCTTCAAAAATATCTGCGGAGAACGAAAGAGTCATACGGAGAAATCAAATTATATACTTTCTTCTACATATATTCGCCATACTTTGTGTTGTTATGATGCTTTATTTCTCTTTTTTCTTTTTTATACAATACTTTTATTAAAAAAATAAAATTACATAGACATGTTTCGGATAACCAGTCCTTCTTCAGTGATACAGACAGATGTTATAATTCAGACAGATGTAATAAATCTTTATTATATATAAGAGAAAATATTGAAGGTGGATTATATAATAATAATTATAAACAACAGAGATTGCTCAAAGTTATATTTCTATTATTAACATGCAAAATTTGGTTATTTATAACATTTAATTTACATTTTTCGCCTTTAATATTTCTAAATTTTCTAATTTCTCTAATTTTTGGGGATTGTTTGCTATATGCAAAAAAATGTGTTTTTGGTTTCGAAATGATGATGATGATGTCAACATAGGTTGACGAAATAGCTGTAATAAAATACAATTGTGATACATAAAACAAAGTTATTTAATTTAACAGTTTAAAATGTTAAGGTATTATAGTGTTACGGCCAAAACAATTGACCAAATTATATACATTTATCGAAAAAATCTATAGTTGGGATAAGCTATAAGGAGCTATGAAATTATTTACATGTATATTTAGAGAAAATATCTATGAATAGGATAGAGTCACATATAAGTATCAGTTAATATATATTTAGCGAAAATGTCTATAGATAAAGCTATAAAATTACCTATTTAAAATATTATTGAAATTTAAAAATAGCATTAAGAAAGAGCCTCTTTTTAGTAAACTTAAGATTTTTACACAATACCATAGAATTCAGTATTGATTGTTTAATTTATGATATAAAACAGAGTTTTTTTAAGTTTATTTTTGTCGACACTGTTTAGTTTACTTTTCTCGACATATTTAAATCGTTTTACAATATCTTCTCACCCTCTAGAGAAAAGTCAACTCAAAAGTGAAGAAAAGTGTTTTATTATAATACATACTATATTTTGGCATAATAATGCATTTTAATTCTATAATCAAGCTTATTCCGTTAACACTATGCATTTTAAAATATCATTTGGAAAGAAAATAGAATACGTAAATGGAACTAGAAATAGAGGAACGTTCAAATCAATCAAATATTATGAGGTGGCCACTTTCGAAGAAGAAAAAATCGACGAGAGTGCATATTACGATGTATGAATGCAGAGGAACCTAGAGAGGTACACGGTGCAATGGTTGGTTAGTTATTTAGTTATGGGGTTCCCTAAGGTGTGGCATTATCTTTTATCAGTTTTATTGCATTTAAATTTTAATCTACTACACAATGAAAATATGTTTATAACGAATAATTAAATTTAATGAAGTTGAAGTTGTATTCTTAAAAACTACGTGAGGTTGATATTATTATACATTTATTAATTACCTTATTAACACTTGAAGAACATTCATAATTAATATGATGCATTGAATATTTTACTTTTGTGGCGTAAGCGATGTTGGAAATTACACATAATATAATCATCTTAACCCGCTATCGGACGGACAATCGAAAATTCCCATTTTATTACAGGTTCACTGAGTGAGTGAATACCGTGCCGCCGACTGCTTTTCTGAATGATTTTATGTGCATTGTTTTAGCAGGTAAGAAATGACTTGATGCACGTACAACAAAAAAAACAGATTATTCATAATCAAATCTTAAAGTTCCAATTAAAAACCATTTATCATGTTTGTAAAGCGATTTAAATTTCGATAACAGTTTTAATTTTTTTTGTATGAATTGAATGAACGAAACTTGAACAAAATGTGGAATAATTTTTTTTATATACTATGTATACAACACTCACATTTATTATAAATATAAAAATAAAATAACAAACAGGTTTCGGACTAACCACCCCTTCATCAGTATATAAATATTAAAAATATTATTAAAATGTTTACAAATATAATCAGTTTTGACAGATGTTATAATGATTTATTTTGGAACGTTTATGCGTTTGTTATAACAAATATTATGAATAATTTCAAAATATAAAAAAAAATATTTAAAGTTCTTAGTGGGGATGATTTTCAATAGACTATTTTTTGTATTATTTATTATGAACTTCTACCAAGAAATAACAATTATTAACATTAATATTTTAAATTATTTGTTTTTCATTGTTTTCAAACATTCATTTCAATGAATTTTGCCAAAAAAATTAAAATAAAAAATGGCCATGTATTATAGCATTTCTGAGCCGCCGTAGCCACACCATATAAAATCTTCACAGTTATGACAGAAATACGACGTTATCGCCGGCCCATCTCTTTATTAGCCAAATTCGTTCTACGTCCAAATTATCGTACGAGCTATAAGTGATTCTGGGTAGATTGTGAGTTCAATTTTCATCTTATGGCTATGATAAATTATGCATTTATGTAAAACTCCCGTAACGCGGTTAGATAAATTAATTTACCAAATTCATGCTTTGTTTATTCTGATGTATTTATATTACAATTAGAAAAATGGTGCTGTTGTGAGGATGGGTTTATGTAGATTTTATTATTTCGGAATTGAGTTCACACTATTTAGTCGTGCCATGATTTTGTTTGGTCTCCCTCGACTTCTATCACCATTCCTATTTCTTATATTCTTCTTCTTCATGTGCCATGTCGGGTCCCCTCGAGGTCGACTGTCACTTGAGAATACATGTTCTTACCTAGCGCAGTTCTAAATAGTCCATCGACTGTTCCAATCCCAGTCCAGTCACAAATATTCCGGAGCCAAGAGGTCAAATCAAATCAAATCAAATTATAGTTTAAGGCATCTATTGAGAACAGGTAAAACATAAAAAAAAAATATAATACTCCTGGTACGCAATAGATGGTTCGACATTAGGAATACAAGATACTCTCCAATACCAAGAGTATTTGTTTCTGAACGTACTTTCACGAATATGAAAGACGTTGATCTCCGAAACAATCATGTTCATTTTACATAAATTTATTGAAAGTGAAGGCATTATAACTGTGGAATTTCATTGTAAATTTTTTGGAAATTGAAAAATAACGTTCACTGAAATATAATATTAAATAGCACAACATGTTTCGGAGGAAACCTCCATCTTCAGGTGTAAATATATATCAAAAAACTAAACAATGAAAGACTTATAAAAACGCATGTAAAAATCGGTACAATACAAAGCAACAATACATTTGAATTCAAAAAAAAATCCTGGTCTAATTGCTTTATGTTAAATCATTCATAAATCACCATTTCTCATTTAAATGTCTTTTAAAAACATTGTACTTTCACAACATCTTTTTGTACTTTTCACAAACATGTTTCGGGCCACAATACTCTTCGTCAGCAATCAATTTATTGTTCTTTTCCATTTTTTTTTGTAAATACTATGTTTTTAAAAACATATTCAGATGTAACATCCAATTAAATCCACAACGCAAAGTGTGATTCTCATTTATTTTTTTATTCTTTTAAAACCTTTTGTTTTCACAACACTTTCTTGGACTTTTCACAAACATGTTTCGGGCCATAGATACTCTTTGACCGTCATCAAATGATTTTTTTTTAAATACAATTTTTTAAGAAAAGATCCACAACGCAAAGTGATGGTGAATATAGAAGAGATTACATTTCAGTTTCCCAAGTGTTGTAGATATTTGTAAAAAAAAAAACGTTTTCAAATAGAATAAATGCAACTTTTTTAATTCGTCCATTATTCTGTACTCAAAAGATATATTTAATTATAAAATATGTATGCACATTTATTTTACATATTCATTATCAATCTTGTTGAATACCTCGCTCAGACAACAATGAAATAGTAAATTTAATTTTGGCGGGAAAATCCACCACACTTAAATGTTTTTTTTTATTCCAAGATTTGAAATCGGAATGTTATGTTCCAATTTTGAATTCATTTTATCTCTGATGAACCTGTCGAGTACTCAGCCCGGTAGTAAAATTTTAATTATTCTGTCATGTGTAGCAAATGTCTTATACAGATCCAGATTAGTATTTTAGAATTGCGGTAGTACTCAAATTACCTTCTTCTTTTTTTCTACTTTTACTTTATGACCATCTTACGATCTGTTTAGACAGGATATCAAATTTGGCCTAGTGATGAAGACGTCCAGCTTTCTGTTCATCTCTTTGGCGTTCATCCTTGTGGCCGACGGCCCTTTGGAGTGTTTTGCATCACGATCTTGGGAATCCTCGCTGGCTCCATCCAGAATCTTATTCTATATCTACTCCATCTTACTGTGTCCCAATCTTACAGGTTCTGCAAATCTCTTCGTAACGTATCATCTCTAAAGACTCTATCCACGATAGGTCGCAATGGTTTCATTTTTTGTGTAATATAATAATATTATTTCCTTAGTGTCCGCATATCTGCCACCCACACTTAAGATTTAAAAATATTTATAAATATCCATTTTTTTCATATGAAGCACTCACTTTGTAACGAACTGAAAAAAAAAATAATGCCACACCACAAATTAAGGCCGCCGGAGCTTCAAGGTTACGAAAGAGACAGAAGTGAAATCAGTATCTTTTGTAACCCTGACGAAGCACCAGCAGGAGCGAAACCGGTTGGTTTCAACAACAAAAAAAAACTTCGCCCATTACTTTAAGTTTTACGAGTTAGTCCAGGGATAGGAAGGGTAAAAAACTGGATCCAAAAATAATATCGAAAAAATAATATAGTCCATTGTTTTGGCCGAAACACTATGATACTTCAACATTATTACTGTTAAAATTTAAAACGCTGTTATAATATCACAATTTAATTTTATTCACTGAGAGTGTCGCGACAGCTGTTTCGCCAGACGATGTTGGCATCATCAGGTGTTACAATAAACTAAGCTGACAATTTAACAGACTAACTAACTAACTAACCATCATGCCATTTCGCCACACGCGTAGGCAGAGAGGATGGATCGCCATAATGCTCTGTCCTGGCATACTTCTCGGGCTTTCTCCACACTCATACATCGTACCATGCATGCACGTCGATTATTCCGACTTTGAATGTAACCACCATTTAGTGATTGATTAATTCGGTCATGCTAGGTTTTTCTCGGTCGTCCTCGGCTTCTTTTTCCACTCACGCTGCTTGTGTACAAGTTACAATTGTTAGACCTGATGATCGGTTGGCGAAACAACTGTCGCGACACTCTCAGTGAATAAAATAATTGTGATATTATAACTTCTTCGGTGTCTTATATATTTTTTCTTTTATTTCTAGGAACCAAAATCAATTAATCAAAGATCGGACCAAAGCAGCCAATGCAGCGTGTAAAATAACCAATGTTTAAATGGAATGTGATCGGTCTTAAAGCAAGGGCAACGGATGATAAGATCTTATGGCCTGGAGTGGCGAAAGAGAAACAGTTACACAAATTCTGGCAGACCACAAGCAAGATGGTCTGATGACATTAAACGAGTGGCAGGAGGTCAAGGTCAGGTGTTTTAAATTTTAACAGAAAAAATATATATTCTTGAATCCGACTCTGTCGTCCTATCCGCGATACGTACTTTTATTGTGTTGGTTTGAAGCGTTCGATGTGACGAAGAACAAAGAACTTGTGCGGCCGATAAGATCGCTTTCGCTTTTTCCGACTTACTTCGCTCGTGTTGAGCTCAGTCCGCGGGTACCCGATTACCCGGCGCGAGTAGGTACCCGCGCACACATTCCCCGGCCACAACAACTCAACGGTTTACGACCATTTTAGTTCTTTGTTCAAATATAACGCAAGAGAATCGCCAATTTTGAGGTTAATCAATGCAAAATGGACAACGGTTATCTTTCTCCTTCTCACTTACACTTATTTGTCAAGATGTATCGATGTTGCACCTTTCTAAACGATTCTTTATTTCAAATATAGAACAGGTATTCTTCGCTAGTTTCAATCAATTTTTATTCGCAATTTTTATCGTGACGTGTCGGCCGGGACGCTAATAACTGATGAGTGTAAACATACCTTAAGGACCCCCCAACGTTTGCGATCACTGAAGCGAAATCATCTATGTTCTGCGCTATTTGATACAAGTTCTCAACTCTGCTCATTCTTGTCGATTCTCTTTTATTTCACAGCCAGGACAACTGCCTTCTGCCAACTCCTCCACGCCCCTCTATTTCGCTCATGATTATCAGCTGAATGAGATGGTATATTTCTTCTTTCATGACTCAAATATATGACCTTTTTAACTTATTTATTACTTAACACTCGTCTAGAGATGTAAATTCTAACTAATGACTAACCATCACGCCGTCTTCCCAAGGGGATAGGCAGATATAATGGATTGCCACACTTATCTTTCCTGGCATACTTCATTCGATTCCTCAACATTCATAAATCGTGTCATGTACGCAGGTCTATTTTCCGACTCCTCGCGTGACCGACATTCAATATTTGTTAAATAGTCCATTGTTTTGGCCGAAACACTATGATATTTTAACATTTTATAACTGTTAATGCAAAAACTTTGTTTTATCAAAATTGTATTTATTTTACGACAGCTGTTTCATCAACATTCATTCATCAAAATAAATACAATTGTGATATAAAACAAAGCTTTTGCATTAACAGTCATTCAATATTTGATTTATTTGATCATGTCACGTTTAACTAGGTCTTCCTCTATTTCTAGTTCCATTTACACAATTAACATATACTTTATTACTATTCTTTCTTTCCATATGTCCAAACCATATTAATGTGCCGTTCATTTTTTTGTTCATAACACTTTCATTCGTACTGCATTAATTTCTCATATTTTCATTCGACACTCTATATACAATTTTTCTACAGATTCATCTAAGAGATCTAATTTCTATTGCATTTATTCTACTTTCATCCTTCTTTTGCAGTTCCATGCTTCGGTTCCATACACAAGGGTCTGTACAAGAACAGCATTGTACCCTGACATTATAGCTTTTTGGATAGGCTTTTACAACAGCTCTCTGGTTAACATACACTGTTGAAAAAAATATGTAGTATGAAAACTTTGAAGCAGTCATTTCTCTATTGAAGGGATTATTTCAAATTAGAGTACAAGTTAGAAACTTGGTAGTATTGTCTTTAACAATTATTTGAGTAACCAAAAAACCAGTTTGGAAATCCTAATTCCCAACGTGTTCATTGTTATGTATTCTTCGATACATTTACATCAAAACCTCAACGAATTTAAATGAAATTAATGGTATCCATCATATTAAGTACGTAGATTCGGAATTAATTAGTACTCAAACAATCTCGATGGCTGTCTTTCAAGAATATGCACTTAAATTTCATATCCGCCTGAGTAACTCTCTCACAGACAAAGTTAAGGGAACGCAATACTTTAAAATATAATAAAATAGCATAAACGCCTAAATTTAAAATTATTGAACCAATGTCTTGTGTATATTGGATGATAGAAAATAAAGGGTTTTTCATTAAGCGTTTCCTACCTTTAAATTAAAATAAAACAAAGTATGTGTGAGATATCTTCAAATTTTTTTATTCATTTAAAAGACCTATTAATGCCATTATGTATGGAATATAACATCGTTAAATGTCAGCCGCGGCTTTTCTGGGTGGCACGCATCCAAAATGTCCAATTTTCCATGACTCTGGTGCATAAATCAGGCTGAATTTGACCGATGGAATAGGTTATGTTGGCTTTGAGGGCCGGTGTAGTTTGTAGCTTATTCTATAAAGGCATAAAACAAGGCAAATCATGTAACTTATACCAGTGGCGGTACTCCCATAGAAATTTTGAATCAAAACCCTCAAATCTAAGTAATCATGCTCCCACATAAACCAACAATCCACCAAATCACCTTCCAACAATGTTCCCACCAGATGTAAGAGGAATAGCCACAAGAGCTGAACCTCTGTAAGCCAGAAGAGGTTTTGATTCAAAATTTCTTACGCAAGCCGGGTTTCTGGGCTTTGTTGGGAGAATCGCCACTGACTTATACACTGATACGGATATTTCTGTGGACAATTTTAAAAAGACAATATTTGTTCATTATTATTCAATTTTCTGATAATTTTATAAAGTATATTTTGAAATATACACACATTTTCTTCTTCTTCAAGTGCCCTGTCGGGTCCCCCCAACGTTGGCGATCACCTCGGCGAACCTATCCCTGTCCTGCGCCGCTCGGAACAACTCCTCCACACTTCGGATGCCGGTCCACTCCCTTTCGTTTCGCAGCCAGGACATTTGTCTCCTTCCGGGCGCTCGGCGTCCCTCAATTTTTCCCTCCAATATCAGTTGGAGAAGGTAATACTAAAATTTTCACACAAAATTCTTCTTAACCTTCTTGAATTGGATAGTGTGATCTGTTGTCTCGGAATCAGTCTCCTCTTGCGATACGAAAGACCAGCTATCTCTCTATCTTTTCGGCGCCCTGCCTGGTGCACGTTGGCCTGTAGGTATTTCATTTGCAGCATTTTGCGATTCTGTGAGTCCCCATTACATGGTCTCGCCAGAATCGTCCTCTCGTTCATTTCTATCTCACGATGTCCTGTGTCATGTCCCGTATTGCAGATTTTTCTTATTTCTGTATTTCTCACTCTGAGCTTATAAGAAGATTTTTTTGTTGGTGTTGTATCTGCTTTCAGCCAACCAAGGAATGAAAAATATTTGGCATTAGTCTTCGCGTTAGAATTAGAATTAAGGAGATAAGAGGTCGAAAAAAGGTTACCGACATCGCAGAAAGAACACCAAAGCTAAAATGGCAATGGGCGGGGCATGTGGCGAGAAAGGATGAGCTCAGATGGTCACCTAGAATCCTGAAGTGGAGGCCTTGGGACAACAGAAGAGTCATAGGACGACCACACAAAATATGTATGGATGATATTATCCAATTTGGGAATCGTACGTGGCAACAGGTAGCTCAAGATGGAAAATATTATAAGAGTTTAGAAGAGGCCTATATCCAGCAATGGAGTGAGAATGGCTGAGAAGATCAAGAAGAATAAGTTATAGCTGCACCCTAGGCCATCGGTCTGACAAAGGTCTTATAACTAACTTACTATTTAACCCTCACGCCGTTTCTACAGATGGGTAGGCAGGGAGGATGTACGTCCGCACTGTTCTATCCTAACATACCCCTCGCGCATCTTCTACATTCACACATTGTGACACGCATATTCGTCGATTGTTCCTACTTAGAACATGACCCTCTTTCAGTATTTTATTAATTTGGTCATGCCTCGTCTACCTTGGCCTTCCTTGACTTCTTTTTCCAATCACACTACTTGTATATATCTTTATAACTATTATTCCATAATCCATTTGTTCCACGTGTCCTAACCATCTTACTGACCCTTTCTTAATTTTATTTATCTCAATTTAATTTATTTCAATTTATTTATTTATTTAAAACCATTAACCTTACAGTACATAACCAAAGCGCTTATGACTATAGACTACAAAAACAAAAAAAACTATTTTAAACAGAACATACGAGTACAATCGTGAAATTTAAAAATTAAAATATAAACAATAGACATAAACACAAAAAAGACGATATAATTAAAAAATTAAAAATTATTAAGTAATAAGAAAGAATAAGAAGAACAAGAGAAGCAAATATCAATTTTATGCATTATGTGTACGCATTCATCCGCTTTACATTCCTTTCTTACTTCATCATTGGTGTTCTATCATACATACTTTGTTTTTGGGCACATTCTTCAAAGTGTTCTCAATTCTACGGCATTTTTCCTACTTACACTCTTCTTCTTCCAGCTTCAGGTCTTAAAAATGGTCTTATATAAAAATAAAGAATGTCCAGAGATTGTCTATTTTTTCTTCGTGTTGGTGTATAGTGCTGCCTTAAGGCTATTATTATTATTTATAGTTTTTTATTATTTCGAACTCGCATTACTGATTATTGTTAATTGTATTGTAACGCTATCAGTGGGTGAGTTCTCGGCCAGATCTCATGATCTAATGACAGCTCTCTGTGCATTAGTCTAATTAAAACAATGGGAAATAATTGTTATGTGGAAACATTTATAACATGCTTCAAGGGGCCATTAAGATGGTTTTCAATTTCGGAACATTTTACAAAATATAGTGAATAAAATATGTAAAACCTTTTTATTTGTTTTTACACCACTTTGATTTTGTCAAACCAACCGGATTCACTCCCGCCGGCGCGGCGCTTCGGCGAGGTTACAAAAAAAAATTGTTAAAAAACTATTTTTATTATTTTTTTAAATTAATTTTTCCATCATTTTTTTATTTTATTTATTTTATTTTTTTCATTATCTTTTTTATATATACAACAGGTCATTTGAATCCAATTACTGTATACAGTTTATTTTTTGAGCTATTATATTGATTCTGGTGACATGTGATAGGTAGCCAATCTATCGCCATTTTATTGTCACGTGAATTCTACACCAGACCATTTTTTAGTTTTATAACCCTGATGACGATGAATGATACGCAGAATTCTGACACCTGTGAATGACGGTGAAGGCTAGAGAGTGCGGCATAATGACGAGCTGTACTATATTTACAATATAAATATAGTACAGCTCGTCAGCTTTATTTTGTTCGTAAAAGTTCAATTAGGTAGAAATAATTTCGAGAAAGAAGCCGACCGAAGAATTCAGTTGGGTAGGGCGGCCTTTGGAAAATTACGTCATGTTCTCACCTCTAAAATACCACAATGCCTCAAGATTAAAGTCTTCAACCAGCGCGTCTTGCCAGTCATGACGTACGGAGCCGAGACGTGGACACTGACAAAAGGTCTAATCTACAGATTCAAGGTCGCCTAGCGCGCCATGGAAAAAGCCATGCTTGGAATAACCTTGAGGTACAGATTTTGAAACGAATTCATTCGTCAACAAACCAAGGTGACTGAGGTGGCTCTGAGGATGGGCGGGCTGAAGTGGCGATGGACTGGCCATATCTGTCGGAGAACCGACGACCGATGGGGGAGACGGGTTCTGGAGTGGAGACCGCGTACAGGATTCCACAGAGTTGGACGTCCCTCTGCCCGATGGACCTACGATCTGAAGAGATTGCTGGACATAGATAGATGGG
This sequence comes from Lepidostoma basale, assembly GCA_022606425.2. Classification (NCBI taxonomy): domain Eukaryota; kingdom Metazoa; phylum Arthropoda; class Insecta; order Trichoptera; family Lepidostomatidae; genus Lepidostoma; species Lepidostoma basale. The sequence continues at coordinate 187,266 of JAHDVF020001298.1, forward strand.
AGCGGCAATGGACAGGGGGCGGTGGCGTGCTTTGGGAGAGGCCTACATTCAGCAGTGGATGACAGACGGCTGATGATGAATTGCATGTGATTACTGTGACTTCAGTTAACTCTACTGCCTGAATTATTTTAAAGTGTTAGAAAAAAATAAAGCTTTTCAAAATTGATTAACATTATTTTTAAAATATTTTTGAGATGATTATTTATATTTTTTTCCTAAAGGGTGGATGGGGTGGGGTGCGTGACTCCGAAGGCACATGTGATTCCGAAGGCAAACACGTCACTGCCAACTGTGACTTTGAAGTCACAAACGAATAATGCAAAATACTAATAAATCTAATGAAATATAGGGGCACACACCTTTTTTAAAAATAAAATATATATTATTCATAAATAAAATAATATTATTCTATTGTGGAAAATTATCTATAAATGTTTGTATAAAAGGTTCTAAATACAGCCGTTAGCTGATGAAATCTTTGTGGCACAAGCCAAGCCGAGTGAAAAGATTCATACTTTCAGAATATTCCAACAGATAGTGCTATAATCAATTCCTAAAGTAGCCATTTGTTTCTCTGAAGTCATACTGGTCAAAAACGTAACAAAATTACGTACAAGTTGAATTATATAGGCATTTAAACGGAACGTGACTTTGAAGTCACAAGGGGCAGTAGAGGGTTAACAATATTATTGATATCCGAAGTAAAGCGTAGACAATCGTCAACATTGTTTATTTCTAGAGTGTTGAAGCCCAGGATTTCTCTAATAATAGTAACAATGTATAAAATTTTAGGTGCTTGCAAGATGGGTAAAGTTTGAGGAGCGCTGCCCGTATATTAGAATGATATTAGGCAAGCAACAATCCGATTACTACCGTAATTAATTTCATAGGCAAGTACCTACTTCGATGTACGGATGGTAATTTATTAAAGAAACAAAATTATACGCTCGGGCGAAATGCCGTATATCGGATCTGCGGTATGAAATTAAAAAATAATCAACACGTATTACCATACGAAACCCATTATTTCGGGAAATTTGGAGTAACTTCTAAACACACGTTAAAGTCAATACTTAAATCAACAATCATTATAATTTAGATCTCTTTTAGCTAGGGAAGTAACAGCTTTATTTAAAAAAAGAATGTATTTTTGTGAAAGGGGGGATTCGCAAATGTGCGTTCCAAATATTTAAATTTTATTAGATTGTTGAAAATTGGTTTAAATATCGTATTTTAACGATTTGAAAGAAAATATTATAATGAAAAAACAATTCAAAATGAAAAAGAAAATTAAATTCAAATAATTTTTAAAAACTTTGTATTTTCACAATTTTTTTTTTAAATATTCAAATGTTTTTTTTTTAATTTTTTTATTTTATTTAATCTGTTTAAAAAATAAAACAATTGGGTTATATGGTTACATTTTTAGATCTTACTATTAATTATGTATTGTTTCCGATATTTTTTATATTGAGTTGTAGAGAGATTCCATATGTCTTTTGGTAGTTCATTGTAAAGTTTCAGTCCGTTGTTCAATATCCTTGATTGTCCTGTCTTAGTTCGTGCAATCGGTAAGTGATATCTGTCACAATTCCTGGTCCAGTGTCTGTGTATGTCTGAATTTTTAGTTAATTTGTAGGTGCTGTCGGTTGTCTTTTCCATGGTTACTCTGTGTACAATCCATTATGGCGAATATACATTTGAAGAAAATTTACTTGACCATAAAATGTTTAAATTGTTTTTAAAAAAAAAACAAATAATTGAATTGAATATGTATTTTAATATAATTAAATAGACAATATGTGCACCATCTAAAGAATACATTGTGTGTTAAATTATTTTTATTTTGTTATTTTATTTTGTATCATTGTATTTTATATTATTTGTTTAAGATTTATTTTGTGGATGTTTGACGATCAAAGTGTACGCGGGAGATGCCTATTGGTGGCGATGAGGTTCGCAACCCATCACACCGCGTCTCCCGCGGGGCGAAATGAGAAGGATGGAGTGCCGCATCGGTTAAAGTGTGACAGTCCATTATTTCTGCCTACCCTTTCGGGGAGACGGCGTGATGGTTAGTTAGTTAGTTAGTAATATATTTATACCGAAAATGGGTTAATCAAAAAAATAAACTGAAGAGTATGAAATATGATTAAATTTGTACCAGGAACTAAATTTTAAACAATTGAAGACTCATTACGAATGTGATATAGATGACTATTAGTTAAGTCATGAGAGTTGTGCATTTATGAAATATTAAATGACAAAAAAAAATTCACATTAATAAATATATATTAATAACCATTAAAAAAATCTTGAAAAAAATTGGGATATGTTTATATTTGTGTATTATTTAGGTAACATTTTGCAATATGTTCACTCTCATCTGCTGGCATTGGATAAGATAAATTGCTTCTAAGTAGCCAGCTTCTTAGCAACTGCACATGGCCAAATTAAAAAGACAATGTTTGACTTTGTAAGGATAATAAAAGCAGGGTTGGCAAAACATTTTTCGATCAATATAAAGGGAAAAATAGCTAATCGTTAATAATGAAAGGAAACAAAATAACTAGAAGGCAATACAATGCGAACTATACATAATAATTAAACTGTATATTAAACTATGGTATATATAATATACGAACATAAAATATTGTAATCTTTTTCTATTATTTTTTTTGATAACTGTGTATCATAGATACACGATGAACAGCCAGCAACAAGCACATGTATCTATGATTAGAGATATCGGGATCATCTATGAGAATAGGCTGACTTTTTGTGCACATATCGAGAGGATTTGTGACATTGCACTGAGGATGTTGGGCTTAATCGTCCGGACCGGAAGAGTTTTCAAAGATCCCAATGTGATCAGAGTCCTATACATGACGTTGGTTTGGAGCAGACTCGAAAGTGGTTCTGTGATATGGAATCCTCACGAGGCGAGATATTCCGTTATGCAGGAGAGGGTTCAGAAAACAATTCTGAGGTATCTCTGCATGAGGGAGTATTAGTTATCCGTGGCTCTATCCCACGGCATTTCTTTTGGGAATGCTCGAAACCAATTCTTTACAGCTTCGAAGAGATGGGATGGATTAATCAGGGGATATTTTGAGAACTAGGCATTGCTGGAGGATGTTGGTCTTTTTGCCCCCGATAAATATCTCCGACAGCCACAGCACAGATTGTTTTACCTACCGGCCGCTAAAAACCAAACCGCCTCTTTCAAGAACAATAAGTCTGCTGAACATGATCTCTTCGTATATCTACGTCTTTCATATTAGTGAAAGAACGTTCAGGAGACAAATGCTCTCGACTTTAGAAAGCATCTTGTCTTCCTAATGTCGAATCGATATGTTGAATGTACGAGATTATAATATTTTACCTTTACTCAATAGATGCTTTAAACATGTATGCTGTTGGTAATGTCTTTTGAGTAAATTTGATTGATTTGTCAAAACAGGGTGAAATACCATATAAGGTTTTGAATGAAAGGACAGTTTAAATTATTTGGACAATACATATTAATAATGAATAAAGCAATGAATGATGATTTAATCATATGAATGATGTGAATAGAACACGAAACAAACGAACGCGTCACACCCTTAAAACACTTTATGTCATCCGGATAGTGGTCTAAATGACAGAACGCTTGGCTCTTATTCAAGAGGACTGGGGTAAAATCCTGGAGACAACCCGGTTCCTTTATCATATACAACTGCTCACACTGTGGAGAGTATAAAAAAAAATATTTTTATTTTTCATAAATCAGTAGTGTCAGTTTCCAAAAAAAAAAACATGGAATAAATCTATTATATGCACGTATGACACGATGTATGAGTGTTGAGGATTAAAGGGAAGCTGGTATTAATATAATGCAAGGAAAGAAAAATATGGCGGTTATTGATTTCTGCATACAACTCCGAGAAAACAACGTATTGGTTTGTTAGTTAGTTAGTTAGTTTAGTTTTACAAAAGAATAAAGAGCTTTGTCCTTAATAAACAGTTTATTTTAATCATCTAAGTAAGCCCGTTTTCATTACATTAAATAATTTAACTTAAGTATAAAATTGATTATACATTTATTATGATTTACATTAATGTAAACATTAATAATGCAAATTTATTTTAGGTAGTGGCAACCCTATATTCAGAATCAATTCGCTTCTAAAAAAACGCCGGCGAGTCCTTTGATGTTTGATTGAAGTCTGTGAAGGGACTTTTTGCAAATTATTAGGGTGCTATACACGATGTTTCTCTGTATTAAAAAATGAAACATGGAGCAATAAAGCTAAATAAAAACATAATGATCCAAAAATATAAAAAAATTACATTCGCATATTTCGTTTTTTCACTATACTATATTTTATTTTTATAAAAAAAACTGAGTTTTGGTCCATTTGGATTATAACAGAAAAATTAGAGAACCAGGTGGTAGTTTAAACAACATAAGTGGTTTAACGATCAAATTGTATGAAAATGAGAAAAAAATGTGATGTCGAAGATGTCGCTAAAAAAAGAGTGACGGGGGGACGGGACAGGGGGGGGGGAGCTAACGAATTATGATTTTACTTAAATCTTGCGAAAGAAGTTCATTTTAAATAGTTATAAAATAAAACGATGTTTTTAATAAGTACTTCCACTTTTGTATAAATAATACATCGTTTTTTTTTATTTTTAAAAGACTAGCACCAAAGATTTAAATCAATGATATTAGAATTTATTTTACAGTCTTCAATGTGAGCAGAAAATAGCTCATTATTATGAAGGAGGAATCTGGTCGTGTCCAGGCTCGAACCCAAGTCCCCTGGATCAGGAGCCAAGCGTTCTATCCCCTAGACCACCACCCGAATTAAATTATATATCTTTATTTTATGTATCACAATTAGATTTTTATTTTACGCGACAGCTGTTTCGTCAACCTATGTGGACATCAATGGCATACTTAACTCATCAGGTGTTACAATAATATATAATTTTTTTTAAATTTAAAATTTTTTCAATGAAATTTAACGTCCTTCGTGGCAGAGTGGTAAGAGATCTGACTTCCATACCGAAGGTTCCGGGTTCGATTCACGGCGATAGCAGTGTGATTGTCACACTGTCTTTGGTCTGGTGTAGAATTCACGTGACAATAAAATGGGGATAGATTGGCTACCTATCACATGTCACGAGCGGTGGCGGCACTCCTATAGAAGCCCAGAAGCTCGGCTTACGTATGAAATTTTGAATCAAAACCTCGTCTGGCTTACAGAGGTTCAGCTCTTGTTCCTTACGTCTGATAGGAACATTGTCGGAAGATGATTTAGTGGGTTGCTGGTTTATGCGAGGGCACGATTTTTTAGATTTGGGGGGTTTGATTCAAAATTTCTTATGCAAGCCGGGCTTCTGGGCTTCTATGGGAGTACCGCCACTGGTCACGAGAATCAATATAATAGCTAAAAAAAATTGTATACAGTATTTAGGTTCAAACGACCTGTTGTATACATAAAAAAATGTTATGTCTTATCGTGTATGGCGTATTCCGGGTTAACTTTTTTTGTATTTTTTCTTCATCGGTCCTTCGCTGTTAAATGATCCATGAACTGTTCTCGCTATTCGCTTCTTCAACACTCAAATATCTTACCCGCCGACATTCTGTCTATCTTCCACGCGTATTTGCGACTTATCTGTCACACTGATCGCAGAAAGGCGGTTACACAAGTTTATTAAAATCTGATGTCCAGGTTACGACTAACTTATTTTTTTTGTTTTGAATCAGAAGAACCTAGAGTAGGTGTCTGAGTTTGTCTATATAGGTAGCACGTTCACAGCGGATAGCCGAATGGATAGTGACGTCGAAAGAAGGGTTGGTGCTGGTAACAAAGTGAATAGAACTTTAAAAACTTTTATTGGAAACAAAAATTATAAATGGCCGTTTACAATCGACTTTTAGTACCGACACTGATGTATGGAAGTAAAACATGAAACTGGCAGAAGAAGGATGAGAGTAAAATAAATGCGGTAGAGATGAGATCCCTTAGACGTATGTGCGTGGAACGATGTACGACAGAAATTCAAATGCTGATATAAGGAAGGAATGTAGAGCGGATGAATGTATTATGAACAAAATTATGAAAGGATCACTGCGTTGGTTTGGACATATGAAGCACATGGAAGAAGGAAGAGTGGTTATGAAAACAAATGTTAACTGTGTGAATGAGACCGAGGATACCATTGCACGATGAAATTAATCAAAATTTAAAACAAATCAGTTTATTTCTCAATGATGTTTTAAGAAAATATAAAAGTTAAAGAATTTGTAAGAAGTATATCTATTGAGAACAGGTAAAATAACACTTAAAACATAATATAATACCAGGAACGCATGAGAGATGGTTCGACTTTAGGAAAACACGATAATCTCTAATGTCAGGAGTATTTTGAACGTACTCGCACTAACATGAAAGACGTTGATCTCTGAAGCGACATGTTCAACAGTTTGATTGCTCTCCCCACTGGTATTAAAAGAAGCAGGTTGGTTTTGCACGTTGAGATAAAACATGCAGAACCAACTGAATGAAACCAAAGTAAATTGGTCCCCAGCATGCCCAAGAGGAATGTCATCTGTCTGGAAGACCTTCGAAAAGATGAAGGGTTAGATGACTGTCAAATTCCTAAGAAAGGCCAGGCCTTACAATAGGAACAGACCAACGGTTTCAACTAATTAACTAACTAACTAACAATCACGCCGTTTCCCCGAAGGGGCAGGAAGAAATAATAGATTGTCACACTTTTTTTTCTTGACATATTTCTCTCGTTTCCTCAACATTCATACATCGTGTCATATCAAGGGTCTTAAAGGAGAATAATCTTCTTTTTCTTCTTCTTCGTTAGCCTTTATTAGTCCACTGCTGGACATAGGCCTCTTCCCTTCCTTTCCACTCGTCTCTATCTCCTTCCAGCCGTAGCCACATTTTCCCCCCCACGGCAGCAATGTCGTCGGCCCACCTTTTTTGCGGCCTCCCGATGTTTCTCCTATTCTCCCATGGTCTCCACCTTATTATTTTCTGGGTCCATCTATCCTCACTCTGTCTCGCCACATGACCCGCCCATTGCCACTTCAGTCTCGCTAGTCGTTCCATGATGTCCGTTATTTTTGTTCGGCGTCTAATCTCCTCATTTCTGATTTTATCTCGGAGACTGACGCCGAGCATATGTCTTTCCATGGAACGCTGCGTGACTCTTAATCTCTCTACATTTCTCTTGGTGAGAGTCATAGTTTCCATCCCATACGTCAAGAGAATAAAATCAGAAGTAAATTGCATCACATACATTGGGTTCAAGGTGATCAGGAAGAAGGAGGAGAAGAAAGGATAGCCCATCGGAAGACGGTGGCGACTTCACTGTCAACGCTTTGCCCTGTCCTAGATGCTCCAGAGTGAGCGGGTCTAGGATTTGACTCTTTAGCCACATGCGGACCCACAACCGTGAAGGACAGTCTTTCTCGGACAAGAAGGACAGGGGATGATGATTGGATGATGAAACGAATATTATCTATAGCGCTGGCACCGCTTTATGAGAGACTCTTCCCTATCGAATTCGCTGAAACTTTTAGGACTTTGGATAGAATATATTTAAAAATGATTCGTTTTTGTTCCACTCTTCATGACCCCATATATTTAACAGCGAAAGTTGGTGCGTAATATAATTTTATTTCATTTTACCTTTGCGTTAAGAAGTCAAAGAAACCACAGCAGAGGAAGGGTTGAAGCAGTGCTAGACAACCTTTTAAAACTAGAATAATTACTTAATTAAAATAACGAAAAAAGTGTATGTTAACAATGTGAACCGAACTAGAAATAGAGGAAGATTTAAATTAAATATTGAATATCGGCAATGTTAGGAGTCATAAATTAAATATAGAGAAATAGAAATAGACATAAATTAAATATAGAGAAATCGACGTGCGTACATGACACGATGTGTGAATGTTGTGGAAGCAAGAGAAGTGTGTCAGGAAATAATAGTATGGTGGTCCATTCTTCCTGATAACCTCTTCGGGGAGACGGCACTAAGCGATCTGTTACCTAACCACCATCCCGTTATCTAAATAAAAACTCTCGCGCCTCTTCTATATTCATTCACAGTGACATGCACGCTCGTCGATTGTTCCGACATGATTGTAATGAAGAACGTGGCCGCTTTTACTACTTATTTATTTAGGTTTAAAAAATTACATTTTTCCTAAGACTAGTATATGATATTAAATACATAATAGTTAAATCCAGAGAAAGCAAGGGGATACCACTCTGGATAATTTTCCCCAGGTCATCACCATGAGGCCTACTCAACGGTGATAGTCAACGTTAGGGAGACCTGACAAGACACAGAAAGAAGAAAAAGTTCAATGTATAATGAAAACAAATAGACACAAAAAACACAAAAAGAAATTTAACAAAAAAAAAATAATATTAAAAGCTTAAAAATGTGACCGGACTTACACTATATGGTACATTGGTTAATTTGATATTTCACAAAAATCTCGTAACAGTTTACTAGCGTGTTATGGAAGCGTCCTGGTGGGATTTTTAATGTATAACTCTAGATGGCAATTAGAACGGGTTTATGACCCCTGCTTTGGAAGATGGGTAAATATTCTGTTTTTTAGATAAAGAATAGATTTTTCAAAAAGAGAACATTTTTCATTCGAAAGGAATACTTTAAAAATATTTTTTAAACTGTTTAAGGGGTGTATTGGAACGTAATTCTTTTATTGAATTAAAAATTAAAAAATAATAACACGTACACCTGGTGTGCAATGCGTTAATTGCCCCTCACTTTAATTATTGTTCTAGCGTTCTATATTTGATTAATAAAACCGATACTCAAAAAATGCAAATAATTCAAAATAGAGCAATGAGAATTGTACTGAGGTGCACTAGACGCGCACGAATTAAGACGATGCTTTAAGATTTGAAGATGGTATCAATAAGACAGAGGGTCACCTTAAATACACTTATTTTTGCTTATAAATTGAGGGGTGGGCTTCTTCCAAAATATTTGTGTGACCAGGCTGCTTACAATTATGAAATACATGGGTACCCAACGAGAGACAAACCAAATTTTAGAATTAATAGAACATTATCGAGGGGTTCCGAAAACAGATTTTTTAAAAGGGTTTGAAAGTATTTAATAGCTTGCTGCAAGTCATGAAGAACTCAGATAATGTTCACGAATTCCGCAACCAATGTATATTGTGCGTCCAGTCACATTTTAAAGTTTTAAAATTATTAATTTTTTTCTTGTTGTTAAATTTCTTCTTCGTGTGTTTTCTGCCTAATTTCTCTTTTAAAAAAATGTTTTCATTATAAATTTAACTATTATGTACTTAAAAATGTAATAAGTATATAACTAGTAAGTTGTAAGAAATATGTAATTTTTTATCACTAAAAAAATAATGATAAAAAAAATGTTATAATAATACTTATTAATTTAATTGAATTGGATATACATTTTATTATAATCATTATTGACTTAACAGATAGGATTGAAGGCTTTTTGCTTTAGCCACGGGGAGCTCATTAGATCACGACTCTCAGTAATGAAGAAACGAAAAAAGAATATGAAAAATGGTTATACATCCGCAATTTATACGCAATATTCTAACAATTAAAATAAGATAATATTTATTTTACTGTTGTAAATTGAAATATCTTGGTTATAATGAATACATATTAAAAAAAATATACGAAAAAAAATGCAATTTGTAATACACCCCTGTAATTCGACATACACGTCTTTAGCCTTTTGCGGTGTAAATGATATCTAAGTTACCCTCGGGGGGCGAAGCTTAATATTTGACGGAACGAAATTTCGACAAATTCTTTTTTTTCTTCTTTTTCGTAACTTTTAATAATTTTCTGTTTAAAAAAACCGAACCCTTTAACAAAGCGATGGAATTTGAGAATAAGTTTTTCGAATTTTTTTAAAGTAGAAGATCAAAACGTAATGGACGAACGCTTTAAAAAATATATTTAAGCCTACAAAAATACTTGCTAAAGCTAAAAATTCTTTGCTCGTCTTTTAAAATTTTGTTAATTTATTTTGTGTACTTTATCTTATTATTAATATATATATTCTTGTTAAAATATAACTTATACAAATTTTATAAACGATTGCAACAGCATAATGTAAAAAAAAGCCGTGATAAATTTGTCAAGGTTCATGTTTCCATACCGTATAACAAGACGGATAGCACGTCGAAATATCCTCTTTCGCAATTTGATAGGTAGGCATGTACTGATGCCGATGATGATGTTGATTTTTAAAGCGCCATTTTCTGAGTGATTCTTTCCATGGGCGCTCTTCGTCTGGAAAGCTCTTCTTAACCGTTTGAGTGCTAAGCAATTTTTGTAAAAATCTATTGGAAAATGCTATGCATATTTTGATTACTCTAAAGGAAAAAATTATGGTGTCAAATAAAACACTCTCATTTAGACAAATATTAATCAATTTTAATAAATCTTTTTGGGTTAATTAATATGAATATGAAGAAATAAACATAAAATATCATTACTATTATATTTTTATTTGGTTTTGAAAATAAAAATTATAAAAAAACCAAAATTTGTCAAAAGATTGTATTTCTTCCGTTTCTGAAGATGGTGATGAAGAAGAAGACTCACTTTCAATTCTCAATCTTTTTCTTCGATGTAATATGACACTGCTGTCATCACTACTAATTTCTGTTTCACTATCCGCAAACAAAATCACTACACATCGAATTTACGTCTGAAATATTATCACGTGACATGGCTATTTTTTTGACAATAATTGTAAAACGCAAAAAAGTTATTTTTAAAAGCATAAAAATGCACCGTCGTTATAAATTATGTGTGAGGTCAGCGTACGTCCACTCCCGCGGAACGTCAAAAACGCACTGAAACTCGCGTCAGTTTTGCGCTGCGTCGCACTTTTCGATACAAATCGCCGCAGCGCAAAATCGCTGCTTAGCACTCTAATGGTTAAATATGAAGCTTTAAGAACAAACAAACCATCACGCCGTTTCCCCGCAGGGGTACGCAAAGAAAATGGACTGCCACACTAGTCCTTACATACCTATCTAGCTTCCTCCACATTCATACAGCGAGTCATACACACACGTCGATTCTTTAGGCTTCCAACATGACCAACCTTTAAAATTTGATTAATTTGATCATGCCATATTTTCCTCGGTCTACTTCGACTCCGTACTCCATTTACATCATTAACGTATACTTTTTTAACCATTATTTCTTCACCAAGAGCTCCATATGTCCGAACCAATGCAGAGATCCTTTCATAATTTTATTCGTAATACCTTCTTTCGCTCTACATTTCTTTCTAATATCAGCATTTGAGATTCTGTCATACATCATTCTACTCGTACTACACATACACATCTTAGAGACCTCATCTCTACCGCATTTATTCTGCTCTCACCCTTCTTCTGCCAGTTCCATGCTTTGCTTCCACACATAAGGGTTGGGATCATAACTCCATTGTGAACGGAACTTCCCACTGGTCCCACAATGCCAAAGCACGATCGGCGAAATTAAGCTCCTTGGTACCGCGACAAGAAATTTGTCTGTTAATTCTTCTTTTGCAGATCGTTGTGTTGACTGCCGTGGATTCAGGTCGATTAGCTTACAAAGATCTGTGAGATAGTGGATGCTTGTCTATGTAATTCTTTGTGAACAAGTAGACATAGTTTAAAATCGATTCGCTCAGGTAACCTCAACCAGTGAAGTCAATAGAAACACTGATGGAAAGGTCAATGATCACGTTGCCAGGAACTGGGGTAGATAGTGTAATTCTCGTTCGTTGTAGTCTCCATCTTCAGGGTAGTTATGGATTATGCCTGAATCTTATTATCATGAGGAAGACTGCACTTCACGGTTGTGGGTCCGCATGCGACTGAAGAGCCCGATCCTGGACCCACACATTCTGGGGCATCTGGAGCAGGGGAAGGCGCTTGTAGTGGATTCGTCCCCGTCTCCCAGTGGTCTCTCCTTTCTCCTTCTCCTCCTCTCTGTGGCTTCGTCTTTGCGCTGTGTTTCAATGTTCTGGGTCATTCTTCTGCAGTCTTTTCCCAGCAATCACAATCGATTTTAGTCTTTTGGAGGTTTCCCTAAAACATATTGATGACAACCGTAAAAATCTACGCAACCAGTTATTTTGTTTCCTTCACATATCCTTCTATCGAAATCTTTCTTCGTCGTATACCTAAAATTCAGTTATTGAAACCGAATATGTTAATCAATATCAATAATGCTGAATGTATAAAATTCGCTTGATCCCTGGGTCAAAACGTTTAAAACAATACCATACAGGCTGAGAATTATAAAGTCAAATATACAGTAATACGCGATTGTCTTCCTTTATAGGGAACTTTGGTAAATGTTAGCGAGGGCCGCATTATCGAGGCTTATTCATAATCAATAAGGTAAGCAGTGGCGGCTCACTTTGAGCTTTGCCGGTAGGGCCACCGCCATTGGCGTTCAACTGATTTATTATCATTTTTGGATAAATACAACACTTTTTTGCACTTTTATATATTGTTTCTCGGCACTTTGTTGAGAAACTACGAGTGGCCCAAAGAGCCATGGAAAGAGCCATGTTAGGAATAAGCCTAAGAGACAGAGTCAGAAACGATACGGTGAGAGAAAAAACAAAGGTCACTGACATCATCCACCGGGTGGAGACTCTAAGATAGCAATGGCCAGGTCACGTAGCCAGAAGCTCAGACGACAAATGGACAAGAAGACTGCTGACTTGGAGACCGTGAATGGCAAAGAGAAGTGCTGAGGAAAAAAAATGAAGGAAGGGAATAAGATGAGGAAATAAAAATGTACATTGAAAAAGGTTATGACATAACCTTTTGCAAAAATATAACAATGAAATAAAATAGAGCCATCACATATATGATACCTTCATACTAAAAAGGGTGGATTTGTGTTAAAAGGTGGAGGGGGTATAATAAGGAGAGATAACGGGAACAAATCGAACATAGGAAACGAATTTAAATTTAATTCGTTGATTTTTATGTTTTCATTATTAAGAATTTACAATTAATACAATTCAGAAATTGAAAAAGCCATCAAGGCTTTTATAATTTCTAAATTTTCTAAATTATTTAATGTTATTATATATAATATTTTTTTATAATTATGCAAAAATACAATTCTCTCTCTCTCTGAAAAATCTGATAATTAAAAAGATGTGATGTTAGTTAGTTTTGCAGAAATCTATATTCAATTTGTTTTTAGCTATTATATTGATTCTCGTGACTTTTAACGGGTAGCTAATCTATCGCCATTTTATAGTCACATGCTTTCTACACCAGACCAATGACAGTGTGACAATCACACTGCCATCGTCGCGAATCGAATCCGGGACCTTCAGTATGGCAGTCCGAACTCTTACCATTATGCTACGAAAGTCGTCATTTTGTTAAATGCAACACAGCTTCTTGTTACCCGTGCGTTCTGTCCAGCTTCCAACTAAGCCACTGTTCGACTTTATTCAAATTATCTTTAAAGAACAGATCGTCCATTGTTTGGCGGTTATAATAAATTTTTATTTGGTATTTTCATACGAGAGTAATAAACCCACTGCGAGTAGGGTCGAAGCTCCGGTATTTGACCGCCCCCCAGTAAATGACCGTTGGTTAATAAAACAAAATATAATAAGAATTGCTCTATGTGTCCAGTCAAAAAACTTTAATCCCAAGAAACTATGACAAAAGAGATAGGTAGAGACAACTGTTGGTAAGAAATAAAACTATCAGTTTTGAACTGTGCCTTGTCAAACGGTAAAAGTGCGTCTTCCCGTTGTTGTTCTGAGATTGTTAGTAGTTTTTCATAAAGAAAAGTGTCGTAAATGTTTTTTTTTTAATGTTATTTCTTATGCAATTCTTTGAATATTTACATATTTTTACATGTAAGGGTGTTTCATAATGTGACAATGTAACAAAATCTATGTATTGTATCAATATAACCTGATGTGGTCAATTACTGGTGATTGTGCTATTTTTTTTTAGAGAAATATTAATTTTAATAGTAATACTCATATTTCAATAAAAAAGTTAGAGAATTTAGAGAAGTCAATGTGTTTTTTATTGTTTTATTTTATTTTGTACACTGAAATAATGAAATTAATGCCTTTAATGTGGATTTCAGTACAAGCTGAACCATAAACGGTCATTCATTGGTACTTTGACCCTATATTTGAAAGGGCTGTGCCGATATCCAAAGCGATATTTTTTATACTGTTATACATTTTTGATAGTGATACCATTGTAATCCTTATGTAATTATTAAAAAGTCCCTTCAAAGAGCGACATGCTTAATGTTAATGAAATTTTAAGAGGTAAATACTAAAAATATTGGAAAGTATGAAGCCTTTTTAGAATTTTTTTGAATATTCCTAGTTTTATGCATCATAAATTCACATAACATTCGTGTCAGAATCGACCTCTGACTGCCACACCGAAAGTCCCGGGTTCAATTCCTAGCGACGGTAGTGTGATTGTTACACTGTCTTTGGTCTGGTGTATAATTCACGTGACAAGAAAAAGGCGATAGATTAGCTACTATTTACATGTCATGAGAATCAATATGATAGTTAAAAACAAATTGTTTACAGTAATTGAGATCAAACAACCCGCTGTATACAATAAAAAAACAGTTTTTTTTTGTTTTTTTAATGTATACAAATACTTGAAGATGTATACAAATACATAAAAATATTGGATTTTTCCCATTGCGGGTTAATCATTTTTAAGAATTAATTGTATCTCAATAGAGACAAAGATGTTGGAAGGGCGGAATGGGGAATGTTGAACATAAAGCGATCGCTTAACCCAACCAATGATAAGTCATAAGTCCTGTAAACGCCTCGACTACCATATTCTGTTTCCAAAAAAATTTACATCTTCGTCTCTATCGAGATACAATTAATCCTTAACAGGGTTTTTTTTTAATACTAATCAACTTCTTCCACTTTTGTCTTTATTTCGACAACGACCGGTTTCGCCAGGCTGGCTGCCTTCGACAGACTGGTGATAGTGGCATGGACAAACAGGAGTCTGTTGATGCCATTTTTATTTACAATGAACTTCTATCAAGAGATTTCTATAAAATCATTAGAATATCCTGAATTCACTTGTTACATTTGTGCGTGTTTATATTTATTTATTATATATTGGAGCAGTAATAAGTGGAATTCCTAGGAAAACATGACATGACCAATCAAATATTAAACTTCGGCCACGTGAAGAGTCGCAGTAATCGACGTGCATACATGACCCGATGTATGAATGTTGAGGATCCGATAGTAGTTATCAGGAAAGAACAGTATGCGGGTCCATTCTGTCTACCTTCGGGGAGACGGCGTGATCGGTAGTTAGTTAACAACGTAAATTTGAATATCAAGATTTTTAATTAATATTAAAACGTTAGTTTATATTTAATTGGAAGTTATATCATGATCATCAAATGTGCCCTAGCAACGTGATTCTAGAAAATCTTCCATTTAATCTATATTAAATATTTTATATGAAGTTTCTCATCATTGTTATAGAGATCGACGTCTTTCATATTAGTTCAGAAGCCAAATACTCTTGACTTTGAAGAGTGTCTTGTCTTTCTAATGTCGAACCATCTCTCATGCGATTCTTGTATTATACTATATACTCGTACAATATGTTATTTTTCGTGTTCTCAATAGATGTCTTAAACCTTAATTTTGTTATGTCCATTGATGAAATAAACTGATTTGATTTGAAACAATAAATATGGTATTTTTCATATCAGTATAACAAATAAGCAAACCAAGTTTTCCATCTCCCAATTTATCGCACTAACTACGCTCAAAGCGCGCAATGTACAGGATTTGTGACAACTACAACAAGTATTTTGGAGACATTGATGTCTTCCGTTTGAACGAACGAAACTTAAAAAAAACGATAGGAACAACCTTTCGGCGTGGATGAGACCGTAATGTTACATGATATTATAATAAGTAACACTTATTTTTAATTTTAATTTTGTTCTTATTTCTACTACTATTATTATGTTTAACTCTCAATCATTTTGTTTGACCATATTTTGCCATGGCCTTAATTCAATTAACTGTTTATTGTATTTGTGGTAGCATGTAATTTGCTTTATTTATTATTTTTCTTAATGTTTCTTAATTAATATATTGATATCGCTGTACGCTGCCCTTACTAAATAAATGCAGGTGGATATCTAGAAGAAGGAACGTTTGACTCCTAATACCGGGACTTGGGTTCAATTCTGAACACAACCTGTTTTTATTGAATGTCTGTCTGTTTATTATATTTTATGTGTGTATGTTTAAGGTATTATTAAATTTCAAAGTTTTTTTTTTAATTGGAGTTGCTTTATTTTTTACCTTGCTTATTGTATAAGGTTTACAATATCATCAAATGGATTTTTCTGCAATGATTAAATCTTAATTTATCTGAAAGCGTTGGGATTAGGAGGGATATGCTCAAGTGGATCAGGAACTTCTCAGCATTTGCTCTTGTGGAGAGGAAACTACTTAAAACTCTCCAGGAGAAGCCGGCCTGTTGACAGTAGTCATCAGGCCTTCCGTTACACTAGAGGAGTGTTCAGCATTTTGTGTTCTACATTGGTTTATCTTACCAATTGCCTGCACTATCTTAACCATGAATGAAACTACCTCTTGTGTTAGTTCCTTGTGAACCCATCACCTTTGGGATATCGTTTAGATCTTTCCCTTGGCTTCTGCATCGCGCCTCAAGCTGATGTCTAGGAAGGCTGAAAAGGGGAATATTAAAGGTTGGTCATGTCAGAAATCGGTGGAATCAATGTGGAGGAATGTGGAGGAAGCTAGAGAGGTGTGTCGGGATAGAGTAGTGCGGCGGTCTATTCTCTCTGCCTACCCCTGCGGGAAGCGGCGTGACGGTTTGTTCTTCTTGTTGTTTTAGCATGAATAAACGCCTTAAATAATCAATACATTATTCATTCATGTATGAAGCAATAAAAAATTACAAGAAGCCTATAAAAAATTCTGAAATTTGAAAAACAATTTTACTGAGAATTCTTGAATTATAAATATTTGTTTTTGTATTGCATAGGTATTCGAATTTTTTTACGTAATATGTCGCGTTCTCTGCACGCAATTCAGCGACAATGTTCTCTGTCGAATTCAACAAAAGATTCAACCTTTCTTTTGCCATTGTTGACCGTTCTATCGAAAAGTTTTTTGTCGAACGCCATTGATACGGACATATTTCAAACACGTTCCATGCTATTTACTTTCTCGTTCAATTTTTGTTGAATGTACAAACATAAAATACCTAGATGCCCAAAAATCAACTAAATTGTAGTTTAAAGTAAACTGTAGTTTTCTTCTAGTTTAAATTGTTTTTTTACATTTTACTGTAATAATAGAATTGAATTTTAAATAACTGTTATGACCTTTTCAATATTGTCGAAAATTAAACGTTTTTGTTCGAATTCAAACGAATTTCGAACGAATTCCAAGGAAGATTCTTAATATTTGACCACGGATGGTGTGGAGGGGGACCTCAGTGCAATTGGTGTTACAAACTGGAGAAAGCGGGCGATGGTGATGGACTGGGGAGAGTAATGAAGAATTCTGAATGAGCCCGGGGCTCATGGTGGGCTGTAGAGCCAATGTTGATAATATTGACTTAGATAATTACAATACCGTGCTGATCTTTATTGCGTACTTAAATATTTTTATTCACTTTTAAATAAAATATTGGAAATCAAAATGGTTACCACTCTTATCACAGGATTCTAAATTTAAGTCCTGTTCTTAATTTGAAGTCTTCCCACACACTTCATGTGTTGACATTAAAAAAAATACAAACATAAAAAGTACCTAATTCTAAAAAATATTTTATGTTTTTTGAAAATATTATTAAAGGTGCTACTATTCTTCATTTGATTGATAATTTAATAAAAAATAATCTTACGTACTTTAAAAATCGGTTAAATATTGATTTTTAGTCTACCTTTAATAAAAATTATTATTTGAGAATGAATTATACGAATACATAAAATTAAAAAAAAAATTGTATTTATTACAGTTGACTTAATGAAGACATTACCGATATAAATTAGTTTACAAATAGGTATGTCTAATGTTATTTTATATTATTGTTAGCCAATAGAGAGCAATTGTAGAGTATGAAAGTTAGAAAGGTCTCATATTTGGGTCAGGTGCAAAAGATAGAAAAATACTATCTCCTTCGACTGATATTAATGGGTAAAGTGGAGGGATGCCGGGGAGTTGGTAGAAGGTAGTTGTCCTGGCTGCAGAACATAAAGAATGGACAGGAATGATCAGAGTTCAGATGTCTTTGTTGTAGTGATCGCCAATGTTGGGGGAACCTGACACGGCACCAGAAGAAGAAGAAGAAGAAGAATGTTATTTAAAAAAGCTTGGCTTTTATAAACAAACATAATTATTGTCTTCTTCTTCTTCCTCTAGCGTCACATCAGGTTTCTCAGATGTTATCCATCGATTCTGCTTTTCGTCTTGTCTCATCTACTCGTCTCATCTTCTCCTCCACGCTCCTTATTTCAGGCCAGTCCTAAATGTTGGGAAGTAAAAACGATTGCCTTTGGTCAAAACCACGTCGTCCTTCTAGCTTGCCCGTAAGGGCACATCAGTAACAACATATATGATCTTTCAATCAAATAATTGTGTAGATTTTCACGGTCGGTAGCAATACGGAGATTTTTGGGATCATGGAAAAAATCGTGTAATTTGACTATCACGACCGACGTTTCGGAGATCGCTGCAGTCTCCATCTTTGTGGTAGTTACAACAATTATATTCAATCATTACCCTTTATGGAATATTGTTTATTTTTATAAACGCATACGTCACATCAATCACGCTAAACTCGTGTACTTAAAGATTTTTGGCATTTGTCTTATTCTTTTTTATATACTTTGTATACAATACTAACTAATAAAAAAAAATTAAACATCAGAAATGTTTCGGACAACCCGGTTCTTCCTCAGTGATATTATGAAGATATTTCAAATATTATAAAATTGTTTACAAATATGATCAGTTTTGACAGATGTATAAAGATTTATTTTGGAACGTTTATGCTTTTGTTATAATAAATATAATGTTATGAATCAATTAAAAATAATAATTAAAAGTTATTATTTGGTTGACGTTAAATTTATTTGATTATTTATAATATTTTCTTTATTATTAATTTCTAAAATTTCGAGTATGCTCTAAGTTATATTTCTATTATTAACATGCCATTATTTTTATTTAATTTGAATTTTTTTAATAGTTGAAGACTACAGGGGAAAAACAAGGAATGTCAGTTAAAATTAAAAAATAAATGTAATAATGCCATCTAGCGGCATTTGTACGTATCTATACACAGTAAAATTTTCATATTCAAAAATCACGTGTGTAATCGACTATAGCCAGATAATCGATTGCTAATTGCTAAGAAATATATAGACTTTGATTAGCTTTATTCTCAATTTATTCAAATTAACCTTCTACTGACATTCCTTGTTTTTCCCCTGTAGCCTTCAGTTAGTGTTGTATAAAAAGTATATAGAAAAGAAAAAGACAAATAAAACATCTACAACACAAAGTATGGTGAACATAGAAGAAATGTTTGTCATTATTTGGCATACACTGGATTACATTTTTTATCATTTTTTTATTTAAAAAATAAATACGTTATCATCTTGAGAAGACGATTCATTAGAACCTTCCAAAAATGAAGTTTTTATTTATGTATGAATTTATATATTTTTGCATAAATATTGAAAATTACAGTTTTCTTACGAACCGCTTGTAAGAAGAAATAGGTAAAGAATGAAACGAGTCAGCCGTTAAGTAGTCAGATAAGCAGGTAGCGCATTGTCGCACAACACCGTCGTCAGGCTGTCTATCCTCAACTCTTTCAGAGGATACCCCGCGGGAACTAATCCTCACCCCCCACCCGCTACCCGCCAGGTGCATGCGGTTCGAGCCCATATTGTGGTAACTTACTAATTATATTATAAAACGTCTGTTTTCTAGAAGTTTTATTATAATTAATAGTGCAAAATCTGTATTTTTTAAGCACAATAAATATAAAACACGAATTTAAAGTAAGATTATACTTAACATGTTTATATTGTTTCTTGAACAATGGTGTAAAACTCGATATTAAATAATAAATACGAATAAAAACGTCTGTTTTATAGAAATTTTATTATATTTTAAGAGAATGACATGTTTCGCCTGCCTAAGACATATATTAATAATTTTGATAAACACGGGAGATGCCTATTGGTGGCGATGAGGTTCGCAACCCATCACACCGCGTCTCCCGCGGGGCGAAAAGAGAAGAATGGAGTGCCGCATCAGTAAAAGTGTGACAGTCCATTCTTTCTGCCTACCCTTTCGGGGAGACGGCGTGATGGTTAGTTAGTAAGTTAGTTGATAAACATTTGATAAAAAACAGGCGAAACGTGTCATTTACATAAAATATAATAAAATTTCTAGAAAACCGACGTTTTCATTCATATTAATTATATAATAATTTGAAAACTAACTAACTAACTTACCATCACGCCGTCTCCCCGGAGGGGTAGGCAGAAAGAATGGAACGCCACACTGTTCTGTCCTGACATACGTCTCTCGCTTCCTCTACATTCATACATCTTGTCATGCACGCACGTCGATTTTTCCGAATTTGAATGTGACAAAAAAAAAGTATTATAATAAAATTACCTAACTAACTAACCAACACGCCGTCTCCCTGGGGGGGTAAGCATTAATAATGGACTGCCACGCTGTTCTTTCCTGACATATTTCTCTCGCTTTATCAACATTCATACATCGTTTCATGTTCACGTTTTCTTCGGTTTTACTCTATTTCTAGTTCCATTTACATCGTTTACGTATACTTTTTTTAGCATTCTATCTTCACTTATTCTTTCCAGGTGTCCAAACCATCTTTATGGATCCTTTCATTATTTTGTTCAAAACACTATGATAAATACAATTGAAATGAATTGGTTCATCAGCGAACACTCATTATGTTTGCAGATGACTTTTTCAATAATCTGACGACAAAACTTAATTTACAGTGAAAAATCATTAAATTTTATTTCTACAAATAAAATATTTTAAATCACTTTCGTTTTTTTATGTGAATTAAAGTTACCTCATATTGATTAGTTTCAAAAAAATTATGTCTTAACTTGAACCTCATTATGTTAATAATATGTTATAACTTAAATTTGATGATTTAACTTTTACTTTTTTGTTCTTGTCCCATTGTTTAGTTTAGATAATTTTATATAAAATACAAAGTTGATCTAATTTTAAATAAGCATATTTACTGGCTTTAATAATGTTTAGAGTTACTTATTTCATAAATAGTGGGGTATTAATAATAAAAGTATTCTCTTGTTACTTACATATTAAATCGAATAAATAAAAATGAAAACGAATTCGTAACGAAATAAAAATAGGAAATTTGATAACTTAAACATTTTGAAGATATGACATTATGCGTGGGGACCAATTGGCCTCAAAAATTACAACAAAAGTGTGGGTGGATGAATAAATAAGGGACTTAAATCATTTTCACAATAAACTCACTTCAATGTAAAAAGTCCTTAATAGTAAAAAAAATCAATGTGTCCTTTTCTGGCATTGTTGTCGATGTAAGAATTGTGAGACAGGAGGGTCGAATCGAAAATCTTTCGAATAAGTACTTCAAAAAATCTTAATTCGATTCGATCTGGGGATTTCGAATCGAATTGTTTGATATTGAACGGAAGGTATGACAGTTTTTTTAGTGTTTTGTCTCGAGAAAAACAAAACGAGAGTGACTGATATAAAAAATGATGTTTGTTTGTTTAGCGACTGTACATAAAATGTATTGTTAAAATATTTTTAGTTAATAAATAATAAATTTGTTTTTATTTTTTTAAATTTCATTTTTTTAAGAACTATTGAAGGTTGGTCATGAACAAAGGTGACGAGTATCAAAAATGTGTTTTTGATCTTAATTGGTGTTAAACATAAGGGCCAATAACTTCACACGACATATTTAATCAGTTTTTTCTCTTTTTCTTTGTTATATGTTTAAACCACTACGTAATAACCATTCATTACCTATAATTGTGTAAAATTCCATGTTAAATAATAACCATAATATTATATTAATGTAAACGTTAGTTTTCTAAAAGATTCAAAACATATTATTGGAAAAATATTTGATAATGTCTGAGCAAGGCAAAAGACGTCAATCCCATAAAATATAATAATACTTTTTGAACGCTTAAACATTAACACTGTGTAATTCCATAGTATTACACTTAGAAAATTGAAATAAAATTGTTTTATCCACTGATGAGAAAAATAAAATATTAAAAAACACGACATGTTTCGGAGAATAACTCCATCTTCAGGTGTAAAAATATATTAAAAACTAAACAAAGAAAAACTAATATAAAAACGCATTTAAAATTCGGAACGAAAATTCAAATTTTTAAATTTGAATTTTGAAAATACGGTATGTGCCTTTTAAAATTAATGACAACGTAATTATTTTTAAAATTTGTATTTTCCGCTAAAAAACCTTAATTTTAATGAAATAGATGTATTTTGATATTCTTTATTTGACAATTTAACCGTCGCGTTGCCATGTGGTCAATTGAGTTTCCACTGCCAATTTAAAGTTGATTTTCTTAAAACCTATGGACCATAATATTATAAAAAAAATTGTAATCCTCCATTGAAGTGTTCTCAATATTTCGTAATAAAAAAAAAAGCAAAAAATTACTTCCTTCATCCCAAAAAAAAATATTTTCTAAGACTGCCCTCACCTTCATTCGTGTTAAGGTAGAATTTGTTTTGCTAATATTTACAACTTTATCAAAAGTGACAAATACTTACTCGCTGTTTTGAACGTATTATAAATTATATCTTTGGCTTTTTCAATAGGTACGTAATAATACCGACTGTTGATGGAAACGCAGAACGCAACTTAATAATATCAGAACTGTGAAAATATTAACACTTTACCAAAAGGGACAAATATTAATACGTACTCGTTGTCTTGAACGTACTATACATTTTGCCTAGGTGCCTTTATCCTCGCCCCGCCGGCCGCGGCGCGCAGACAAGTTTATACCTGATGTCCAGTCGCTCGTATGCTGTGACGCATTACATATCAGAAATCGCATGGTTCCAGAAAAAAATTAATAATGATATGTTTTTCAAATAATCCATGTATGTTATAGATATCGATCTATTCCTAATGAAATTCCCTACAAGATGACATAAATTAAATTTTGATTCATCTAGTCATATGCTTGATATTTAGATAAAGTTAGCGGTAAACTGAACTTACCACATGGGAGCAAGCGTTTTGTTTTGAACACGGTACGTTAAGGGTTAAACTGAATATGCATATAGCAGATTTTATTACTTTTTGCATAAATATAGTTACATTGTGTATAAAAACACTTCTTATTTTTAATGAACTAGTTTTTAGTTGGGAAAAAATAAAAAGTGTTGTAATACAAAGTGTAACTATTTATTCAAATATGAATCCACAACACAAAGTGAAAGCGAATATAGAAGAGATTTTATTACTATTTTTTTAAATAAAAGATTTTGTGGCGTATCTGCTCGAATGTTGATACCTTTGTTTCGCCGGATAAAAAATGCTCTTTGAAATAATCTAAGATTTATTTGGTCCAGAGAACGATTTGAATCAACGGCATTCTGTCTGAGAATTTTCGTGACGGTATTGTGCGATGTCTGGTGTCAATTCGAATTAACTAAAGGAAGATCTCTTGTAAATTTAAATAAAGAACGCGATGCATAACGGAATTCTGGTTCGTTTTGATTCAATCGCTCAATCAAACATATTTTTATTTGTTTATTTGTATAGTTAACTCTAGTTCTAGCTTAAACGTGATTAATTATTATATGCTTCGACAGCATCAGCCCAGACTGTTTTATCTCCCAAAATGCAGAATCAATCTGCCTCTGGCGATGCCGATTAGGAGAGCAATCATGCAGAACATGACTTTTTTCACGTTATTGAATCAACGTTTAAAAGGAAAATACTCCAAATATTGGAAAGATTTTCGTCTCATTAGTATACTTTTTAACTAACTAACTAACTTCTGTTGATGGGTAGGCAGAGAGGATGGATCTCCACAATGCTCTATCCTGACACATCTCTAGAGATTTCTCTACATTCATATATCATTTCATGCACGCTCGTCGATTTTTACGACTTCGAAAGTGGCCGTCTTTTTGAAATTGATTAATTTGGTCATGCAATCCAGTGAATAATGGAACTGGCAAAAGAATGATGAAAGTAGATTAAATGCAGTAGAAATAAGATCTCTAAGACGAATGTGTGATAAATCTGTATATAATATAGTGTCAAATTCAAGTATAAGAAGTGAATGCGGTGCGAATGAAAGTGTTATGAACAAAATAATGAAAGGGTAGTTAAGATGGTTTGGACACTTGGAAATAATGAGTGAAGATAGAATGGTGAAGAAGGTATATGTAAACGACGTGAACTGAGCTAGAAATTGAGGAAGACCGAGGAAAACGTGGCACGATCAAATCAATCAATTATCAAATATCGGTCGCGTGAGGAGTCGAAGAAATCGCAGTGCGTGCATGACAAGATGTATGAATGAAGAGGAAGCGAATGAAGTATGTCAGGACAGAACAGTATGGCATTCCATTCTTTCTGCCTACCCCTCCGGAGAGACGGCGTGATGGTTATTTAGTTTCGTCAGGCAATGTTACTCTTACTTACGTACTTTTAAACTACACATAAAAAACACAGTTTTCAACTATTAACATGAATGTGAACAGTATTTTTTTGACTTTGAATTAAAACGCCATTTTATTTTTGTTTTCAAAAGTTTGAAAAATGCCTATTTCGTAAATAAACCGTTCTATAATAGATAGATTATATCTGCATGTAAGGTGAAAGATCAAAGTAATTTTGTTATCAGTATGCGTTTTTTCCCTTGCATTTATATTTGCATTGGACGCACGTATGCTTATTGCATTTCTTTACGAATGACGTCGTTTTATGACTGTTTATAGCCTCCCTAAATAGTTTGCGTTTTATTATTGAATTATGGAATGGCTATAATATAAGTTAAATGGTTTGCAATAAGCATACGGAATCAATAAAACCCCACGCTCCCGTACAAAGATTTCAATGAAATTCATTTTAAATATATATTATATTTTCTTCTTTTGATTGTAGATCTTGCGATCTGTTTATGCAGGATATTAACTTACTATAATTATATTCTGATTTTGAAAATTTGGTTTGGTTCATGTGGTTCTCCTATAAATTTGGAGATATTTCGCGTATAAGTGAATTGTTTTGGTCAATTTATCTGTTACACTTTATAATAGTTAATTGTGACACGTAATACGTTTGTGCTGTTTTGCTGTTAAAATTATATAGGTTTTATCGTTTTTATAAAGAATTTTGACAGGTGTAAAAATAAATTTTTCATTTGTTCCAATGACAATTTGAATAATTTCTTCAATATTAAATTAATGTTCTTGCTGGTTAAGTG
The DNA here is from genome assembly GCA_022606425.2 of Lepidostoma basale. Lineage (NCBI taxonomy): Eukaryota > Metazoa > Arthropoda > Insecta > Trichoptera > Lepidostomatidae > Lepidostoma > Lepidostoma basale. The sequence continues at coordinate 212,933 of JAHDVF020001298.1, forward strand.
CCTAATTACAGCTAATTTAAAAAAACGGTGGATACGTGTAACATAAATTAAATAAACCCAAAAGTCCGGATCGTCCATGTCAACGTGTGCAACATTGAAAAAAACATTATGTGTTATTACATTATGTGCTAAATTAAACTTACTTTCTGTGATGAAGACGACCAGCCTTTTCTCCATCACTTTGGTGGTCGTCCTGGTGGTCGCCGGCCCTCTGGAGTCTAGTGCATCACGATATTAGGAATTCTTTCTGGATCCATTCTCTCGATGTGGTCCCTCCAGAATCGTCTTCTTCGCCTACTCCATCTCACTATGTCATAATTCTGGAGGATTTGCGAATTTCTTCATTGGGTATCCTATCTCTAACCCTACAATAGGTCGCAACGTTCTCATTTCTGCTACTCTTAAGAGATGTTTGGTTCTGACAGTGTCTGCTCTTGCTTCGATTCCGTATGTCATTATGGGCCTGATGCATGTTTTATAAATTCTATATATTATATATTTAAACAAATCTAAATATTAAACTCACATATTTTTAAATATAATTAGAACACGTGAAATATACGAATTAAAAATAATTCTGAATAATGTAGAATAATATAACAATAGCGTCCTGGCGGCCTTCAACTTTCGCACGAATTGATCCTGAAAATGTGTGCGAAAGTCGAATGTACGAAAGTTAGGGGACAGGTAAAAAAAAACAAAATGGTGAATATTCAGTTCAATATTTACTTTTTCGAAACGATTTTAATCTCTTCTTCACTTTCACTTTCTATTTTATTTGTTTCTTGTTGTTGAATTAGTATTCATTCGACAAAGGCTCTGAATGCGATACGATTAAATCATCAACATCTTTGCAAAACGTGTAGTGTCAGTCCGTACTGCAAAACAAGACTGAACTTCTTTCAAACGTACAAACGGAGATGAGAGCGACTGCACGTGAGACACACGTGAGCGATCGTTGATCGAACAAAACACGATGGTAGAAAAATGTGCGAAATAGCGAATTGTGCGAAAGTCGAACGTTCGAAAGTCGAGGGCCGCCTGTATTTATTATTGTTATTGGTAACAAGAATTTATCAATGAAAGTGAAAATGGCCATTCACAATGGAGTTATGGTCCCAACCCTTATGTATGGAAGCGAAGTCATCATCGGCTGTCCCTCGTGTCCGAGGAAGACTGTCCTTCACTGTTGTGGGTCTGTATGTGACTGAAGAGCCCGATCCTGGACCCACAAATTCTGGGGCATCTGGGGCAGAGCAAGGCGCTTGTAATGGAGCCGTCACCGTCTCCCAGTGGTCTCTTCTTTCTCCTTCTTCTCCTCTCTGCGACGTCGTCTCTGCGCCGTGTTTCAAAGTCTTGCGTGCCTTTATGTACTGTTGTTCTCCACCAAGATCTGTCTTCTGCAGTCTTTGTCAGTCAGAAGCAAAGTATAGAATTTGCAGAAGAAGGATGAGAACAGAATAAGTGCGGTAGATATGAGGTCCTTAAGACGTTTGTGAGGTAAAGCGACATGGCCTCTCCAGGGCCATTTTACAACTGCCACAAATGGAGAAGAGACTAACATGAAAATATTATTAGCACACCGCACACGATTAAAACCAGCGTTTCAAGACGAGTCTCACGCTTACGTTTTCTCATTTCGAATTATTCGATAATTAAACCCTGTCGCACGGACCAAAAAAAGTCAATCAAAGCCGAGGCAAAACTTTAATTGTTATATAATGAAAGATCAATTTCAAACGCAGCCTCCGCCGTCATAGTTTGTAAAGGGTGTGTAAGTTTAATAAAATGTTCGTGTGGGTATATATCTAACTGTCAAGGGTGTTTTTAAATGCCAATCAAGTCTCCGTTCAGCACTGCTTGAAATCAAATGGTTATTTTGTCCATGGGTATACAGAGCGCTTTACCGCTTGGAGACGAAACAACATGAAAAGAATTAAGTATTTGGTATTATATAAAGACTATTAATTTATTTATTGTTTCCTGTACAATGGTGTAAAACTCCATGCTTAATAATTAGTACTAATGAAAACGTGTGTTTTCTAGAAGTGTTATTGTTTATGGGAATGACATGTTTCGCCTTTCTAAGATTTCTTACAATTTATAAATCTTTTAGAAAACAGACGTTTTCATTCGTGTTAATTACTATTTGATTTGTACAAAGTGGAAAACAACGAAAAACTACTACAATAAAAAAGCCCAAGTGTCATCCCAATAACCAGCAAAATGATACACTGTGCTTCAAACTAACCCCTATGTACGAAACTTAAATGAACAAAAAAAAACATTAAAAAAAAATGATTGCGCTTATAACTTGCTAATGTTTTATAAATCCTAAATTGTAATCCTAAAATATTTTATACCAAATGTCATATTCAGAGGAAAGAATTTTTTGGCCATTTTATTAAAAATACATGTATAGTAAAATCATATCAATCATAAAAATACAGTATATACGAGATACTCGTGTTAACTTAAAAATACACCTAGGGCTTTTAGGATAGGTAGTTAAAAAAAAAAATTAAATATGTTATGTTATTAATTAAATAATAATAAAAAAACCTTTTTGTACTTTTTTAAAAATTATTATTTAACAGCATTTTAAACCAAAATAAAGTTTTTTAATAAATAACATTTATTTCAGAATTCTTAAAGAAATCAATACAAATATAAAAATATCCATAAAATAGGTTGAATACCAACATGTTAATATTGTATTATATGTAAAAAATAATACTATTAAATGTTTATTTAATTTAAACAATAGGCACCTGCCTAATTGAAATTAAATTATTGTTTAATATTTAATTTTAAACCCGCGTATTTAATTTTACCACTGAAAAAAAAACAATATCATATTTTATTATTATCTGAAAAAATATTTAAAACACTTGTTAAATATTGACAAAATAATATTGTAAGCTTTTTTCATTACTCTGACCTCAAGCGGTATTTTGTTTTGAATTTTTAAACTCGGAACACATCATGTCAGGGAGTTTCCAACTGTTCTTTTTGTTTCGTTTCGGCGTTTTTTGTTTTTTTTTCCCTGTTGGTGATTTTTTTTGTTGATATGGGTATTTGGTTGATAGGTTAGCCGCCAACTTTATAAACACCGAATCCGTGGTTTAAAATTTGATTTCGAATTTTGACGGGATGTATCGCCAGGGTTGGCGCAAAATGAAAAAAATAAAATAACGTAAAATGTACGAGTATGTTTCATTCTATTATATATTTTTTTCTTAATTCCTTGAATAATCTTTTTAATGAAATTTCTTTCAAGAAGCGCACTATGAATACAATAAATAATTCGAAAATATTTTTCTTTTAAAATGAATAAAATTTTAGAATAGGTACATGACATGACCAAATTAATCGATAACTCAATTCATCAGGTACTCCAGCGTCTGTTCCAAATTAATGAATACAGGGAAATCTTGATTTGGTTTTCTTATTTCCATTTCCTTTTTTTTTTAATTATTAATTTGCTATTATAATTACTAAACTATATAATTTAGAGCAATCCCAATTGAAAGTGACAGTTTCGCAGTGATTTGTTTAATAATGATAAAAATAAAAAATGATTACCAAGAGTTTATAACAACAATTTTAAATAAACACAACAATATTATAGTTACAAACAAGATTAATCTTTTTAATTGTTCGATTTTCAATATTACGTAATTGACCTTCAAAATGTTTGAATTTATTTGTTGTTGTTATTTAAAAGGAAAAATGTTTTTCAAATCAACAAAAGCTGTTTAAACAAATCAAAGTTTGGATTGTATAATATATAATCGACGACCTTCGTGGCAGAGTGGCAAGAGCTATGATTGCCACATGGAAGGTTCCGAGTTCGATTTCCGGCGATGGCAGTGTGATTATCTCATTGTCTGGTCTGGTGAAGAATTCGCATGATAATCAGCTACCTATCACTAGTCATGAGAATCAATATGATAGCTATACACTTTACATCGATTTTGTTCGTACTGTAATGAAGTAAACAGCGATTCAACATAATAATATATAATATAATAATAATTTAAATGTTTTTTGTTAAATAAATCAATTATAATTTAACGTATTATTAATTTATGATGCCAAATTTACTTTTTTTATGTTTAAACATTATATTTTGTTGTTGATAAAATCAAGACATTAATATCATCGAGTTTCATAAATATGATTCACATATGAATTAAAAAAAATCAATTGGTTAGACTTTTAAAAAATATATTAGAAAAATAAAATGTATTTAACCACGGTATGGTTATTATAATTTATGCCAACTAGTTTCGCTTGGACCAAAGCTTCATCACGTTTGTCGGTTTAGTTATTATATTTCCCTGATGAAGCTTGGGTCCAAGCGAAACTAGTTGGCATAAATAATATTAACCATACGGTATGGTTATTATAATTGATGCCAACTAGTTTCGCATGGACCCGAGCTTCATTAGGTTCGTCGGTTTAGTTATTATACTGCCCTGATAAAGCTTGGGTCCAAGCGAAACTAGTTGGCATTAATTATATTAACCATACGGTATGGAAAATTGATGCCAACTAGTGCTTGGACCCAAGTTTCATCAGGTTCATCGGTTTAGTTGTTATACTGCCTGATGAAGCTTGGGTCCAAGCGAAACTAGTTGGCATCAATTATATTAACCATACCGTGGTTAAATACAAAGATTTATTTATTTACTGTATATATTTAAAAAAAATTAAAATAATACTTTTTCCACTGGTGATTATATTTTTTTCTTTACGTTTCATATTTATTAATCAAACATTTATCGTTTTAATGTTTCAACAATTTTTTTTACAAAATTAATGTATAATATTTGTGCGTAAGTTTTTATAGAAAATGAATTTTTTTCAAGTGTGGCAACCCTGATTGTGTTCAATGATGAAAAAGGGATTTTAATAACATTTTTTTGTATTGTTTAGTGTTTTTAATTTCTGTATCACGCTGGGACGTCAACTTTAAATGCTGGTGTATGAGTGTATTTGATCTGACGGACGGGAACTTCGAGAGAAAAAGCCAATTTTAGGATCGAAGCCGGAGCGAAGCATAGGTTCGTGGGTACGAGCTTCGAATTGAACATTTTACGTCAATTTGTAATTGTCTGATATCATTCTAAAAAAACGCGTAAATAAAATATATTGAATTAGTATAGTCCGTTCACTACAGGGAGATCGTTTGCAATAGTATGAGTGACAGTGCGTTACCAAAAAATCTAGATGCCCTTTTATTTTACTTTCTTATGATTCGAAAACCAAAAAATGTTTCAATCAATTCAAACATTGAAATAAATCAACATGTTATTTTTATTTTTATACTATATTTTTTATTATACTTTTATTTTATATTTTTATACTAATGTAAAAGGATCCTCGATGCCGTATGCAAGTGTGAGACAAGATAAAAAAAATAAAAAAATGCATCTTCTCCTTTTTCTTCTTCGATGGCCCCACAGCCCATATCGAGCCTGAGTCTCCAGTATTCTTCTCCTCGAACTCCTTCTGTCCTCCGCTTCTACCTTCCAATCTGACACTCGTCACAATTTCGCCCCATCTCTCCCAACTTCATCTTCCCATTGCAGTCATGGTAGTCCAATGGTATTCTACCACCTGGGTGCCACTCCAGCATCAATGACGGCATCTTCGGATCATGACCGGTTTATGTGAAGAGACTAGGAGCTTTGTAAACATTTTACAGCTAATCATTAAAGCCGTGCCACACTGTTTTAAACAAGCTCTCCACATCGGTCTCCACCGGCGGTTTAAAACTGTGTGGACATTTGTTTGAAACCAAAATTCGTTTGACCTTCAACAACCTTTGTGGACGGACGCGCATAGTATGCGTGTTGTAAACTGTTGTAAACACGCATTTCACATGTGGGGCTCCACATTCCACCAAGGTCAACCTTTGTGGAAAGCTTGTTTCAAACAGTGTGGCAAGGCCCTTAATGTCACACTCTCCAGAAGAATTTGTATACTTATCGAAAAGTTATGTCGGTAAAATAACGTTTGATGATTATTTTAAATACAAAAAAAAATCGGTGGAATGTTTAATTTTTTCAATTCGGATTGTGATTAATTCAACCGAATTCCCCGGCCGACCGAAAAAGGTCGAATTAAAAAACGACACCCAAACGTGTCACCAGATTCGGGCGGCCCGCCATCAATAATCCATAAGTTATGTTGATAAGGCCGATGGACCAATTAATAACGGGAGGACCAAGACGGATGGCCGCCGAGTTGGGAGGCGGACAGGGTCGTGTGATTGCTGTTATTGGTAATATTATATATTGAAGACTACCGAACGGAATATGCGCCGATTATATTTTTTGTCACAATTGATTATTATCCTTAATAAGTGTAATTTGATAGGAAAGAATCGTATCTCATTTATGTATAGTAGATGGACCACAAAATACATTTAATCGAATGTACTTCTCACCTATATTTACATTTAAAAATTACGTGACACACGTTTGTCGGATGTTGCTTCTCCAGATCTTCTTTTGTTTCAATGTAGCCATTTTCAAGATTTTCTATTTCGACACAGACCTTCTCAAGATCTTCTTCTGTTTCGACACAAACCTTCTCAAGATCTTCTTCTGTCTTAACACTGACCGTCTTAAGATCTTCTGCTTCGACACATACCGTCTTAAAATCTTCTTCTGTCTCGACACAGACCGTTTTAAGATCTTCATTCAGTTTCGACATAGACCTTCTCAAGATCTTCTTCTGTTGACAAATGCCAATTTTGTCCTAGAGATTGTTTAATAACGGTAATATCTCTCTTCTTTCTTTTTCCATTATGATGGTACGTTTATCCGACTCACAGGTAATATCGTTAATACAGTCGACGGATGTTATAGTTTTAGTAACGAGGTAGGTAACGTCAATTTAATCTCCTAAGCAACGACCTAAATATGATAATTTACGGGGTTTGATGTATACTGAAGATATACCAACCACTTTGGACATATTTACCATTTTGTAATACACCGTATTTTTCATGTCTTTCTTCAACTTTGCTTCCAATTTATGCTATTTTTTTTATATTTTGTGTAGGTACACTAGGTCGTTTGAACCCAATTAATGAATACATTATTGTTTTTGCTTTAAATTAATTGTTCATTAACTGATTGATTAATTGATTATTATGACATGTTATGATCTATTGCCATTTTATTGTGACGTGATTTTACATCACACCAAAGACAATGTTAGAATCACACTGTCATTGCCGGGAATACTACGGGAATACCACTACCTTACAGACGGCGTGGAACAGGCTGCCCTACAATATCCGCAATCAAGACGACGAAGGAGTGTTCAGAAGCTCTCTTAAAACTTTTCTTTTTAAGAGAAGCTTTCTGGACGTTGAGCGCCTTTGAAGTGAATCTTTCACAAAAATGGCGCTATATAAATCATCATCATCATCATCATCAATTGAACCCGGGACATTCGGTGTGGTAATCAAAGCTGTTGCAACTCTGCCACGAAGGTCGTCGTTTACCATTATCATCGTTCATTCAATATTGTGTGTTATTGGAAACGCGTTTAAAATTTCCATCGGCGCAGTGTCCAAGAGGCTCGCGGGTGGTCCAAAGAGCATCTTGACACTATCAATACGCCGGATTAATGTTAGCGTGTCCCGTCCACATTCAGGGCCACGACCTTTTTGGTACAGGGGCACTCTCTGAACAATCGATTAGCTTCGATAAAAACCGCTGATCATATTCTGCCAATAACATAAAATTAATTAATTGATCTAACTGTCATATATTCCAGCGGCTGTACGTAATTATTTTAACAGCCTTTATTCTTAAATTTCTAAAAATTTCAAATCCAAAAGACAAACAAAAATACATTATCTATTTTTATATATTCGCCATTACTTTGTGTTTTGGATTTACATTTAAATATTTTTTTTACAACATTATATTTTCACAACACTTTTTTTTCACTTATCAGTCCAGTGGCCAGAAGCCCGGCTTGCGTAAGAAATTTTGAATCAAAACCCCCAAATCCAATTCATCATGTCCCCGCATAAACCAACAATCCACCTTATCATCTTTCAACAATGTTCCTACCAAACGTAAGAAGAATAGCCAAAAGAGCTGAACCTCTGTAAGTCAGAAGAGGTTTTGATTCAAAATTTCCTACGCAAGCCGGGCTTCTGGGTTTCTATGCGAGTACCGCCACTGTTTATCACAAACATGTTTGGGGACACTGACGCTTATACTCAGTATAGAAATTTAAACACTGAGGATGGGCTTCCATGTCCCGAAACATGTTTATGAAAAGTGGAAATAGGGCCGTTAAAATACAATGTTTTAAAAAAAATATTGTGTCTAGTGTAAAATTTCATCAATTTAATATAATTTCCATTTCTGTAAGATATGTTCATTGAGGGCGTTCTTCATTCGATGACCTCTTTAACAAATTTTCTTCTTCCGAAGCTGTGTCAAGTCTCCATAACGTCGGCAATCACTGCAGCAAAGGCATCTCTGTTCTGCGCCACTTGTCACAGGTTTTGAGCTCTGCTAGTTCTTGTCAATTCTTTTACATTTCGCAACCAACTGCCTTCTACCAACTTCCCGACATCTCTCTATTTAACCCATTAATATCAGCCGAAGGAGGTGGTATTTTTCTCCCCTTAACCCATGACCTAAATAAGAGACCTTTCTAACTTTCACATACGACAACAGATATCTATTGGCTCTGGCTCCTTGTAGTACGTCTGTATTTTTGACCCTATTGATCCACGGTATATGGAGCATTCTGCGGTATATCCAGATTTTAAACACCTGCAACAGGATAATCACATTAACTTTCAGATTCCAAGTTTTACAGCCATTTAGTAAAACATATCATATATCACATTTAATCATTCTTTGTCGGAGTTTCAGGTTAAGATTATCGTTGCAAAAGAAGGTTCTAATTTTTTTAATTGCAGCTCGTGCAACTTCAATTCTGTATTTTATTTCAATATCAAGCGCTTTAGTAAAAATGCTGCCAAGGTATTTAAAATGGTCGACCATTTCCACAATCGCACCATTCAGTTGCAGAATGGATGCAGAATTATCTAGTCGTCCAAATGATATTCAATTTTTTTTTGGATTTCTTTATTTAGTTACAAAAAATTACATATTTCTTACAATTAGTGTACGACATTTATAAATACATAATAGTTAAATTTATAAGGAAAACAAATTTAAAAAGAGCAATTAGGCACAAAACACACAAATAAGAAATTTAACACCAAGAAAAAAATTAATAACATTAAAAATTAAAAATTTGGTCTTCGTAACATTGATTTTCTAGCCCAGATCCTCTCCTGCTATATCAATTTTATTAATAAACAAAAACTAACTAACCATCACGCCGTCTCCCCGAAGGGGTAGGCAGAAAGAATGGACTGCCACACTTTTCTTTCCTGACATATTTCTCTCGCTTCCTCAACATTCATACATCGTGTCATGCACGTGCGTCGATTTCTCTGACTCCTCACATGGCCGACATTCAATATTTGATTAATTTGATCGTGCCTCGTTTTCCTCGGTCTTCCTCTATTTCTGGTTCCATTTACAACATTAACATATAATTTTTTTACCATTCTTTCTTCATTCATTCTTTTCATATGTCCAAACCATCTTAATGATCCTTTCATTATTTTGTTCATGACACCATCATTCGCACCGCATTCACTTATTATATTTTCATTCGGCACTCTATCATACACAGAGTATCCACACATTCGTCTAAGAGATCTCATTTCTACTGCATTTATTCTACTTTCATCCTTCTTTTTCCAGTTCCATGCTTCGCTTCCATACATAAGGGTCGGTAGAACAAAAATAAATATTAATAAACAAGCTTCTGGAAAATCATTCGTTGTAGTGATTGAGATGAGTTAGGGCATATTATTCAATTGCGCCGGTCCTGTAATGCCAATAGCACGATCTGCGAAGTTAGAAGCTCCTTGGCGGCGTAGAACAAGAAGTTTATTTCCAGATTATTCTCTTCCAGATCGTAGCGTTGACTGCCTGGGGTTCAAGGCAATGATCTTGCAGAGATCTATGAGGCAAGGGGTGCTTGTTTATGTAGAGCATTGTAAACGAGTTGACATAGTTTATAATAAATTCGCTCAAGTAATCCTAGCCAGTGAAGTCGACATTGAGTTTACGTTGGCAAACTTTCATTTAAAAAAAGTTAATCGTATTCTTCTTCTGAAAGTGCCGTGTCAGGTCCCTCCGACATTGGGCAAAAAAGCGTGATTTCTTTGGATATGTAACTCGAGTGGTTTCTCGTTGTCTTGCACAGAAATTTTCTGTACTATACGAGTATGTGTATTATAGGTGTAGTTTTACCGTCCACAATATATAAAACGCTGATTAGACCAGTCCTAACATATGCCTCGGAGACTTGGACGCTCACTAAATGGGATGAAAACAAAATAAACTGCTTCGAAAGGAAGATCCTCCGCAGAATTTTCCGACCCATTAGGGATGGTCAGACGTGGAGAAGGAGATACAACACAGAGCTCTACGATCTATACCAGGACGTCAGCGTGGTCAAGTTTATAAAGATTAACAGACTGCGCTGGTTAGGAGTCTATTGATCATGACTCACCATTCTATCATACTAACTGACCACGTACACATTTGGTCTGCTGTTTCTTATCTCTCAAACCCCTCATTTTATATGTTTATATATTGTGATGTTCTCTGATTTATTAAAAGTTTATTTTGTAACCCTGACAAAGCTCCGGTGGGAGCGAAATCGGTTAAATATTTAAAAAAAAAGTATTAGATAGACAACCTTCGTGGCCGAGTGGTAAGTGCTTTGACTGCCACCCCGAAGGTTCCGGGTTCGATTCCCGGCGATGGCAGTGTGATTGTCACACGGTCTTTGGTCTGTTGCAGAATTCACGTGACAATAAAATGGCGATACATTAGCTTACCCATCACATGTCACGTGAATCAATATGATAGCTATTACTCTTTACATGGGTTTGGCTCTCGCTGTAATGATGCAAAGAGCGATTTAATAAAATATTCCTAATAGCTTGTATAAAGAAAAATAATATAAAAATTAGCTGTTTTTAATTTAAAACGTTGTTATCGTATCACATTTGTATGTTAACAGTTGTCAAAACTCTCCAGATAAACGAAAAAATTATAGAAGCACCTGATGATGCCAACATCGGTTGGCGAAACAGCTGTCGTGAAAAATAAAAAAATAATAAAACATTGTGATACAATAACAACGTAAATTTTAACAGTTAATAATGTTGAATCATTAATATGTATGAAAAAACGATAGTTTTCAAGGAGTTTTATTATAATGTTTATGAATGACATGTTTCGCCCTTCTAAGGCATTATCAAATGTCTACATTTGATTTTGACATTTGATAATGCCTTAGAAGGGCGAAACATGTCATACATAATTATTATAATAAAACTCCTTGAAAACTATCGTTTTTTCATATACGAGTATATATTAATAATTTAATACGGAGTTTTACATTATTGTTCAATAAACAATTAATAATAATATTGAAGTATCATAGTGTTTCGGCCAAAACAATGGACTATTTAAAAATTATGAGAAAATGGTTGACGAAAACAAAAAGATTTATTTGAAATCGAAAAAATGTTGGTTGTCTCTTCATGGGCTTGGTTCATGGCCTATTAGTGTATTGACCATACCGGTTTACGTGACTATCGAGGGGATATCGCTTCATCATATTCAGGGGATTAAGTATCGACTAATAGTGGCTCTGGCTTCCGATTTGGTTGTACAAGTGATTCGTTTGTAAGCCTGTTATATATAGTAGCAATTTATCATAACACGCGGTGCTTAAACTGTGGCTCTAATATACAAAATAGGTACATGTAAATACAATGTTAAATTATAAATAAAACAATTGTTTTTTACCACTTGAGTATTATATTTTACACGACTAGTTTCGGAGGCTACAGATGCTTCCATTTACAGGTTTCAATATTTAATTTATTTATTTATTTCATTTATTTATTTTAAACATATCTCAAGCATTACAGATTTTTTTCCCAATACACTAAAGATACAAGTTAGAGATACACAATAATAAGTAATACATAATAGATTAATAAAAAGAGCAAGAAACATAAGATGCATGACAAATTAATAAAACAAGTATACCATACAATTATAATAAATATAGTACTTCCCACAGTTTATATTGAAACCTGGAGATGGAAGCATCTGTAGCTTCCGAAACTAGTCGTGTAAAATATAATACTCAAGTGGTAAAAAACAAGTGTTTTATTTATAATTTAATCATGTCCTACCACAAAGTGAATGCCGAAACAATAAATAACATAAATACAATGCTATGATTAAAATAATAACTTTTTCAAAACACCCAAAACATGTAACCTGGTTATAGAAAATCAACCCATAGAACAGGTCAGGACTTTCAAGCATCTTGGCATAGACCTGGTGGGAGGAGCCTAAGTAAACAAGGCAGCTGCAATCTCTGGCGCTCTAAAATCCACAACTTGGATACAACAAAGACATGGCCATTAAGAGTGAGATGAGAATTTAAAAAGCATGCTTAAGACCAAAAATAACATATGGCGTGAAGCAAGGGCAGACACAGTAAGGACCAAACAAATTTTGAGGACTTCCGAGATAAAGACACTGAGGATGAAAGCAGGCAAGACAATAAGAGATCGCGCGAGGAACACCAGAATAAGAGAGATATAAGATGGAGCAGACAGCGAAAAAGGGACTGGTACGGTCATATTCAAAGAATGGACACCACCAAACTCCCCTATATTGCATTGCAAAATCAGCCTCATGGGACTCGTTCTCGTGGAAGACTTCATAAAATATGGAAATACAGCTGGGAATCTACCACACAGGAGGAGCAACATTCTGGAGAACAGACCACATAGGTCTACAACAAGGAAGAATAAGAAGAAAAATGATAAAATAATGTACAGAGGATGCTGAACTCTCGGGCCCCCAAACGCATTATGACTGAACATCCGGGCGGAAAGAGAAGGGTGAGAAGACCATGGATGAGGTGGGAGGACGAAATAAAGAGGGATGCGGCACAACTTCTTCGGGTGCCGAACTGGAGGACAGGAACTGCTGGAGGCGAAAGTTAAAGGCGCCGTTCGCCTATAACAGCTTTGGGTAAGCGGTGGAAATTCTCTTTGTTCTACTGATTCTCATGACATGTGATGGGTAACTAATCTATCGCCATATTATTGTCACATGAATACTAAAACCAGACCAAATACTACGACAATCACACTGACATCGCCGGGAATCGAACCCGCGGCCTTCGGTGTGGCAGTCATAGCTCTTGCCACGCTGTCACGAAATTTCTTATGTATCATGTCACTTGTCAGTATTTGAATAAATAGAATAACACTTAATATTTTCACAACATTCTTCGATTTGCAGACATGTTTCGGTTCTGACCCAACTTTCTTCGATGCACAAATTTAAATAAAATAATATTGTTTTTTATAGAGTAATAAAACTCGATAAAAAAGTTATTTACATTAAAAAGTATGCATTATTAATGCAAATAGAAAAATTAATCAAAAAAAATTGCACTAATTTTATTTTTGATTTGTAGACATTTAAACAGTTTGAGAACCTCCGATAGGCATCAATAACATTAGAGTATGATAACGCTCCATCTATCTTTGAATTTCTCATTATGTCATTTTAGATTCTCCGATAGCCTTTTAATAAATTCAATTATTTTTTTTGTATTATTATTCACAGGACCGGACTAGAGTGTGTTCCGTGCGTAAATATATATTTTTAGTTCAATTATTTTTTATAAAAGGGAAGAAGGAAATTATTGAATTTTTGAGAATACTAACATCAAGGATTTAAATCAATGGTAGTAGAATTTGTTATGAAATCTCCAAACTATGCATAAATGTGGAAAGCAACGGTAAATTACCACATAAAAATTCACAAGTGGAATCCCAGGAACCAGCAAAGATATTGATATGTTTTGCCTCAAACTAATGTCTAAGGTTGAAAATAGAGTAGAAGAAGTAGAACTAGTGCGTTATTATGAAGAATGAATCAAGTGGAGTCCAGGCTTGAACTCAAATGCACTAGATTAAGAGGAAAGCGTTTTGTCCCCTAGACCACAACCCACCCGACTTAAATAAATTGGAAATTTATTTAAAATTGAAAATTGTTTTTTGTTGAACAATTATATAAAAACCTGTAATAAACAATAATAATAATTTTTGTTTTTTAATGATTCTGACTCAGCAAGGCTAAATATTTCATTGTTAAAAATAACATTCTATATAATTTAACTAGCAAACTAACTAACCGTCACGCCGTCCCTCCGGAGGGGTCGGCAGAAAGAATGAACTGACATACTTCTCTTGATTCCTCTACATTCATACATCTTGTCATGCACGCACTTTGATTTCTCCGACTCCTCACATGACCGACATTCAATATTTGATTGATTTGATCGAGCTACGTTTTCCTCGGCCTTCCTCTATTTCTAGCTCTATTCACGTCGTTTACATATACCTTTTTCACCATTCTCTCTTTACTCATTCCCATCTTTTGTAAACATACTTCCTAAATAAACAAATCCATCCACTACATATTAAAACTATCCACTACTCGTATATATTAATTCATCCACTAAATAATTTAATTTAATTTAATACGTAATATTTACAAAAAACATTTCAATGTTTAAAGAAATCTTAGATAAAAATATGGATTAATTAATAAAAAATCTCTATCTTAAAATTATCAAAGCTCTACCAATATTTTGCAGCGTTATTTTATATTGTATGTATACCCGTCTTGCAAAATATGAGACTCGAATCATAGCCAAAGTAAAGTGCCGTCTGCAATTTCTGATATTACAATTTTCAATCATAACTAATGAATGTCACCCTGCTTTACATTTAACCCCCCGTTCCTGTTTACCCCCCTTTGCTTTTCACTCGCGGACTCAATGTCTCGTTTTTACATTTTTTTGTTTGTTTGTTTGTTCGCTTGCATCTCTCGTTCGTCTTTGCGAGTTATCTATTATGCGACCCTATTCGTGAAGTATCGCGCTATTCAATTGTTTTATTTGAAATTAGAATGTTTTAGAAAATCTTTTATTTCGAATTCTGAAATTTCCACTTGCACGCTTTGATTTTGTTAAAACATTTTTCAAATGTTTCAGTCATAGAAAATGGCTTGCAGCAAGTCTCACATATTAGCTGGTTCTTGAGATGCCATTGGGCCATATTTAAATGAGGTAGTTTCCCGTTGCTTTCACATTTTTGTATAAAACAGATTACTTTACTGTGAACAACTATTTTTGAGTTATTACTATAAACAACTATTATAAACGGTGAGGGATAAAACAAGAGTCACAGAAGTGATCCACCGGGTCACGACTTTAAAATGGAAATGGGCAGGGCATGTCGCTAGAGCTGCAGACGAAAAAGGACCAAAATACTGCTGAATTGGAGACCGAGAGACACGAGAAGAAGAGTAGGAAGACCACAAATGAAGTGGAGGGATGACCTGGAACGATACGCTGGGGTACTATGGATGCAGGCTGCGCAGGAGAGATCGACATGGAGGGACATGGAGGAGGCTTTCGTCCAAGAGTTGACAGAGATAAGCTGAAGAAGAAGAAATATTTTTAGCTATTGATTCTCATGATATGTAATAGGTAGTTAGTCTATAGCCATGAATTGTCACGTGTATTCTACCAGATCAAAAATGGCGTGAGAATTTTGCAGTCATCGTCGGAATCGAGCCCGGAATCTTTGGTGTGGCAGTCATAGCCGTTGGCACTCTGCCAAGAAGGCCTCCAAAATCTTATATAATTAATATTGATAGAAATATTTGTTTTTAGGAGTTTTTTTTATTATATGGGTGTGACAAGTGTCCTGCCAAAGGTACTTTTTTATCCATCCACTACGTATGCCTGAACCAACTTAGTGATACTTTCATGATTTTATTCATTCTGCTTCCTTCCGTTCCACATTTCATCATATCAGCATAGTTTTGACATACATTCTGTTTTCACTCATTTTTTCCATGTGTCCAAACCATCTTAACGACCCTTTCATTATTTTGTTCATAACACTTTCATTCGCACCGCACTCGCTTCTTATACTTGCATTTGACACTCTTTCACATACAGATTTACCACACATTCGTCTTAGTGATCTCATTTCTACTGCATTTATTCTACTTTCATCCTTCCTTCCATTCTTTTGCCAGTTCCATGCTTCACTTCCATACATAAGGGTCGGCACAAGAACACCATTATGCACTGCCATCCTAGCTTTTTGGATAGGCTTTTGTTTGCGATGACAACTTTAAATGCACCATTTACTCTGTTGCCTGCCCCAACCTTCCTTTCAATATCCTTCTCCACTCTCCCATCCTTTGTAAACATACTTCCTAAATAAACAAATTCATCCACTTAATCAAGATAACACTTTAAACTTCAATAAAACATATTTTTACCATTTTTTTACTTTATATGAATTTCATATTTATGATAGTTCATAATACGATGCGATATTTAACTGATATTTTCAAATCTATGATTTTTTTCCCTTATGCATTATATTAACGTTATATCTCTCAAAAAGTACAGGTTGTCTATTATGCTTGGATACTTTGATTTTCAACCCTTGAGGACTCCAATCCCATTAAGGGATGCGGAGAGACAAGGTATATCTTAAAATATTGGCCCTTGCAAGTAAATTTTGCCTCCCTCCCCCATCTCTTGATGACGAGGCATTATGAGAGCACTCACCTATATATCATCTATCCCAATATTTTCCATTCAGAATATCTGTCCTCTTGTTTAAATCATGACCTTTTTTATGCAGGGGTAAAACAAGAATGCCACTTAAGTGTTTTGTAAGAAAAATAACCATCGTCTGAATGTATAAGGTAAAATATAGAGGGATGGAAGGCTTATATGAAAATATATATTGAAAAATCTTGAACCTTATACACCCGTACCGTACCGTCTGTAATATTGTTTACTTTAATATTAGTTTAGATAAAATTAAACAGTATTCTTCTTCTTCTTTTTCTTCTCCTTATAGACCTTTGGCCTATTCCTGGAATCAGGCTGGCTTCTCTTGGGAGGTTGACTCCCAACTGTCTCTCCATCTCTTCGGTGGTCTTCCGGGGGGACGGCAGCCGGCAGGAATCTGATGCGCCACAGCGTGTGGGATTCTGGTGGGATCCATCCTCTGTACGTGCGCCTTCCAGTATCTTCTGCGTTGTCTGCCCCATCTCACGACATCCTCCACCTTGCAGATCTCGCGGATAGCCGTGCCGTGAAGCATGCAACTGGGTTCCTTCACCCTATCTCGAATAGTTCTTCCTGCTACCATTCTCAGCGTCCTCATCTCTGCCACCCGTACTTTAGACTTAGTTCTTGTGGTATCCGCTCTGGTTCGGCCATGTTTAAAGTCGTAATAATCGACGTGCTTGTATGACTCGCTGTATGAATGTGGAGGAAGCTAGAGAGGTGTATGTAGGAAGTATTTAGTAGTGTGGCGGTCATTCTCTTTGCCTATCCATCCGGAGAAACGGCGTGATGGTTTGCTGTTATTAAAATAATATAGGTTTTCCAAATTCAAAAGCATTGAATGCACAAAGTACTCAAGCGTGAAATTTTATAAATAAATTTTAAAAACACCAAAACGTATTTTGTTGTTCGAAAATGTATGAATTAAGGGTGTGTTGTGTAAAATGTGTAAGGGAGTATTAGTCGCAAGTATTATACTTACATATATACATATGTACATATGTATGTTCTAACGTTCATATTCAATTGATATCGCCATACATATCAGCCGGCATTCCTATTATAGAGATTGTCTCTGTTTCCCCATAAAAGTACCCCCAGAATTCTTTATCCACCCCTTCAGTCGTCTTGGCAAATCACCCTCCATCTACTATGAACACCATCGGACCGGTTTAAATATTGTTATAATAATTTTAAGAAAGTGATCGGAGCAACATCGGACCACGATGTTACGTGATATTATAATACTCGTATATTACTTTTTTTTATCTTAATTTTATTTTTTATTTCAAGTACTATAAGTATTTTAACTCTTAAATATTATGTATACCTTGTTTTGTCTTAGTTTAACTTCAATCTTGTTTCACACTATCATTTGTTAATTGTTAACTATTATTTTATATTTTTGGTAGCATGTAATTGGCCTTATTTTAATTATTCTAAATGTTTTTTTTATATATTATATATGTAATTGATATCGCTGTATGTTACCCATAATAAATAAAACAATATATAAAATAAAATAAAACATTGTTTTCTTTTATGTTGTCTGTAAGTAATGGTGTTCTTGTACCGACCCGGAAGTGAAGCATGAAACTGGCAAAACAAGGATGAAAGTAGAATAAATACAGTAGAAATGAGATCTCTAAGACGAATGTGTGGTAAGTCTATATATGATAGAGTGTCAAATGGAAGTATAAGAAGTGAATGCGGTGCGAATGAAAGTGTTATGAACAAAATAATGAAAGGGTCGTTAAAGAAGTTTTTGGACACATAGAAATGAGTGAAGAGAGAATGGTGAAGAAGATATATGTAAAAGACGTGAACGGAGCTAGCGCGGACCTGATAGGAGTCATATTATATAAGGTTCCCACCACCACCCGAGACTGTTATAGGACGCAGCGGCGCCCTTTCGTCAGTCTCGCTGCACTATCTAGGCCTGTTCCTTGTCCATCCGGGACTTACGTTAATTTAATTTAGCCTCTTGTCATTAATCAAAAGGGTGACAGACCACATTTAATCTATTCTTTTAACCTTATATATCTCCCGCGCGGCCTCACATCTCTTTATTATTAAATAAAATCAGAAGTAAATATTATATAAAGCACACCTTAAACTAGTAAAAAAAAAAAAAACACATTAAAATTATATAAAACACACATTAATTCACAATACACAATAGGACAAATATATAACAAACTAAATTTTAAAACAGGAAGAAGATGGTGTATGAGGGAGGCGGGAAGATGTTAAGTAAGAATGAATAAATTGGGATGGGATGGATGGAGGACAGGTTTTAGAAAGAGCAGAAATGAATTTAAAAAAAAAAACAGTATATATAAAAGACACATTATAAAGAGCAAAGTAGATCAGAACACACCCACCAAGGGGCAGTGTAGACTTCCGGTCAAAACAAGACCAATGAACAGGAGCCAGTGGCAACATCCATGAGCAGCAACTCAGGGACGCAGAAACAGAAAATAAAACTAAAAGATAGGAGTCAGCATAAAACTGTAGTAGAGTCCGTCCAGTAGACGGAGTGGATTATCTTGGATTTCGCTTCGGTCCGGATGGTGGCTGCTAGCCTCGCCGCGATCAATACAATCAATTAAATTTAGTAAAGGTTTTGGATAGTAGAAATCTCTTTTGGCATTTTGAGATTAAAAAAAACATGCTGTGTGACGAAACTTCAACTCGTTGCAGATTATATACACCAGTAAATGGAGCAGAATATGGTAATTAACGAAAACTGATGTGACTTTATACATTTTTAACAAATAATTATTTGGGTAGGTCCAGAAATATTGGAAAGCGTTTCTTGGAACTCGTTAAGAAAATTTTATGAGAGTGGTTACATAGTTAGGGGATACTAAATGATTTTATATAAATAAAAAATAGGCATCTGTTTTTTTCGATGTTGCACATGTTGACATAGACGATCCGGACTTTTGTGTTTATTTAATTTATGTTACACGTATCCACCGTTTTTTAAATTATCTGTAATTAGGCCCTTAATCAGCAAGAACTTTAAAATAATCTTTAAGAAATTATTCAAATTGTCATTGGAACAAATGAAAAATTTATTTTTACACCTGTCAAAAATCTTTATAAAAACGAAAAAACTTATATAATTTTAACAGCAAAACAGTACAAACGTATTACGTGTCACAATTGACTATTATAAAGCGCGGCAACAATTAAATTAACCAAAACAATTCACTTATAAACGAAATATCTCCAAATTTACAGGAGTACCACATGAACCAATAATGGTTAGTTAGTTAGTTAGTTTAAAAAATAAGTTATTTGAGGTGAAAACATATTTTTTCAAATTGTTTACAAATGATTTTACAAATTTCAATGTGTCAAATGACTAAGTATTATATATAAAATAAAATCGCCATCCTGTGCGCATAGACTCAATTGATGTATTCTTCTCGTCTGCATCTGAAATGTGAAATAAATACAGCGCAGAATCAAGAAGTCACATCAATTTTCGTTAATTACCATATTCTGCTCCATTTACTAGTGTATATAAACACCAACGAGTTGAAGATTCGTCACATTCGATAATGCGTTAGAAGGGCGAAACATGTCATTCCCATAAAATATAATATAACATGTTGTTTTTTATTATGAAAAATAGTAAAAATGACGATATAATAGTTAGAGGGCTTGAACGTGTTAACCCCCTCCCGTTGGGTGATTCTGGATATTTGCATGTCAACTTTTATTGGTGACGTCATTCCTCGAGTAGTGTTCATTATACTCGTATATTTTAGGGTGTGTATGATCAATACACACAACAAAGCTTGGTCTGTTCCAAGTTTAAATTCAAACTTGGATTTGTATGACGTTCGTGCGGTTTGACAGTCTTGCGTGCATGTTTTAGGGGGTGAAAAGAGTTCACTAAAGGAATAAAACCCTTGTTAATACATCGGTTAACATTTATGAATATTCAAGATATAAAAGATAACGAATGATAGGCATGTATTATTTTTTATAGATTCTATTTTTTTAAATATTTTTTTAAATTTTTATTAACTAACCAACTAATCATCACGCAGTTTCCACGGAGAGATAGACAGAGAGGACGGACCGCCATACTGCTCTATTCTGACACACTTCTCGAGTTATCTCTATATTTATATGTACATTGTAACATGCACGCTCGTCGATTTTTCCGACTTTTTAAATAATTTATTAATTTGGTCATGGCATGTTTTCCTCAGTCTTCCACGGCTTCTTTTTTCCACTCACACTGCTTGTATGCAAGTATCTAGGCACAGACCTGGTGGGAGGAGCTGCTCTGCGAGATGAAATACAAGCCCAAGTAAGCAAGGCAGCTGTTTTCTCTGGCGCTCTAAAATCCACAATATGGATCCAAGACATGGCCATTAAGAGTAAGATGAAAATCTATAAAGCATGCATAAGACCAAAAATAACATATGGCGTCGAAGCAAGCACAAATTGTTTTACTTACCGGCCACCAGAACCAGTCTGCCTCAGGAGACACCGGTGGGAAGAGCAATTAGTCTGTTGAAAGCGGTCTCCTCGGAGATCGACGACAAGGTACGTTCAGGGAACAAATACTCTTGACTTTAGAAAGTATCTTGTCTTCATCACATCTATAATGCGTTCCTGATTACGAGTATATGTTGTATTTTTATAATATTTTACATATACTCAATAAATGCCTTAAACATTTTGCTGTTTGTAATGTCTTTTGAGTTAATAAACTGATTTGATTTGAAAACTCCATATAAAATAATTAATACGAATGAAAACGTCTGTTTTCTAGAAGTTTTATTATTAGAAGAAACAATTTTACATCATTGTTCAAGAAACAGCAACAATTATAAAAAGTAGATTTTTATATTTAATGAAATAAAAAATAAAAATATATGAGAATATACAAAATTAAAATATAAATCATAATCGTACCAAGTAGAATTTCAAATTCAAATTCGAATCACAAGGATACAGATTGAAATCGAAAAAGGTAGGTACAATTTACTTACAATCATATGGCTTCAAACGCGCTCTGGTGCTTGCTCACCCGTCAGACCAAGATGAAAAGGGATTGCTGACGTTTGGGCGAAGATTACAAGATGCCTGAGGATATTCGGAATGATTTCGAATGATTTGATGGATTGAAAATAGTAATAATGCGTGATGATAAAGCCAAAATGGCGACGTAATGTGCTTGCAAAATACTGTGGGAGGACGAAAATAACTAACTAACTAACTAACTAACCATCACGCCGTCTACCCAAAGGGGTAGGCAGAAAGAATAGACTGCCACACTTTTCTTTCCTGACATATTTCTCTCGCTTCCTCAACATTCATACATCGTGTCATGCACGCGCGTCGATTTCTCTGACTCCTCACATGGCTGACATTCAATATTTGATTTATTTAATCGTGCCACGTTTTCCTCGCTCTTCCTCTATTTCTGGTTCCATTTACATTATTAACATATAATTTTTTTACCAATCATTCTTCATTCATTCTTTCCATATGTCCAAACCATCTTAACGATCCTTTCATTATTTTGATCATGACACCATCATTCGCACCGCATTCACTTCTTATATTTTCATTCGACACTCTATCATACACAGAGTATCCACACATTCGTCTAAGAGATCTCATTTCTACTGCATTTATTCTACTTTCATCCTTCTTTTGCCAGTTCCATGCTTCGCTTCCATACATAAGGGTCGGTAGAAACTAACTAACTAACTAATAAACCATAATGCCGTTTGCCCAGAGAGATAGGCAGAGAGGACACACCATTCAAGCATCCTCTACATTCATTAATAATAATATGGAATTTTACATTATTGTTATAATATATTTTTTTTCTCACAAACTTGAAAATAGTGAATGTTTGAATACATATAAAATAATTATTAGTCCAGATTGATGCATTTTTATTTATGCTAAATATATATATTTTTTATAACGAAATAAATAAGGTTAAATAATATCGTATATATTTTAAATAAATGCATTGCACAGGATTGTTTTTTTTTTATAAATAGAATAAAATAATAATCGTTATATTAATTGATCTGACATTCATAGCTACTATCACCATCTGTTGAAAAAATCACAGTTATTAGTTCAGATTTATGCATTTTTATTTATGTTAAATATATATATTTTTTATAACGAAAGAAATAACATTAAATAATGTCGTATATATTTTAAATCAATGCATTGCACGGGGTTGTTTTTTTTATAAATATAATATAATAATAATCGTTATCTGACTTTCATAGCTACTATCACCATCTGTTGAAAAAATCACAAACTAACAAACTTTTATTTCTTACAGTACAACTCAATTACGAATAATAATAAACAAAGATGTATATGTATACATGTATATTATATTTTATAGCTGCAATCGTTATGTGAAACTTTTGCGGCAAACTTTAATGTCAAAAGCTTGAAGCCAAATTTGTAAATATTAAAATCGTTTATTATAAAATCGTTAGCGAGTCGAAATTCCGAACATTTCATTTTTGAGGCTGATGGCTACAAATAATATTGTAATTTACCTTAAGTAGGTACATAAAAATAAGCTTTAATGTATGTGTATCAGCATTAAGTAGGAACGACAAACGTGTTATTACGTTTCATTATAAATCACCTGTGGGCATTTCTGTACTCTAATTTGTATGCATTTAGTTAAAGGGGATACATTGTTGTGTGATTGGGCGCTGTATTGCATTTTGTTCTACCGATTGGTAATAAACATATTGTTATTTTATTTATTTTTATTTTATACAAATGAGACAGCACAAACTAACAACAATAATGTCACTGACACTAAAAAATTTCCAAATCCATGGCGATTAAATTCAAAAGATTAATGTTGTCACTTGAAATTTCTTGGTAGAAGTTAATTGTAAACAATGACACTAAGGGAGTAAGGGAGTAAGAGTCAATAGGATTACTAAGGGAGTAAGATAATCCTATTGACTCTTCGAGCGGTGCATGGCCATCACCGTGGTGATGGCCATGCTACGCTGAAGGATTGATCTGATCCCATGTACCTATCCACACCTCCTCGACTTTGGTCTCCCCTGGAAACTATGCGAAATGTTAGAGATCGAGTGTGAATAACCTCGGAGGATAATATTGATGCATAGGCTAACGTGGAAGGACACCTCGCCAACCCGTCTGGCAAGCGTGGCGTTGTAATGCCAACCACCCCCCTAAGACATGTCACACATGGAGAAGTATGGGGGAGGCCTATGTTCAGCAGTGGACGACAACGGCTGTTAAAAAAGAAGAAGAATGACACTAAAAAAATAAAGTAAAATTCTTCATAATAAATATTCTGTTTGATTCCGCTTAAATTTATGGCTTCGATCGGTTTCGGCCGTTCGCTGGCATCTTCTGTTGTGTCACCAGTAGTTGTGTTCTGTATCACCAGAAGATGGCACGAGCTGCCGAAACCGGTCAAAGCCAAAAGCAAAGTGGAAAAAAACTAAATAAATAATTTATTATGATGAAGATTTTTTTTTTGTTCTGATTAAATTCAACGTCAGATTTTATTTTATTTTCAAAAGACTAACACCAAGAATTAGAATTATTTTTACAATTCACAATAAGAGAATAAAATAGTTCATTTTAATGTAGAATGAATCTGCTCATGTCAATGAATCCATGTTACCAGGATCAGGAGCAAATCGATTTATTCCCTAGACCACAACCCGATTGGGGGTGAGAAATGCGCCAATGTAAACCCTTTGTCTCATCTGTTCAAGGTACCCTAGCGTACCCAAGAGAAATATCGTTGGATACAACCAAGGATATACTCTGTTATATTTCATTTATAGGGTTCTCAAGAATTTATTTTGAACCTTCTCCAACATTAGAGAATACCGAGCCTCATGACGACTCCATATCACGGCAGCTTCCTCAGATCTGCTTCTGACTCAAGAGATATATAGGGTCCATTGTTTCGGTTCACCATCTTATTACATTATGTTAACAGTATAGACGCCAAAAAATGCACCTATAATAATAATAATAATACTTAGCCTATAACAACAATAATAACGCGGGATAAACTCTTCAACGAGCATATTCGGGACAGTTTTAAGATCGCACCTATAATAGATAAAGTTAAAGAAGCCAGACTGAGATGATTTGGCCACGTCATGCATCGACAAGATGACCACATTGTAAAATCTGCCCTTCGAATCCTAACGGCCCAGAGAGGTAGAGGACGGCCATTGGCAACATGTTAATCATCTATCAAGGACACTCTCAAGAAATGTGGACTGGAAAACAGAGGACCGTCCCTACTTAAAGCGAAAAGTGGCAAGTATCAAGAAGAAGTATAGACGCCGAGAGAAATATGCGTACTCACAGTAAAAATATTTTTATTACTGAAGAAAAATAACAAAGTTTTAAATCAATTATATTACTTGAAGAGTTTTTTGTACAAGTGCGTAAATTGGACCGAAAAAATCCCAATTACTATACTATCCATGTTCCTATAGACACAGGTTAGTATAACCCTCATAATGTCAGTGCCGAAAAACTACGAGTGACCCAAAGAGCCATTAAAAGAGCCATGTTAGGAATAAGCCTAAGAGACAGAGTCAGAAACGAAACGGTGAGAGAAAAAACGAAGGTCACTGACATCATCCACCGGGTGGCGACTCTAAAATGGCAATAGGCAGGTTACGTAGCCAGAAGCTCAGTTGAAAAGTGGACAAGAAGACTGCTGACTTGGAGACCGTGAACGGCGAAGAGAAGTGCAGGGCGATCGCAACTACGGTGAAAGGATGATCTGAACAGATACGTCGGAATAACCTGGATGCAGTCTGCACAGGACAGAGTGACATGGAAGCGAATGGAGGAGGCCTTTGTCCAGGAGTGTACGGGAATAGGCTGAGGAAGAAGAAGAAGAAAAAGAGAAAGTCACCTTGCATGACAACAGCAAGACTTCCAATACGTCTGGTTCCCTGACGTTCTATAGTTTTATGATCCCCCGAGTTTCGGGCAATGTGATCACTGACCTTACCATCAGGGTTATAGCAGACATGGAATGTGAAAGTGAATGAACACAAAACCAAGACCCACCAGCTAAGGGAAGGTAACCTTTAGAACAAGCAAAGAGAAACTATTCCAGTAACGCTTACCAAGAAATCAATGTGGCTAAAAATCGTTCGTCACAGTTATTGCCAAAGCCGATGGGATCTGACACGACACTGTAAAAAGAAAAATAATAATCTCGAAGAAGTGGAAAAAGTTACCACGCCAAATTTAAAAAAATATATTATATGTAAATGTGTGTATAGATTTACGTAAGACATCAACACAACCATGAAGTGATCGCAGTACAGAATTTTGACACATTTAAAAAAGGAACATCGACTTGGGCTACGAGCGTTTTGATTTGATATTCGAACGTTATGATTGGCTCCGAATGATTGGCATAATGTCAGTTTAATAACTGCCCGCGAATCAGCCGGACGGTAGATGGGTGTGGAAGACGAGAACAAGCGGGACAGGGTATCTTAAAGGGTGTACCTTCCATAATGACAGGTGATTGGATGGAATGTTCACAGGGTGTTTCAATAATCCATTTTCTTAACTTTCATCATATTAAAAAACATTGTACCTATATATCACTTTTAACAATGATTTCATAGCCTCCAGAATTTATAATAATATAGAGTTTTAATGGACATCATAATTCAAGAAACAAATTAAATTATTTATATTTAGATAATTATGAAGCTGTTTTACCAAATATTGCCTATATCACTAGAATTAAACACTAAATGAATTTACAAGACGCATAAGCTAGTATACTTTCATTTTAAAAATGTTTTCATTTTGCAATGATTTTACAGATGGAAGAAGAATTAATTACGGAAAAAAAATATTTAAAACATCGCCACTACAGAATTCCACAGTGTTAACACCTTAGATGTATACATATACTCTCAGCTTTTCCAAGGAAATTATCCAAATGTGAGTCAAGGGAAACTTCAAAGGGACGACGCAAATGGAATAAGAATAATCTCTTCTTCTCCGGTCTCAATCTAGAGATTGGTCTATAGCAAGCATCTCATCCATCTCCTCTTCCACTCGGTCCTCGGCAACTCTCTTCAAGAAATTTAATTGTATCTCAATAGAGACGAAGATGCAAACTGTCTCTTCAACTCTTCATAGGAGGTGCAGCCCATGTCGGAAGTACAAAACGGAAATCCACAGTATTAATGCATTGGGTTTAATAAATAATATCGGTAAATTCGTCGACAAGAGTTAACTCGTATAAAGAAGAATCAATTGGTTTGTATGATTTCATTTTATTTCTTTGATTCCTCATTACTGAGTCATGATCTATGGAACTGCTCGAGGCTAAAATAAAATGCCTACAATCCTCTCCGTCCTCCTCACACCACCGCGCAGGAGATCTGTCTCTACTTCTTTTCCCTGGAACACTTCTTGTGACAATACTTTTATCCAGGTTACCTGGATCTTTCCTGGCAATGTGACCAAAGAAACTTAATACTCGATATTATGTTACAGATAGTCTTCCTGTTATTTTGATTTCACTGAGGACTGAGTCGTTCGTCCTTTTTGCAGTCCACGGTATCCTCAGGTTTGTATGATACTAAAACCTATTACTTAAGTATAAAGATATCCCCACTGCTATTATTATTATTATTGTTTTGTTAAACGCTCTTTGTATCATAAGAGCATGAGCCTAAGAGCATGAGAACCTGTCATAGTGATTCTCGTGACACGTGATATGTAGCTAATCTATCGCCATTTTATTGTCACGCGAATTCTACACCAGACCAAGGACAGTGTGACAATCACGCTGCCCTCACCGGGAATCGAACCCGGAACCTTTGGGGTGGCAGTCAATGCACTTAACACTCGGCCTCAAAGGTCGTCGTGCTATATAAATCGTGGAAGGCTATATTTTAGATTGTTTTTCATTAAAACAAATATGTTTTCGCTTTTAAAGAGATAGTTAAAAAGTGAAAGAATAGCGTTTCATTACCTTTATCACTATAATATATCAATAATATATAGTTTAACAAGGAAAATAAATTACTTTCAGACATGCTGAAAATAAACAGCCTGTATTTACGAGATTTTGGTGGACAGGCGTATGATTTGACGATCCGAAGCATCGAGTTCGCATTGTAAAATATCCACAGGGCGTTTTATTTTCACAAACAACTGAATTAATTCTATCTGGATGGTAATTTCACTCCGACGTTAAAATTAAAATCGGATTAGAGGCGACCGGTCCCTTATGCCTTTTAGCTAACGCGCTTCAAATAAAGAACATTAAGGACAGCTGATATTTAAATTTTTGGTACCTGCCTATCTGCATATTCTAGCTCTTTTCAACTTATACAAGGATTCAAAAACTTCGCCTTTACGAGAGTATTTATGTTAACATGCCTTGTCTCTTCGGCAGTGTCAAAAAATACATATTTAAAAAATATTTTGTACTTTGCGGAATCGGCATGCCTTTGGAAATTCCAACATAGAGAGCAATCAAACCTTTGTTCGTGATAATTTCAGAAGTAGTTTTTTTAATGAATGAATAAAAATAAGTTGAATATGAAAATACACTGTGTGTTGGTTAAGGGCAGGGGTCTGCAATCTTTTTAATATTACTGACCACAGAATTGCGTTATTTAAAATTTCGGGGACCACGAACATAATTTTTGAGGGTATGAATTATTGAAATAATTGGATTTTTTGATAGTAACAAAAAATAAACAATAAACAGGTATCTGAAAGCTGTAAACCAAACATCTCTCTCTAAAAATAATTCATTTAAAAACGAATTCTCGCGAAATTTATTAATATCTGAATTTCTATTCGTACCAATAAAATTACGCCACGGTTAGCTGGTTGCCTACCACTGGTATAATAGAAAGGACAAAATGTCTGACTCCTGATTCAGGGGACAAGAGTTCAATTCTATGAATCTCTAGGTTCTTCCATCTAAATAATTACTTATTACTTTTGCTCACAAAGGATCGTATTGATTGTAAAATTGATTTAAACATTTCTTTCGTTATTTTTTTTTAAATTCTAAAATGAAATCGTATTTTTGACAAGTTCTCTTACATTAAGAGCTACGTATATACGAGTATTATACATGGCTGAATATTATATTTATTAAAAAGATTTTCAATACTTATTTTCATAAACTCGATTTCTTTATAAATATCTGTAATCTGTACCAATGAGTTTTAATCTAAATAAACATATTTATGAAATCGTATTAGCAGAGACATCTCTTGGCAATCGACGAAAGTTTAAACGCGATAAACTTCAGAAATCGATTTTTACATTATCGAATCCGTTTTCGTTGACTCGGTATGACATAAATCCTATTTTTAAAATATGATTAATCGTACCTTTATTATGATTATATAAATAGGAATGAGTAACAATAAAAAAAAACAATACGCATTTTTAACATTGAGACTTCACTTGCGTTAAAAGGGTTCAGGAAACATTTTTGATGTTTCTCTATGCAATGTAGTTCCGTATCCTTATCTTTATCCTTGGTAAGGATCCTTGCCTCTATACTGGCGATTTGCATATAATAGTTTGAAATTCTACAAAATTGTATTTGAAACACCCAAATATAAAATAATGTTTCTGAAGCAAGTATTCAAAATATTATCAAATCAAATCAAATCAGTTGATTTTCTTAAAAAAATATTACAAACGAAATTAAAGTTTTAGGCACCTATTGAGAGAAGGTAAAATATAATATATGATATATAATACCAGGAACGCATGAGAGATGGTTCGTCTTTAGGAAGACAAGATACTTTCCAAAGTCAAGAGCATTATTATCTTCTGAACTTACCTAATTTCACTGATATGAAAGACGTCAATCTCCGAGGAGATCGTGTTCAGCAGACTGATTACACTTCCAACCAGTGTCACAAGAGGCAGGTCGGTTCTGGTGGCCAGTAGGTAAAACAGTATATACTGTCGCTGTTGAGATATCTATCAAGAACAAAACGACCAACTTTCTCCAGCACGGACGAGTTCTCGAAATATTCCCTGCTTAATCTAAAGAAATGGGTTATGAGATGCCCATCTATTCGAATCTGTTAAGCTTGGTCTCCAACGTTCTCAAAAGAAATGCCGTGGGAAAGAGTCACGGATAGCTACCATACTCCTTCATTTAGAGATACCTCAATTTTTTTTCCTGAAACCTCCCCAGCATAACGGAATATCTTCAGCACGGAATATCTATTATAAAGTACTCTGCACACTTGGGAAAAAAACTATTTTTATATATTTTTTCGTTTAAAAGACAAAATAATGAAAGGAAACTTAAAGTAGGGTATGCAAGATATTTTTTTATGATAACAATAGAAATTAAATAATCTAGAGGAAAGTTTGTCCGATTCAAAAAGCGTAAAAGAAAAATCGAAAGAGCAATTCTTCACGCAAAGTTCGCCAACTGAACGATTTTATTATAAGAAATATCGCTCTTTATATCCAATATATATATTTTTTACGACCCCCGGTACTCGGGGGGTGGCACACTAGACCACTGCGGGGTGCACTGTTTATATGACGGCATAATCAAAGGACGATTTCTCCCTTTCACTAGGGCTGGCAGAAAAATCAGGGTGTAATTAAAAGACATTTGAGTATTCTCAAGGTCTACCCGTAGAATCGTAGAATGGGCGGGTGGGTATAGCTGAACTCTTCCTAAACGGCTGGAATGATTTTGATAAAATATATATAATAGTCATTGTTCAAGTTAGATTTTGATATTTTTTCTGCTTCTTAAGCAATGAACCCCATATCAAATATCTAATATTTATGAATGTCTATCTAAATGTTTTATGATAGTAAATTCTTTCTTCTTTCAATGCCATTATTAAAAAAAAAACAATAAAGACATATCTTTTTTTAGATTACCTATGCGTAAAGTTTTATACATGGACAGTTCCATGGATTCCGATCATCGGGAATGATTAAACGAAGAAAGAAGAAGAAAAAATTATAAATATAAATGTAAACAGAAGTATATTATTATAATTCATTGTTTCTATTTAATTACATCATAACATGATCTAAAATCACACGATTTTGGTTCAATGAATGTTTTCCAAATGGAAATACGTAATCGTCAAAAATATATGTGTGCTTGCAGAAAATTTCATCCCTAATATGTGACGTCGCGGGTTGGCCCATAAAATCATCTGAAAAAGTTACGCTTCGACGAAGATGCCGATTTTCGTAAGGGATGCTTCTTGTTTCTACCCCATTCATATGCCCAACAAAGAAACTCGGGTTTTAATGCTTAATACCATAGATTTTATACTTATCTATAGTTACAAAGATATCCATAGTTATTAAGAGAACTTTAGTTATTTAGCTACTTAGATTTCTATAGAGTTCCAGATAGAAATCCATAGTTACTTAGATAAACTCTTTAAATGAATCTTGCATTGTTAATTGTAGTCTTATGTTTTATTTACTTATCTTATAGTTTTTATAGTGATGGGTACCCATCACACCGCGTCTCCCGCGGGGCGAAAAGTGAAGGATGGAGTGCCACATCAGTAAAAGTGTGACTGTCCATTCTTTCTGCCTAACCTTTCGGGGAGACGGCGTGATGGTTAGTTAGTTTTTATTTATTTTTTATAGTGATTTGGATTTGTGTATTTGTGTTGTTTTTGATTTTGTAAATAAATAAATTGAATTGTTATAAACTATATTTTATCCCCGGTGACGATGAAAAAATATTAGTATGGTTATAAAAAATATGTTTTTTTTACACATCATTCCATTGTTTAAAAAAAAGGTTTTCCAATTATATCATAATAAAGTTCGATTTTTCAAAAATTGGTTTTTATAGTAATAGAAATGATTCACAGAGAAATCTAACTGCGTTTTATTTAATAACATTATATAACACCATAAAACGTACGTTTTTACTGAAATTTCGTGGTGGAACTCGTTTTATTCATGGTTTCTGTTGCTCGCTCAAACGCCATAATAATTTTTCATTTGACGTTACTTTGATACATTTTAACGACACTATCGAAACCGGTCAACATACTAATATATATAAAGTTTGTACTTAAAACTTTTAAATATCCGAAAATTAAACATTAAATAAATATTAAATTTAAAACTTTATTTTTGTACGTGAAACATAATTCAAATATATTATTAATTTTGAAAAAAACAAACTTATTGAATTACAACCCCCAAAAATAGAATAAGTACTTACCAAACACAAAAAATCTGTCCTTCTATTACGATATGTTATTTTTCTTTATACCCCATTTGGAAAATTGACCACCCCTCTTGTAACAATTTGGGTTTTTCGAATCCCTGTCAATATGCACAATGACATACATTGGTCATATCTATACTCCTCTTCCACCCCTATAATTTCACGTAATCAAATAAGGGTAGTATTTTCCCCACACGAAAAAAAAACTCAGTCTTCAATCATTCGTGCATTCATGCTACCATCAAATAACATGTTGAAGTGGATGATATGTGATATAGATTTTGTCATAATTTTTTTTAATCACATATTTGATTATGTGTATAACGTTGCAAACTTTAATCAGTTGAAGTGATTTTAATTATTGTTGATATACCATATGTATTGTGAATTTGTTTATCTTAATACCAATTATTTTAGCTGATAGTATACCCAATCTTCAAGAACTCCTAAATAAAATTGATATAGCAGGAGAGGTTATGGGCTTGAAAATCAACATTAAGAAGACCAAATAGATGACATTTGGGTGACTTAACTCTTCATCCACTCTGCAACTGAATGGTGCGAATATTGAAATGGTCGACCAATGCAGCACATTGACCAGGCAGCATTATCACTAAGGCGCTTTACCCGAACATTGATATAAAATGCAGAATTGAAGTTGCACGAGCTGCATTTAATAAAATGAGAACATTATTTTGCAACAATAATCTTAACTTGAAACTCCGACAAAGAATGATTAAATGTTATATATGGTCTGTTCTACTATATGCTACGCAGAGCTCTACGATGTATACCAGGACGTTAGCGTGGTCAAGTTTATAAAGATTAACAGACTGCGCTGGCTAGGGCACTTGCACCGCATGGGAGATCTGGAGCCTCCCAAAAGATTGTTATATGACAATCCAGCAGGGCGAGAAAGCATCGGTAGGCCGAGACTGCGATGGCTGGATGGTGCCGTGGCAAATTGTCGGGCCCCGGAGCAGCAAGACTGGGAGATGGCGGCCAGAGATAGGACGGGATGGAGACAAGACGGGGAGGAGATTTCTTGGAGAAGGCCAAGACCTACCAAGGGTTGTAGCGCCGAAGAAGAAGAATCAAATCAAATCAGTTTATTTCATCAACAGACATTACAAAATTAATTTTTAAGGCATCTATTGAGAACAGGTAAAATAATATATTGTGTATAGTATACTACCAGAAACGCATGAGAGATGGTTCAACATTAGGAAGACAGGATACTCTCCAGAATTAAGAATATTTGCCTTCTGAACGTACTTTCACTGATATGAAAGACGTCGATCTCCGAGGAGACAACGTTCAGCAGATTGATTGCTCTTCCCACCGGTGTCACCAGAGCCAGGTTGGTTCTGGCGGCGGGTAGGTAAAACAATCTATGCTGGCGCTGTCGGAGATATCTGTCGGGAACAAAAAGCCCTCCAGCACGGCTGATTTTTCAAAATATCCCCTAATTAGTCTAAAGAAATGGGTTATGAGAAACCCGTCTCTTCGAAGAAGAAGAAATATTATGGAGAAAAGACGTGATAATTAGATAGCTAATTATTTTAATGTTACGAAACCGGTGATGTGTAAAATAAAGAAGAGTATAAATGTTGGCTAGTTATTCCGGGTAATTGGATCTTATATAAGAAGAAATTGAAATATTCCTCAGTACACAGGGCATTTCATTTTTTATTTTATGGACAGCGAATATTTTTATGAACCGTGTGAAGGGTCTCCCTCCCCCAGACCGATGGACCATTTTGGTTTTGAATAAATGCCATTTTTCTGGACATAAATTCCACCCCAGCGGTGTACCACTTTATTTTTACGAGTAGGTACCAAATTTTTTATTACATTTTATTTTATCGCCAATTTATTATTCATAAGACAGCCACATTGATGTTCTATTTCGAATATTCAGCCACATTGATGTTCTATATAAAATTCAAATTTAGAATTCGTCTTCTAGATAAAAATTTATCGATTTAAATTTATTTTATATAAGCTTAAACATTTTTTTTTGTCTTTTTATTTATTTACCAATTAAATTATTTTTTTAAAACTAATCGAACCCAATATCAAAACTATAGAAAGCGAATAATACCTTCATAATTGGTACCTTAATTACAAAAATGGTTAAATCAGAAATAAACTTATATATGAAATAATATTCTAATTCTATTTTCAAAAGTAAACAATCATGACAACTTTTGGATACATAATAAAATGTATAAGAAATAGTGAAATTATTATAAGTCCGAAAAATCGATGTATGAATGTAGAGGAATCTATAGAGGTGTATGTCAGGACAGCACAGTATGGCGGTCCATCCTTTCTACTTACTTCTCTAGGAAAACGGCGTGATTATTAGTTTGATTATTAATAAAAATAAAATAAACTTTGGTTCATTTCCATTAAGGATTTCTGAGAAGTTGTTTTTTAGTTATGCTAAAATATATTCAGAAACCGACGGATTGTCATTAAAATGTTCATATCCGAAATGATATATTACTTAAAAAAATATTGCTCTCCTCATTGGCTTCACCGAAGAAGGCGTGGTTCCGAAACCTGAAACTCAAACCATGATAGTAGCTCCATCAGCATCGTCTACATTCCCAAAAGTAAAGGCCTCATAATATAATTAGGTAAAAACCAGACGTCGTCTAGTATGAGTACATAATATTTTGAATACAAGAGAGTAAGACAGGAATACTCAGATTTTCTCCGAAAGTATTATAATTCGAAAAATTCGAAATGCACACGATACGCATGCCCGAGAACGTTTCTGATAATTTTTCTTATCTGAAAAAAGCAAAACTAACTAACTAACCATCACGCCGTCTCCCCGGAGGGGTAGGCAGAAAGAATGGAACGCCACACTGTTCTGTCCTGACATACTTCTCTCGCTTCCTCTACATTCATACGTCTTGTCATGCACGCACGTCGATTTCTCCGACTCCTCACGTGTCCGACATTCAATATTTGATTGATTTGATCGTGCCACGTTTTCCTCGGCCTGAAAAAAGCAGAACAATTTAATATTGTTAACTGTGAAATTATTAGCATGCGTGAATTTTTTTTTTTACTTTAAAACCCAAAACTTATAAATAATTACGATTGTACAGTAAAACAAGTTTTTAAAGGGTAGAAAATCTTTTTTTCCGTGACTATTTCACGGGTTGCAAGTATAGTATAAACATTTTTTTAAATATAAAAATGTAACGTAATGTAAATAAATACGATTATTTCTGCATGCCCCTTTGGATATGAATAATTATGTCGCAAGCCCCTGTGTCCGTCTGGATATGATATTAGCCATAACATCTGAACAATAACTCAATACAGGGTGTCGGTTGAATAACGGTATCCCTGTATTCAAATAGCCAGGGCTGGTAAACTTACTGCTCTGACGTCATAATTCATTAGCCAATATGGTAATCGCAATGAAATTGATTCAAAATTTAATTGGTTACTATTAAATTTATGGATGAGAAAGTGCATTGAAAATTTCTTATTTTCAAACGGTAAAAATTCAATCTTGACAAAAAATATGTAGATTTTCACGGTGAGTAATATGTTATTTGGGATTATGGGAAAATCCGTGTAACTGGTCTTTCTGGACCGACGTTTCGGAGACCATTGCAGTCTCCATTTATGTTATGTATCCACCCTGAGGATAGAGTTTTGCTTGCAGTTAAACTTCATGACAAATTCTGACATACTTTTTACGCTTCCTCAACATTCATACATCGTGTCATTCACGCACGTCAATTTCTCCGACTCCTCACTTGATCGACATTCAATATTTGATTTCTTATATTTCTTCTTTATCTTCTTATATTTTGAATCGTCACTCTATCATACACAGATTTTATACACATTCGTCTAAGAGATCTTATTTCTACTTTATTAAGATTAAATTCTATTTTATCTTCTTCTTCTTCTTTTAATAGATCTGAGGATCTGTGACACAGAAATCATGTCTCGTCAGATGATGAGATCCAGCTGTCCCTGCATCTCTTAGGCGGTCTTGCAGGTGGGCGGTGTCCGGAGGGGATTTTATAAGTGGCCGCATATGCAAGTCTGTCACCATCCATTCGGGCTACATGGTCCCTCCAGTATCTTCTTCTGGATCAACTCCACTGAACGATATCCTCTATTTCGCAAGTTTTTCTTATGTCCACGTTGCGGACATGATCTCGGAGAGTTTTTCCAGGTCTATGTACCAATAGCTGCGTGTTTCGTAAGAAAATTAAATATATTTATTAATTTTTCAATACAAGGATTAATTTTATCTCAACAGGGACGAAGTTGCAAACTGGAAACTAAATATGGTGATCGAGGTGTTTACAGTACCTGTGTCCTGTTATTGGTTGGGTTAAGCGCACGCTTTATGTAATTACAACATTCCCCATTCCACCTTTCATATGACCACCATGTCTGACAAATTTTTGGAAGTTGTATAATGTTAATATCCAACACCACAATTCACATGTCAGTTTCAATGCACCATCTAAGATTTAAGCATTAAGCAGAAGATCTTTAATTTTTTATGAACTTCTAAAATGAGCCGTTGCAGTTCTCCAACTGTCAAAATTATTGGGCCCGCGCAGGACTCCGATCTCTGTTTTCTGAAACGGTCGCATAACTCACCGTACTGCGGCGCGAGTCAGGGCTGGCCCATAACTCAGGGTAACGGCTAGTGCCGCACCGGTAACGGACACAATTGTATCGGTAATTGCATTGATTGATTTGATTTATACGCGCCGCGCTTGCGACGGATGCGGCCACGTCCGACGCAGCTACCAGGGTTGAGAAATGCTAATCCATAGGAGCATATTAAACCCAAAATATATTTACTATACATACTAAAAAAAGTGGAGTTCGTGTATTTAGGTAATATGTTTACATGATATTGGCGAGTGGAGAGGGAACAAAGTGAATGGTGCACTTAAAATTGTCATCACAAACAACAACCTATCGAAAAAAGCTAGAATGGCAGTGTACAATGGTGTTCTTCTACCAACCCTTATGTATGGAAGTGAAGCATGGAACTGGCAAAATAAGGATGAAAGTAGAATAAATGCAGTAGAAATGAGATCTCTTAGACGAATGTGTGGATACTCTGTGTAGGATAGAGTGTTGAATGAAAATATAAGAATTGAATGCGGTGCGAATGATGGTGTCATGAACGATATAATGAAAGAATCATTAAGATGGTTTGGACATATGGAAATAATGAATGAAGAAAAAATGATAAAAAATTATATGTTAATGATGTAAATGGAACCAGAAATAGAGGAAGACCGAGGAAAACGTGGCACGATCAAATAAATCAAATATTGAATGTTGGCCATGTGAGGAGTCAGAGAAATCGACGTAGTCCATTCTTTCTGCCTATCCCTTCGGGGAGACGGCGTGATGGTTAGTTAGTTAGTTAGTTACTAAAAAAGTTTTTGTTTCAATTCTTCTTCTTCTTCTTCCTCAGCCTATTCCCGTCCACTCCTGGACAAAGGCCTCCTCCATTCGCTTCCATGTCAGTCTGTCCTATGCAGACTGCATCCAGGTTATTTCGACGTGTGTGTTCAGATCATCCTTCCACCGTAGTTGCGGTTGCAATGCACTTCTCTTTGCCGTCCACGGGCTCCAAGTCTGCAGTCTTCTTGTTCACTTTTCATCTGAACTTCTGGCTACGTGACCTGTTTCAATTTGTTTCAATTACAAATTATTATTTTTTTTTACCCCTTTTGATACATTAACTATGCAAAACAGTGTTTTACTGACCCTTATTTATGGAAGCAAAACGTGGACCTGGCGAAAGAAGGATGAAAGTAGAATAAATGTAGTATAAATGAGGTCTCTTAGACCAGACCCGTAGACCCCTTGCCGATTTCTTCTATTTTGTGTAGACCCCCTGCTTTTAAATAGTGGAATTTCATAATGACGAATTTTTATGAATTAAAACACTGTTTTATCCACTTTTTAGTTTATTTTTCTCGACATATTTCGAAGGCTTTATATAACATTTATGATTTCACGATGATTCCACGATTTTTCACGATTTCACGATTTTTATATCGTTCTCGCGATGATGAAGGTGTAAGCCTTCGAAACATGTTGAGAAAAATAAACTCAAAAATGAAAAAAAAACAGTGTTTTAATTCATAAAAATTAATCAATAAACATAATTTTCTAAAAAATTAATCAATAAAAAAATTGGATTAAGCTGGGCAGCTTTCGAAAACCTGAGTGACCCAAAGAGCCATGGAAAGAGACATGTTAGGAATAAGCCTAAGAGACAGAGTCAGAAACGATACGGTGAGAGAAAAAACAAAGGTCACTGACATCATCCGTGGGGTGGCGACTCTAAAATGGTAATAGGCGGGTTACGTAGCCAGAAGCTCAGATGAAAAATGGACAATAAGACTGCTGACTTGGAGACCGTGGACGGCAAAGAGAAGTGCAGGGCGACTGCAACTACGGTGGAAGGATGAACTAAATAGACACGTCGGAATAACCTGGATGCAGTCTGCACAGGACAGAATGACATGGAAGCAAAGCCTTTGTCCAGGAGTGGACGGGAATAGGCTGAGGAAGTAGAAGAAGAAGAAGAAATTTCTAAAGCAACACTTAGATGAACCTGGAGTTGGATTTGGCTGCCTGCGTGAGACGACTCTATCTAAG
Organism: Lepidostoma basale; assembly: GCA_022606425.2. Classification (NCBI taxonomy): domain Eukaryota; kingdom Metazoa; phylum Arthropoda; class Insecta; order Trichoptera; family Lepidostomatidae; genus Lepidostoma; species Lepidostoma basale. Next base: position 251,757 of record JAHDVF020001298.1, read on the forward strand.
TCTTTCGCTCTTTAACCAGTTTCACTAATACACATAAATTTTATAAATATAGTTGCACACCGATGTGAGGATGTGAGGAGTACAGTAACGGTCCTGATTCTCGATTGACTTTTAATTAGATTAAGGAATCAAAGAGAATCACACCGCGCATTGCACGTGACGTCACCTGACGCTTTCAAGTGTCACACCGCCGGCGTCAACCGTATCGTGATAGCGAACCGGTTCACTAATTTGCGGTGAGTTATGCCGGTTGGCACCCGCTTGTATCGAAGCAGAAATACAATAATACACGTCGCGCCATGCTTTTGAATCGGGGGTATTCATAATCTACTAATAGCAATGTAAATAATTGCACTCAACAACTCATCAATAACTTTTGTGCTCCAAATTGCCGCACGGAAACACTACGAAACTCTACAAAGCGTTTCGAGAAGACTCAACGAGTTGCTTTCCGTACCAGAAACTTCAGAAGTCTCAGAGTTCCCATTTCATGTTATATATAAAGCTCTCATAATTTATGAATATATTCAGGAGGATGTCAGAAGTGAGCAGAATATAAACAAATTTAGAATTTAATTAAAACAATTTTTTTTTTTAATTTTTATTATTTTGTTGAATCGCTCTTTACATCATGACAGCATGAGCCAAATCGATGTAAAGTGTATTATAGCTATCATAGTGATTCTCGTGACATGTGACAGGTAACTAATCTACTTTCTACTTTCTTATTTATTCTACTTTCATCCTTCTTTTGCCAGTTCCATGCTTCGCTTCCATACATAAGGGTCGGAAGAAGAACACCAATTATTATAATATTATTAATTGTTTAAACGTCTTTATTAGAACATGTGTTTATGTATGTTACATCTTCTTCTTCTTCTTCTTCTTCACTTTTGGTAGACTCAGGAGTCTGTTATTTCAGGCGGGTTCTCTTGAGACGCTGAACTCCAGCTTTCTGTCCACCGTTTCGGGGGTCTTCCTGGTCGGCGCTGTCCGTTTGGCGTTCCTTGGAGAGCTATGTGTGGTATCCTATTTGAGCTCATCCTTTCTATGTGTTGGTGCCAGTATCGCCGTCTTTGACGTCCCCATCTGACCACATCTTCGACCTCGCAGATTTCTCGGATTGCTGTATTCCTAACTCGATCACGTAGGGTCTTGCCAGCTATAGCGCGGAGTGTTTTCATCTCGGCTGTATGTTACATGAATACTTATAATATTTCAAATAAAAAAAACAATAAATTACAAACACCCTTGGTACTCTAGGGTACCACCAACTGGTATTCTAGGGTACAGAACGCTTGCCTTTTGATTCAGAGAATTTTGGTAACATCTTAGAGACCACTTATTCTTCTATACACCTGATATAATGAGCTACTCTGCTCACATTTGGAATTTAATTATAAATTTCTTAAATCATATATTTAAATCTTAATCTGCGTTAACTGAAACTATATATTTGTTAACTTAAATGAAAATTTTAACTGATTTTGAATGAAACTATTATATGTAGTAAATATATATTTGCATGGCGTAATGTTATATTGTATATAATTCCTTAAATTTTTATTTTTCAAATCCGTTTCCCCAAAATGGTAAGCAGAGATAATGGACCGCCTATTTCCCTATCCTGAAACACCTCTCTAGATTTCTCCACATTCATACAGTGAGTCACACACGTACGTCGATTCTTCGTTTACGTGTTTTTTTGATGATCCTTTCTTAATCCATGCGTTTTATATTTCCAAACTAATGCAGAGATCCTTTCTTAATATTGTCCAGAATCTCTACATTCCTTTCTAATGTCATCATTTGAAGTTCTATTATAGTTTTATCACACATATGTCCGACTTAATTCTTGCTAGGTTTGCTAAGCAACCAATCATTGGAGAGAATGAGGAATATCCACTTGGGAGTTCACATCTTTCAGCTGATTGGCGGCCGTAAACAAAACCCGGATGTCCTGAGTGATGTAGGTCTATTTATCCCTGATAATTACCTTCGTCAAAGACAGCACAAATTGTTTTGCTGCCAATGATTATGCCTGTGGGTAGGGCAATCTTATTGCTTAATTGGGTCGCCTCGGAGGTCGACATATTTCGTGATGGCGTGAGTTGCCTCAGGGATGCAATATCAATGCCATGATTTTTCTTATTTTTGAGCTTAATTTTTTTTAATGCTACTCTTCTTATAATGTTTGTGATTTTTATCAAAATAAATTAAATTAAAGAATGAAAAAGGGATCTCATCTCTATCGTATTTATTCTGCTCTCATCCCTCTTCTACCAGTTCCATGCTTCGAATCCATACACAAGGTTAGGAACCAGATCAATATTGTAAACGTTTTTGTTTTCAATGACAAAATGTCTATAATTGATAAAATGATAAATTTAATGATATTGGTATAAATCAAAAACAGTAATGCACAAGTGCCCCCAAACCGCATTTGAAATATTTCCGCATGTTTGCGACACCCACCGTGTTCCAACCCATTTGACTCAGTCGTAAATTCAGTAATAAATTGATTTCACTCGTAAATATATTAAATCGCCCCTCATCCCCCGTGCCACGCCACTGGCGCGATAATTCATTGATACATATTGAATTGATGGCCAATCGGAGGTTCGACTTGTGAACTGAGCAGTGGCGTGCAGCTCATGTAGTCCGTCTCGGTAATATTGCTCAGTTTATTTGTAATTAAAGTTTCGTAACAGAGGAGCACGAATTTAATCGACAATTCGAAACTGATTCTGTTTTCGTATTTTTAATCTCGTATCATATTTTTGTTCATTCTTAAGAAAGAAAAAGAAATATTTCCGCATGTTCAAGATAACATGTAAAACTCTTCTTCTTCTTCTTCTTCTTCTTCTGATTGTAGACCTTGCGATCTGTTTATGCAGGATATCAACTTTCTTCATGTGATGAAGATGACCAGCCTTCTCTACATCTCTTTGGTGGTCGTCCTGGTGGTCAACGGCCCTCTGGAGTTTCGTGCATCATGATATTCGGAATTCTAATGTAAAACTGTTAATAATTAATTCGAATGAAAACATCTGTTTTCTTCAAGATTTATTATATTTTATGAGAATGGTATATTTTGCCTTGCTAATGCATTATAAAAAATCATATTATAAAGCCTAAGCAAGGCGAAACATTCCCATTCCAAAAAACACAACTAAACTTCTAGAAAATAAACGATTTGTGCACATTTAAAAAAATTAAATCCCATTCATTTAAATAATAAATTGATTATATACAGAATAACTTTTGATTGTGACACTCGCTTTCGTGGCGTTATCTCAAATATTCGAATATAAATTAACACCAAAAAATGAATGCGATTAGGTAAATACTCGGATGTTAGACATGTCACATGTCACTGTGTATTGATAAAAAAAAACTTGAAAAAAAATGTTTTTCTTCTTTTCACATTTCCCTTTCTTCCTTTAAGTGTAGAGCTGAGCTAGAGTGTAGAGATTTGAAAATATATTCACTAGGTAATTTTTTTAAGGATATTTTAGCAAATGAAATAGATAGGTACCAATCTGACGATTTCCTACAGTTGTTTATTACTAGCATAAGCTACATAAGTAGTGGTCGAAACCAACCCCTGACCATGAAGCCTTGTTTACATGCACAGTTATGGGGTATTATCCGTTCAGGTACACCCTGTATACAGCGGGAAGCGAACCTGTTACTGACGTTTGAATTTGGAATCAAAACGTTATCAAAGGGTGGACGAAAGGCAAATCGATTTCATTAATCATTAGAACGATACATAGTAACACGCAAAACCATTGAGAAATGCTAAATTTGTTAACATTGTCGTACATTTTCATACATCAACAACAAACCATCACGCCGTTTCCCCATAGGGGTAGGCAGAGAGAATGAACCTTCACACTACTCTATCCTGGCACACCTCTCTAGCTTCCTCTACATTCATACAGCGAGTCATACACGCACGTCGATTCTTCCGACTTCTAACATGACCAACCTTTAAAATTTGATTTATTTGGTCATGCCATGTTTTCCTCAGTCTTCCTCGATTCCGTACTTCATTTACATCATTAACGTATACTTTCTTAACCATTCTTTCTCCACCCATGCGCTCCATATGTTCGAACGAGAGCTGGAAATCGACATATTCATTCTTTCTATGTGTTCAAACCATCTTAATGATCCTTTTATTATTTTGTCCATAACACCATCATTCGCACCGCATTCATTTTTAATATTTTCATTCGACACTCTACACAGAGTGTCCATATATTCGTCTAAGAGATCTCATTTCTACTATATTTAGTCTACTTTCATCCTTCTTTTGCCAGTTCCATGCTTCGCTTCCAAACATAAGAGTCGGTACAAGAACACCATTGTGCACTGCCATTTTAGCTTTTTGGATAGGTTAAATAAGATAGGTTAGCAATTAAAAATATAAATAAAAATAATAAAATAATAAAAATAAAAAATATAAATAAAGCAACCAAATAAGCTAAACTTCAAGTCCAATTGTTGATTTTTCCCCGCTGTCCCATAATTCAAACTAAATAAATGTTATATTAAACCTATCCCTAGACATAATTCCCTCCCTCTAACCGCTTTTTTAATTTTTCATTTAGTATGTTATATAAGTAATTAAATTTTTCATTTGTTCCAATGACAATTTGAATAAATTCTTCAATAGTATTTAAAATTTCTAATTGGTGTTGGATGGTTTTAAGTGCCTAATTACAGTTAATTAAAAAAAACGGTTTTTACGTGGAATATAAATGAAATAAACAAAAAATGTCCGGATCGTCCAGCTGTCAACAAGTGCAGCATCTAAAAGAACATTATGTGTTAAATTATTTTTATTTTTTTATTTTTTTGATATCATTGTACTTATTTTAAATATATTTTGTGAACGTTTTAGTTTCTAACTGTGCGCGGGAGATGCCTATTGGCGGCGATGAGGTTTGCAACCCATCACACCGCGTCTCTCGCGGGGGCGACAAGAGAAGGAAGGAAGAAAGTGTGGCAGTCCATTATTTCTGCCTACCCTTTCGGGGAGACGGCGTGAGCGTTAGTTACGATGTTTGATTTTACTGTTGAAATTTCTACGCTAAGGAAGGGCATCTGTGATCCTAAATATGTTTGTGAAAAGTATAAAAAAAGTTCATGAAAATATTGTATATTGTTTTAAAAAAATAATAAACGTAATTATTAACATTCAAATGCATTTAAATATTAATAAGCATAACACATATGATCCCTCTTAAAATCGATGGTACACCCAAACCCGATATGGAAATCGAACCACGGTCTGCGGCGAGGGCCTCACATACGTGGCCAACTACGGTGGGGTACCTACCCCTACATAGATGGGGTAGGTGTCAAAACCGGCGCCATGTCCCCTAAACAGAATATTATATCAAAGCAACATCGGTTTTGATATTGGGTACCTACTGATTTCATGTAGCACGTTGGTTCGGATGCAAATTTGTCATTCAATTGCAAAGGATGAAGGATTAGAAGAAGTGACACAAAATTAGCTTCGGTAATCTGAAAATCTTTATCTTCTTCTTCTCTTGGTGCCGCGTCAGATCCCCTCCCCCCAACAGTGCAGTGAAAGCATCTCTGTCCTGCGCTACTTGGAACAGGTTCTCAACTCTGTTCATTCCTGTCCACTCTCTTATAATTATTTACAGCCAGGATAACTGCCCGCTATTTTGCCCGTGATTATCAGCTGAAGGAGGTGGTATCTTTATCTTCTTAGCACAAGATAATTATATAAGTTTTAATATCTTCTTCTTTTTGTGTCCTGTAAGGTCTCCCTAACGTTGATTATCACCCTTGTCATAGTGATGACCTGGAGAAAAATATCCAAAGTGGTATCCCTTTGCCTTCTCTGGAGGATTTTCTGTCGGGGTTACCATCCCTTAGCTGGGTGTATCCAGTTCTATGGCGCTGGAAGCTCGCCATTCGTCCTCTCCCTATCTGCTATGGTACTAAGTAATATGTGCCACATTGCCCGGGGTTCGCGGGGTCTTTAAAAAGACCTCTCGTGGACGCTAGAGAGTTGGAATTGATAGTAGTGTTGCTGTTGTAAATGCAACATGGCGCCTTACGACATTTTATAGAGGCATATTTTCCACCAAAACTTTCCCCATTGTAGCCCTACTACCCTTTTGAACCGTTTTAATATAATATTTCTAATTAATTTAAAAAGCAGGTCCGGATGTTTAATGTTATGGCCTATACAGTTTGTTCATTGCTGGGCAATACTTTTGAGCATTTGGATGTCACAGAGAAGGGGGATCCCACCACATACCCGAGGCTGTTATAGGGCGCAGCGTCGCTCTTTCGTCAGCCTCGCTCATGCACTTCTTAGGCCTGTTCCCCATCCATCCGGAATTTACATTTAATATATATCAAATCAAATCAAATCAAATCAGTTTATTTCATCAACAGACATTACAAAATTTATTTTTAAGGCATCTATTGAGAACAGGTAAAATAATATAATATATAATATATAGTATACTACCAGAAACGCATAAGAGATGGTTCAACATTAGGAAGACAGGATACTCTCCAGAATTAAGAGTATTTGCCTTCTGAACGTACTTTCACTAACATGAAAGACGTCGATCTCCGAGGAGACCGCGTTCAGCAGACTAATTGCTCTTCCCACCGGTGTCACCAGAGGCAGATTGGTTCTGGCAGCCGGTAGGTAAAACAATCTGTGCTGTCGCTGTCGGAGATATCTATCGGGGACAAAAAGCCGAACACCCTCCAGTACGGCCGAGTTCTCGAAGTATCCCCTAATTAATCTAAAGAAATGGGTAATTAGATGTCCATCTCTTCGAAGCTGTAGAGAATTGGATAGAGGGATAGAGCCAAGGATAGCTACCATACTCTCTCATGTAGAGATACCTCAGAAATTTTTTCTGAACCCTCTCCAGCATAACGGAATATTTCGCCTCGTGAGGACTCCATATCACAGAACCGCTTTCGAGTCTGCTCCGAACCAAGAGTTGTATAGGACATATCAATCACAAGGGGATGCCAGACCGCATCTAATCTAATATATATTTTTTATTCCGACCAATGGATCCCCATCAGGTGTCTATCTATCTATTTACTATCGCAGAGAGAATGGTTGAGGACAAAAATTGCAGAGGCGGCCCAAGAGACTATATGGACCAAGTGATAAAAGATATGCTCTGTAGAAGCTTCACAGAGATGAGAAGACTAGCTGGAGACAAGTCTGAGTAGAGGGAACGAGTGAGACCTGGTGCAGACCAATCCATAGGATTGTAGCTATGAAGAAGAGTAGTAAAATAATAATTAAAATAATATAAAATGTAAAGTTTTTATATTATATTTCTTCTTATGATTTATGTAAATCATCTTTGAAACTTGTCTTTGGAAATTGGAAAACAAATAATTAAAATATGTACATAAATATTCATAATAATGTTTTAACTACTTTCACTTTTGTCTTTATTTCGACAGCGACCGGTTTCACCTAGAATCAATTACTGCCGAAAAATTTGTTTTGTTATGATTCCAGACCTTTGCAGCTAAAACATGGACTAATGGATGGAAAAACCAAAAAAGGCGACGCCAACCTAACGGACAAAGATGTATACCATATTATATTTAAATTCAGTAAATTTTACATTAAGGATTATTTTTGTAGAGAATAATGTTTATCACCCTGATTTGTATGTATATAAATGACTCAGTTTGCAATAGTGTCACCAGTCTTTCGATGTCAGCGAGCCTGGCGAAACTAGTCGCTGTCGAAATAAAGACAAAAGTGGAAGTAGTTAAAAACATCGCTTTATTTAATTAGAATAGATGATCTAAAGTACTAATTAAAACCCGATTTTTTATAGCTCTGAAATTGAGTATTGCTCTGTCAATAGTGAATTAATTTATCATTTTCCCTAATTAACTTGAATCATTTTTCAATTGCGATTATTCCTGCAGGAGATACACACAAACACAAGGGCTTGTGGGAGGGGGTGCAAGTGCAAACGTCATTTCGGGTTGTGATTTTGTGTTTTGATTTTTGAAATCAATGCTATAACATTGCTTTTGGTAGAAAAAAAGGATAACATTGATCCCGAATAATAAGTTAAGCGCAGCAAAAATATTACGAGGGCCGCATTCAATAATATGAGACCATTCTTCTGACAATATCAATTTTAAATTAAGACAGAATGGTCAAGAGCTATATTTGGTCCATACCCTCAAAGTGAGCACAACGAACCGTATAGAAGCATTCGAAATGTTTAAATCAAATCAGTTTGTTTTCGCAAAAGATATTACAAACAACAATTATAGTTTAAGGCATCTATTGAGAACAGGTAAAACATAAAAAAATATATAATACCAGGAACGCATGAGAGATGGTTCGAGATTAAGAATACAAGATACTCTCCAAAGTCAAGAGTATTTGTCTTCTGAACGTATACCTATGTACTTTCTGAACGTACTTTCACGAATATGAAAGACGTCAATCTCCGAAGCGATCATGTTCAGCAGTTTGATTGCTCTCCCCACCGGCATCACCAGAAGCAGGTTGGTTCTGCTTGCTGGGAGATAAAACAGTCTGTGGTGACGCTGTCAAAGATAATCATCTGAATTATAAAGATGGATAGCCTCCAAGATAACGGAGTTCTCAAAGAATCCCCTGATAAGTCTTATCAGCAAACTATTCCATCGCACAATGTTGTGCATCCCATGGACTGATTAGCTCACCAACACTGATGAATTGCGAAGAGCTAGATCCGAAAGATAATTATAGTCCAATAAAAATATTTGAAAAATGGCATATTTGGAACATGTTTTCCGGAGCGAAAATACGGTTTGTTGCATCTCATCATGAAAGGGAAGATCGAGGGTAGTCGCAGTGAGAAGACGGCAGATATCCTGGCGGAGAATGGTCCAGTATGTTGATTCCAACGATCTTGGTGAAACCGGTCGCTGTCGAAAAAAAATACAAAAGTAAAAAAAAAACATTATTTAATTACATTATTATTTTTAAAAAAAACATACAATATACTTAATACTTATTCCAATAAGTATTCACAATACAAAATAAAGGGCATTATGCAAGAAATAAATAACATTTTTGAATATTTTTTTAGGAAACATTGTATTTAAATTTTTTGGGCACTTTTCACAAACACGTTTGGGCCACAGACGTCCTTCTTCAGTGCATACATTTTTACTAAAATTTCTACACAGAGGAAGGGTGTCTGTGTCCCGAAACATGTTTTTAAAAAGTTATTTTTAATTAAAAAAAAAGACTAACATCGAGGATTTCATCATATCAATGATATTAGAATTTATTTTACAATCTTCAATGTGAGCAAAAAATAGCTCATTATTATGAAGAAGGAACGTGGTCGTGTCCTGGCTTGAACCCATGCCCCCTGGATCAGGAGCCAAGCGTTCTATCCCCTAGACCACCACCCATTTAAATGTGAATCCACAATACAAAGTGAATGCGAATATAGAAGAAATAAATTTGTCTTTGCACTTAGAGATTTTGTGTTGAATTATCTTAAGCCAGCTATGCGCACCATCGACTCAGTTCATCTGACACGGGAATGCTTCGGATGATCCGAATGTAGCACTAATTGTCAATGTCTGCTCGGGCCATTGAACGGGGAGCCGCCCAGGGTGGAGGTGTCACGGAATTACCCATTGTTTCGCTGCTTCAGATAGTTCCGCCGCTCGGTTATTAGTTTTCAGCCTCTTAGGGGGAGTTCTCAAGCATCCCTGCTTGATATTTACCTGATGGAACTCAAGTTAAGTGAGGGATCTCAGGTTACTTGAGTAAGTAACTGATTAACTGAATAACATCTTTATAAGAACCATGATTTTTAAGTAGGTTATTACTAGGCTCAAGGAATAATACTAGATTTTATACTTCGTAATAATCTTATTCATAAAATAACATTTATTTATTATTAAAATGTTTTACCATTCTACTGTTTACATGATAAATGGATTATTTATTCAAATTTTAACTGTATCTCAATAGAGACGAAGACGTAAACTGGAAACTGAACATGGATGATCAAGGTGTTTACAGGACTTATGACCTGTCATTGGTTGGGTTAAGCGCACGCTTTATGTAATTACAACATTCCCCATTCCACATTTGTTATTGTGATCATTATTTATCGTTTCTTGAACGATGATGTAAAACTTCATATTAAATAATTAATACGAATGAAAACATCAGTTTTCTAGAAGTTTTATTTTATTTTATGGGAATGACATGTTTCGCCCTTCTAAGGCATTATCAAACGATTTGATATTTGACAATGCCTTAGAAGGGCGAAAGATGTCATAAAACTTCTATAAAACTGACGTTTTCATTCGTATTTATTATGATAAATGGCCTTAAATTATCGTCGAAAGTTTAGATAAATCAAGTTTATTACAATTGTGATAAAAAAAAAACAAAGTTTTTTTTCATTATCAGTTTAAAATGTTAAGGAGTCATAGTGTTTCAGCCAAAACAATGCACTATTTAAGATTATTTCCTGAACGATGATGTAAAACTTCATAATTAATTATTACCGTATTTTGCTAACGATAAGAAGAATCGGACCATAAGACGCAACTCAGTTTTTGGTTGAATTTTCAGCGTAAAAAGTGCGTCTTATGATCCGAAAAATACGGTTATACGAATAAAAACGTCTGTTATCTAGAAACTATAATAGAAAGGCGAATCTTACCATTCCCATAAAATATAATAAATCTTCTAGAAAACAGACGTTTTAATTCTTATTAATTATTTATTTTGAGTTTTTCATCATGTTCAAGAAACAATAAACAATTTAAACATGCCCTTCGCGTAGAGCCGTTGGTATCTTAAGAGCTGCATTTGACTCGCGAGTTTGCCGACCACTGCCCAACTTAATGTTTAATTAAATAACAACCTTGCATTAGTAGAATCAAATCAATATATTGGCACTCTATTATATCTGGTTTGTATGATATCCAGCGATCTCTACAAGTTTCTAGGAAATTAGAATATTTAAAAATTAACATTTTACTTTGTCACAAAAGGAACACCCTTGTGTTAAAATCCATATGACATATTCAATATTCATACACAATATTGAATTACGAAATCGCGCCAATAATCTAGAATCCACCCCGATTGCGGGGACGTGGCGGGCGATGCAGGAGCATGCAGAGGAGGTGACAGGGGTTGGTAATTTGAATTTAGAATTCGCTTTGCTTCGCAGGTGTTTGATGAATTATTAACACGGTTGGGAGGCAAGCCACAGTGGGTTAGTGCACTATATTGATTCGCGATTTGCAATATGTACTCAAGTGAACATCAATTGCGGAAATGCTTACGTAAGGTCCTAATAAAATGTTTATCACGTCTTTCATTGTTAATAAATATATGTTCAGATTTTATTTATGTATTTATTGGATGTTTCAGAAAGTTCGGATTGTTTTTTAGTATGAAAATCGCATTTATTTGAAAGACAAAATAAAAATCACACCAATCAAAATATTTTCAATCGTTAGCCACTACTTTTCCCATCTTTCTAGCATTAGATGAATCCATCGTCAAAAAAACGTCTCACCTTTTGAGGTAATCCAGGCATCTCAGCTGTACTCTTCTTCCAATTAAAACAGAACTTCCCCGCAAATGGTTCTTATTTACCACGAAAACCGACATTTTAAGGAGCAATAAAACAAATGTTGTTTTACAAGTACAAGGGATTATCAAATGTTTAAGATAGGCAAATCACATTAAAGCATTTGATAATACCGTGGACAGGCAAAACATGTCTTTCAAATAAAATATACTAAAACTTCTAGAAAGCAGACGTTTTCGTTCGTATTAATTATTTGTAATGTCAATTTATTGAAAGTTAAGGCATTTACACTGTGGAATTCAATTGAAATACACTTTAGAAAATGTAAAACAACGTTGTTTATTATCCACTAAAATATAAAAAATAATGACATGTTTCGGAGGAGACCTCCAACATCAGGGGTAAATATATAATAAAGAACTAAACAAAGTAAGACCAATAAAAACGCATTTAAAAATCGACACAATACAAAGGAACAATACTTTTAATTTACAAAAATTAACCTGGATTGAGTTTTAATAATTATTTTTTATCGGCAACAATTTTTATCAGTAAATAATTTTAAACAATAATTATAATAAAAAATTAAATGATTATATAAAATTGTAATTGGGAAAAAAACATACATGGAAAGGACATATTTTGCATAAATTGTTAATTTGCGTATAATTGGAAATGGGAACCCAGAAGACAAAAATAAGATTTAAGGAGAAAGGAGTAAAAGGAAGAATCTGTATATTAATTATGTTTTCACCCAATTTCACCGACTTAAGGATTTACAAAGAATCAAGTATGTTTAATTTATTGCTATTGTTAATTTTGTGTAGAAATACTGTGTCATTTTTGTTAAAACTATGATCAAAATCAATACAATGGTTGACCACCTAAGAAAAAATAGTACGTATGGTGATAGCTTGTTTGTATTCGTTGATACGTGATTTAAATGTTCGTCCTGATGCTTATGTAGTAGCACAAAAAGCGTCACAATCGTTACATTTAATTTTGTAAACACCAATTTTCTGCCAATTATCTGTTTTTGTTTGGAATTTAAAAGGAGTTGACCAATGTTGTTTTGAGTAAAAGACTGGATTGATATGACGAGGGAGTGATTTTATGATTATGTTGGATAAGCCGTCAGTATATAAAAAAAACGTCATTGGCGTTTTGACCCTTTGGGCTCCAAGTTTTTTCCATTTTTTTCACACATTCCTGATGACAATGGAATGGTCAGATAATAAAACAGTATTTATAGAGTATTCATTTCATTCTTACATTTAAAAAAATAGCAAAACCCTATTTGAAGTTCATAAAAAATGTCTTAGAAAAAAATGGCCAAACGTAGTGGACATAGGAGTTGGTGGGGAAAACCCAATGGCCACAACGTGTGGACATAGGAACTGTAAGGGTTAAAGCTGTGAATATATATGAAATATCAGTATGCATAAAAAAATGATTTGAATTCATATTTTATTATCACCTCTAACACATCATGCATTAAGATATCATTTATGTACTATTTCCTGCATCATCGCTTACCCTTGAAGCGGCACAGAACACAATATTCACCACAATACAAGGAAACATTAATTCAAACCGCTTCATTTTTGATTCAATCAATCATACGTTGTACCGAGTATCCCCTTTGTGGGAGAGTCCTAATGGGGTAAGTCGTCTACCCCGACTCGGGTGGGGGTGGGGGTGGCGGGGACGTAATAGCGCGGGGTGGGTGACATTAGAGCCATCAATAATATTTTACGATATGAATTTTTTGACGAATGGATTCCTTCATATGAGCCATCCGGTGTGTTGCGGTATTTGTGATATTTGTATGCAAAATACATATTAATCATCATACAGTCAGACACAGGAATTCAAGCAACAAATTGCAATTTCATACAAATTTATCATAAAATTTATCACAAAAGCTAAAATGGCAGTGCACAACGGTGTTTTTGCACCAACCCTTATGTATTAAAGTGAAGCATGGAACTGGTAAAAGAAGTATGAAAGTAGAATAAATGCAGTAGAAATGATATATTTTTGACGAATTAGACGTGTGGAAAATCTGTGTATGAGTGCGAATGAAAGTGTTATGAACAAAATAATGAAAGGATCATTAAGATGGTAAGACATGACAGACACATGGAATCAATGAAAGTAGAAAGAATGGTAAAATAAAGCACATGTTAGAGATGTTAATTGTAATTTCATACAAATTTATCAAAAAAATTATCGCAAAAGCTAAAATGGCAGTGTACAATGGTGTTCTTATACCGACCCTTATGTATGAAAGTGAAGCATGGAACTGGCAAAAAAAGGATGAAAGTAGAATAAATGCAGTAGAAATGATATGTTTTAGACGAATTGGACGTGTGGAAAATCTGTGTATGACTGACGAATGAAAACATCAGAAGTGAATGCAAAAAATAATGAAAGGGTTATTAAGATGGTAAGGACACATAGAATAAATTAATGTATAAAGAATGGTTAAAAAGCATATGTTAACAATGTAAATGTCGACCTTCGTGGCAGACTGGTAAGAGGCGACTTCCATACCGAAGCTCCCGGGTTCGATTTCCGGCGATGGCAACTTGATTGTCACACTGTCTTTGGTCTGGTGTAGAATTCTCGTGACAATAAAATGGCGAAAGAATTGCTACCTATCACATGTCATAAGAATCAATATAATAGCCAAAATAAATTGTACAGTAATTGGGTTCAAACGAGCTGATTTATTTATTATTATGATGATTTGTATTTTAAGTGCGCCGTTTTGTAAAATCAATTACTCCAAAGCGCATTAGGAAATGACTGACCAAACAGTGCAGTCTTCAGAAGTTTCTTAAATTTAACGTCAGTATCCTCATACTTAATACTAACATGGAGGCTATTCCACACCAACGGACCCGCGACGCTGAAAGAACGATCATAGAAACATGCTTTATTGGCTCTGACTGGAATTGCTATGTTGTTTGCACTTGTTTCTACTGATCGGAGTGAACGTTGCCTTTCCGTTGGCTTGGGTGTCACGCAGAGGTCCGACATATACGTTGGCGCTCTCTGGTGTCGAGCCTTAAACACTGTCAAACACAATTTATATTTTACTCGCTCTCGGATTATAAGCCAGTGAAGGTCCTTCAGGAGTGGCGTGATATGACAGTATTTTTGTTGCCCCATAATCAATCGGGCAGCAGCATTAAATACGCTTTGTATTCTGCTTAATTGATTATTTGGCAATCCAGCGTACATTCCGTTGCAATAATCCAACCGTGACACTACAAAAGAATTTACGAGGGTCCTAGCTTCACCAACAGGTAAACATCTCCTTATATGCTTTAGCTGTCTCAGTTGGAAGAAACCAGACTTAACAAGCCCGTATAAATTGACGTGCGTGTATGACACGATATATGAATGTTGAGGAATCGAGAGAAGCATGTCAGGAAAGAAAAGTTTGGTAGTTCTTCTATTCTGCCTACGGGGCGATGGTTAGTTTAGTTAGGTTAGTTTTCGGTCTAAAAAATACCGTATAATTTTTTTCGTATTTTTTGGCATATTTAAAAAAAAATTAACAAATAAGCTTATATGTTTTAATTGTTTTATTTTTGTGTAGGGACTAATCTTGTTGTCTATCAAACGACGCACTTGAATCTCTTCTGTACTCAGCTATAGGCGGTACCCGGGTACCGTCCCGCGGGGTGGTATGTCGTCCCATCAGGGAAGCCATTTATCCCCGGGCGGAATGCTCGGGTGCATATTGTCATCCATTTCATGTCCCGGGTACTTGCGATACTTTGCCGGGACATTCAAATGGGTTCGGCAGATATGCGGGACACACTTAGGAAAAGGGGTGGTTCAATGTTGAACCGCAAATATTTATTGGAATAAATGTTTTTATTGAAGGTTCTTCTTCTTCTTCTTTTTGTCCTGTCACACCTCCGTGGTGCATAGGGCCTCAAGGAACCTTCTCCAGTCGACTCTATCGCATGCCTGATGCCTAACATCATCCCAAGTGATGCCTACTGCCTTAACCTCGTCCTGCAGGGTTCTTCTCCAGGTGGCTCTAGGTCTGCCTCGCTTTCTCTTTCCCCCCATAGAGGACCAGTCTAGTGCGCCCTGAGCGATGCAGGCTGGGTTCCGTCTCAGAGTGTGACCGATTCACTGCCATTTTCGCCTAGCGACTTGTTCTCTAATTGGCTTTTCGCCTGCCATGGTCCAGAGAACGGCATTTGACATTTATTGAAGGTTACGGCAGTTTAACTTTAAAGTTCCATTATTGATTTAGAACGGTGATTCCCGGTGAACGGTGAAGTGGTCTATATAGACCCCCAAGTGTCTACGACAACTTGCAAGGGGTCTACGACAATTGTAAAAAATGTCCATGAAATGTAAATGGTGGTCCACGAGATGGTTCAACTTAATTGAAGCCGAATATTGAAACGCAAAACGAATATCGAAATCGTTGGAAATCTGACGATCGGAAAAAAGGTCGCCAAACGTTTCGACCGGCAAATTTTGCTCAATGAGCTTAAAAAAAGGCCGACATCGAATTCCGTCGTGTTTGTTTTGGATTTTTTAGCTTGAAAACAATCTATTTTAGGAAAGCAGGGGGTCTACACAAAATGTAAGAAATCAACAAGAGGTCTACGGGACAAAAAAGTTTGGGAACCTCTGATTTAGAAGGAGAATTAAAAAAACTGTTTTGATGAATAAAATTATTACCCAACATGTTTCTAAACAAACAGGTACATTATTTATTAAATAATAAACAACTGAATCGATTGAAAACAGAAGATGGATGGAAACAAAATATATTTTTTTACAAGAATTACATATTAAAAATATTATTATTATTATTACGATCTGGATGATTTTTATTTAATTATACAAATAATGGAATATATAAAACAATCTCACATGTGAGTAAAAAAACATATCTTTATTACGAATAAGTAATATGGTTTGAAGCTATCTCTATCCCTAACTTGTATCTTCAGTGTTTTGGAAAATAATTTTATAATACTAACTAACTAACTAACCATCACGCCATTTCCCGGGAGGGGTAGGCAGAGAGGATGGATCGCCACAATGGCCTGTCCTGGCATACCTCTCGGGATTCCTCTACATTCATACATCGTACCATGCACGCACGTCGATTATTCCGACTTCGAATGTGGCCGCCTTTTAGTAATTGATTAATTGGGTCATGCCATGTTTTCCTCTTTCCTCGGTCGTCCTTTATTTTATAATACTTTGGATATATTTTAGTAAATAATGAAATGGAATTTAACATACAAACTTTATATAAATTACAAAAATGTATTATTATTTTATTTGATAATGTCAAACCACAAATGTGCTTCATACGAATGTTTTGAAATTAACCGTCGCGTTGCCATGTGGTCAATTGAGTTTCCACTGCCAATTTAAAGTTGATTTTCTTAAAACCTATGGACCCTAATATTATAAAAAAATTGTAATCCTCCATTGAAGTGTTCTCAATATTTCGTAATAAAAAAAAAAAGCAAAAAATTACTTCCTTCATCCCAAAAAAACGAAAATTTTAAGACTGCCCTCACCTCAGACTGTAGAATTTGTTTTGCTAATATTTACAACTTTATCAAAAGTGACAAATACTTACTCGCTGTTTTGAACGTATAATAAATTATATGTTTGGCCTTTTCTCATAGGTACGTAATAATACCGACTGTGGACGGAAACGCAGCACGCAACTTAATAATATCAGAACTGTGAAAATATGAACACTTTACCAAAAGGGACAAATATTAATACGTACTCGTTGTCTTGAACGTACTATACATTTTGCCTAGGTGCCTTTATCATATGTAAAATTATAGCGCCAGGGCGCGGCGGGGCGAGACAAGTTCATACTTGGTGTCAGTTGCTCATATGCTGTCTCGCATTCTATATCAGAAATCGCATGGTTCCAGAAAAAAATTAATAATGATATGTTTTTCAAATAATCCATGTATGTTATAGATATCGATCTATTCCTAATGAATTTCCCTACAAGATGACATAAATTAAATTTTGATTCATCGAGTCATATGCTTGATATTTAGATAAAGTTAGCGGTAAACTGAATTGACCACATGGGAGCGAGCATTATGTTTTGAACACGGTACGTTAAGGGTTAAATAAATAAATGAAAATGAAAATTTAAAATTTCACAGTTGAACCACCCATTATCCGCTGCGAATTTTGATACTGTGCTTTTGAATATTGTTCGTCGGGTTATATTTCCATATTTCATATTGAATAAGTGTTTTCCTTTGCATATCAGACCGAACAGAGGATTCGGCACACAGTGGCGGCTACAATTGTTATTTATTGTTTTTGGGGGGCTGGGGGGTTGGGGCCGATATTAAGAAATACATGAATTCGGCCAAGAAAGATAAAAGAAATGTATAAAATGCTGTCAATTCTCTAAGAAGACACCATGTTATGATTTGAAAATGGGTATATTCGTGAGGTAATATTTTGTAATTATTTAAATGCGTTTTTATTAGTCTTTCTTTGTTTTATTGAAGACTACAGGGGAAAAACAAGGAATGTCAGAAGAAGGTTAATTTGAATAAATTGAGAATAAAGCTAATCGAAATTTATATATTTCTTAGCAATTAGCAATTAATTATCTGGCCATAGTCGACAACACACATGATTTTTGAATATGAAAATTTTACTGTGGATAGATACGTACAAATGCCGCTAGATGGCATTTTTACATTTATTTTGAATTTTATGTTCCTTGTTTTCCCCCTGTAGTCTGCAATTTATAAACTAATATTGTTTAATTTCATGAACAAAATAATGAAAGGATCCTTAAGATGGTTTGGACATATGGAAAGAATGAATGAATAAATAATGGTAAAAAAATTATATGTTAATGATGTAAATGGAACCAGAAATAGAGTAAGACCGAGGAAAACGTGGCACGATCAAATAAATCAAATTTTGAATGTCGGCCATGTGAGGAGTCAGAGAAATCGACGCGCGTGCATGACACGATGTATGAATGTTGAGGAATCGAGAGAAATATGCCAGGAAAGAAATGTGTGGCAGTCCATTCTTTCTGCCTACCCCTTCGGGGAGACGGCGTGATGGTTAGTTAGTTAGTTTTTTCTTTGTTTAGTTTTTGTTATCTTTTTACACCTGAAGATGGAGGTATCCTCCGAAACATGTCGTGTTTTTTAATATAATTTATATAAAAAAAATGGATTAAACAAAGTTTTTTAATTCCCAAAGTATATTACTATAGAAATCCACATTGTCAATGCCTTAACTTTCAATAAAAAAATATATTTTGTACTAAAATATTCCGAATTTGTTTACGATTTTCTTTGATGAATTAAAGCACCGTTTTTTTTCACTTTTGAGTTTATTTTTCTCAACACGTTTCGAAGGCTTTACACCTTATAATCGGTACAACGATATAAACTGTTATTATCAACCAGTTAATATCGTTCTCCCGATGATGTTCAGAAAACAAAGTCATTAAATTTCCATAAGTGAATATCTTGGGATATCTTCATATATTTATAGCATTTATTGTTTTTTGAACAATAATGTAAAACCGAATATTAAATAATTGATATAAATGAAAACGTCTGTCTTCTAGGAGCTTTATTAAGTTTTTTATGGAATAACATGTTCCGCCCTTCTAAGGCATTATCAAATGTTTATTATTACAGATCATTTGATAATGCCTTAGGAGGGCGAAATACGCCATTCTTTAAAAACTTAATAAAACTCTTAGAAGACAGAGGTTTTCATTTATATTAATTAAATATAAAGCACTTAAAATGTATGAAGATATTCCGGAGGATGTCAGAAGTGAGCAGTAACATTTAGTACATTATATAAAACATACGCATTATTAAATGACGCATTACAAATGTGACATCTAATTAGTCAGGCGAAACATGTCAATCGCATAAATTATAATAAAACCTATTTTGACATTCCTATTTTTTTATTTAAAACAGTTTCCTGTTATCTTTCGAAAACGTCTGTTTTCTAAATAACTAACAAGTTAGTTAGTTAGAAAACAGACGTTTTCATTCCTATTAATTATTTAACACTTATAGATATTAAATAATAAAACACTTTGCATTTAACCACGGTATGGTTATTGTAATTGATGCCAAATAGTTTCGCTTGTATCCAAGCTTCATCAGGGCAGTATAATAACTGCCTGTAATAACAGTAATGATGAAGCTTGAGTCCAAGCGAAACTAATTCTCATCAATTATAATAACCATATCATGGTTATATACAATGTGTTTTATTTTTTATATCTAATTATATAAGTTTGAAATGTTTAGTCCCAAAGTGAGTGCTTTATATAAAAAAAATATTTAAATCGAAGAACAGAAACTGCTGCAAGTGGCGCAGGACATTGATGTCTTCGCTGCAGTGATCACCAACGTTGGGGGGACCTGACAAGGTACCAAAAATTTTGGAAAATATATTTAATAAGGAGTTTTACATCATTGTTCATGAAACAATAAAGCAATAAAATGTCTATGATATTTTCTTACAAACGAAATCATAACTAAAAAACTAACTAACCACCACGCCGTCTCCCCGGAGGGGTAGGCAGAAAGAATAGAACGCCACACTGTTCTGTCCTGACATACTTCTCTCGATTCCTCTACATTCATACATCTTGTCATGCACGCACGTCGATTTCTCCGACTCCTCACGTGACCGACATTCAATATTTGATTGATTTGATCGTGCCACGTTTTCCTCGGCCTATCTCTTTTTCTAGCTCCAAACATTATAGCAATAATTGATTCGGATATCAAATAATCAATAAACACACACTTGAGATCATAATGCGGACAACTTATAGATCTGACTAAAGTCAGTCTTAGCAATAATCAATAAACACACACTTGAGATTCTGATGCGGATGACTTATGGATCTGACTAAAGTCAGTCTTAGCAGGCACGAGATAATTGAAATGTATATCGGCTAATAGCATTTTAGAAGTCTGTTTGCAGCATCAACTGATTCACAATTTCTAAAGATCATTTCCGCAGATTGGAAAGCCTTTTAATATTCATATTCGAGACCGCGGAATGGATATTGAAATGACAATAAAGACAGCGAGATATCGGCAGAAGCATTTTTAATATTGCAAATGGGCTCTAGGTTAGGGAGGATTCACAATTTCCATGCCGCATAAAGACCTATTGTTAATCTAACTACCCTTTTCGGTTTCTCGGTATCAATACGGTCGTAAGTGCTCCGACTAAGGAATCGTGGGGTGATAAATATGATATTTAAAGTATTTTGTTTTGGTGTATGTTTTGGTGTATCTGTCTTAGATCTATCAAATAAACATTTTTTTTATTCATTATTCTTTTTTCAAATCTGGGTCACATTCTGCGGGGAGATAAATACAGTTTGCTCCAACTGATGGGAAAAATTGAAGAGCAGCGTGGTCCTGGTAGAAAGCAAACGTCTTGGCTGTGCAACATAAGAGACTGCACCGGGATGAGACATGTGGGGGAGCTATTCCGGGTTGCGCAAGATAAAGTGATTGCCAACGCCAGGGGGAGCTGATACGGCACGCGAAGAAGAAGAAGATTATTTTTTTACAGCGTTTCAACCCTTAGTGCGTCTTAGCCTCCTCCAAGAAACGTCTCCATCCCGTTCTGTCTCTGGTCATTAACTCCCAGTCTTGCTGTTCCAGGTCCCGACAGTCTGCTACGGCACCATCCAATCATCGTAATCTTGGCCCGTCGAAGCTTCTTCGTCCTACTAAATTCTCAAACGACAATCTTTTGTGGAGTTCCAGATCCCCCATGCTATAAGTACCAAAGCTAGCCCAGTCTGTTAATCTTTATAAAGGTGACCACGCTGATATCCTGGTGTAGATCGTAGAGCTCTGTGTTTCAAATTTAAAAAAAAAAATCATAAACATCACAGTATATAACCAAAACGCTTATGACTACAGAATACAAAAACAAACAAAAAACTATTTCTAACAGAATATACAATTGTGAAATTTAAAAAATACAATATAAACTAACTAACTTACTAACTAACCACCTCTTTTCGCCCCCCGGGAAACGCGGTGTGATGGGTTGCGAACCTTATCGCCACCAAAAGCATCTCCCGCACACACTTCGATCGTAAAATATCCCCAAAATAAATCTAAAACAAATAATATAAAATACAATGATGCAAATTAAAACAACACAATAAAAATAATTTAACACATAATGTTCTTTTATACAATATAAACAATAGACATAAATACAAGATAATAAAAAAATGTAGACAAGAAACAATAAGAAGACCAAGAGAAGCAAATATCAATTTTATACATTATATAAGAGATAGATGTTTTCTGAGGGTAACCTCACTATCGTGGAAGATGTCCACATCCGAAGAGATACGGTTAAGAAGGATTATTGCCCTGCCCACGGGCTGGTTCTGCACAGTGGCAGGTGAAATAATCTATGTTGCCTTTGTCGCAGATAATTGTCAGGGACAAGCAAAGTCAAGTCAAGTCAACTTGAAATGGCATCATGTTCAACTGTTTACTACCGCGGCCCGAAGTTTAAAAATCACTGGTATTCAAAAAGCGCGGAACGCCGTCGGGTGGGTGGTGGGGGAATTCCAAAAAGCGCGCGAAGTGAAGGCTTAACGTCGCAATATCCGCTTCCTGGGGGATGTCCCATAAAATGCCCCCCGCGGACACTGCATTATCCACTATTATTATTCCAAAACCACTTGTGAATATTGAGAGGGTGCCGATACTGTGAAATATGCAAACTTTCATATTTTGTATGTACCAATTGCGGAATGGTTTTTTTATGTCCCATTAACAGATTCATTTTAAATTTTCAAGAATAGATAAAGATTACAGAATATTACTTAATTTATTTGTTTATTGATATGAATATAATGCAAGAATTAATTTCCAATGCATTAAAGAAACAGATACGAGAGTTTTAAATATTAATAACTAACTAACTTACAAACCATCACGCCGTCTCCCCGAAGGGTAGGAAAAATAATGGACTGCCACACAAACGTATCGGCCGGGATCCTTGGGACTTCTAATTGTCTCGATATCTCAGATGCTGGCTCATTGATGGAGATTGGGTGATTAATTGCAATACATAATAGCATTTCTACATGAATAATTTAACAGAAATATATGGATATTATATGACAGAACATGGTTTAGTGAATTTGGTGGCAACTTGATGGCATCCATCTAAACAAATTTCGTTATGTAAAGTTATTGTGCACAATGGTGATCTTGTAGCGACCCTTATATATGGATGCGAACCTGTCAAAAAAAGTATGAAAGTAGAATAAATGCAGTAGAAATAAGATCTCTTAGACGAATGTGTTGAAAATATGTGTATGATAGAGTGTCGAATGAAAATATAAAAAGTGAAAAAAGGAGCAAATGAAAATGTTATGAACATAATAATAAATTAACTAACTAACTAACCATCACGCCGTCTCTCGTCAAGAATGGACTGCCACACTTTAACCGATGCGGCACTCCATCCTTCTCTTTTCGCGGGAGACGCGGTGTGATGGGTTGCGAATCTCATCGCCACCAAAAGGCATCTCCCGTGCACACTTCGATCGTTCAACGTCCACAAATTAAATCTAAAACAAATAATATAAAATACAATGACATAACAAAATAATAAAACACATAATTTATTGTTTCTTGAACAATGATATAAAACTCCTTATTAAATAATAATAAATATTGCATTTGATAATGCTTTAGAAGGGTAAAACATGTCATTCCCATAAAATTTAATAAATCTTCTAGAAAACTGACGTTTTCATTTTTACTAATTAATAATGTATACACATATACACAATAAAACTAACTAAGTGGATACAACTGTAATTAAACTGGCGCTCACTGTCTTATTTATTTAGGTTTTTCTTCGAAGTTGATTCCAAGAAGTTTAATGGAGTTTTTAGCGATGACGTCAATTCTGAATGTTGATATCGGAGCACGATCGACTAAGTGCTGGCGTTTCATTGAGGCAGTCCAGAGAAATTTCGTTTTGGAAGGGTTTAATTTTAATTTATTTGAGGCCATTCAATTCGATATAGCTTCAATGCACTTTAAGAAGATTTTAGATGGCTGATGTTATAAGGGTCACAAAAGAAATATATTTGCTGGTCATCAGCATAGCAATGAGACAGCAGGCCAAATGAATAAATTATTTTGACAATGTCATTAGTTAACATTATAAATAATATCGGTCCTAGCACTGAACCTTGCGGAACACCAGACTTGAGGGTGAAGAAATACAATATTTTCTATGTGATCTGAACTGCTTGTGAACGATCCGACAGATATAAAGAGTTAGCCACTCTATTGTATTGCCTATGAAACCGTAAATAGTCTCGAGCCGTTTAATTAGGTAAGAATGATCGATGATATCAAAAGCAGCATTCATATCCAGTAAAAAAAGAAGTGCTCACTTGCCCGATTCATTAGCTAATAGTAGGTCCGATTTGATACGAAGAAGTCCTGTTTCCGTTGAATGATTAGGTCTGTATGCAGACTGGAATATTAATAATAATACATTTGCTGTGAGGTGTCCTAGAATTGCGACCCGAAACCCAGGACGTTCCCAACTTCGATGGAGAGACGACATTAAAGAGACCGCCGGTGTAACATGGATGAGTGTTGCACAGGATCGACCGACATCTAAGCAGATGGAGGAGGTCTACGTCCAGGAGTGGACGGATATAGACTGATGATGATGAATAATAAACCTGAAATCAGAAAATTGAAATAACCATAGTGAAAATTTTAAATGAAATTTGTTTTTCCATTACTTTAATTTTAAAGAAACTGAAATGATTTTACAGAAATCTCTTGATGGAAGTTCATTTTAAATAATAATTAAATAAAACGATGTTTTTTTTTACTTTTTCCACTTTTGTCTTTATTTCGACAGCGACCGGTTTCGCCAGGCTCGCTGGTATCGACAGACTGGTGACACTATTGCAAACCGAGTCCTTTATAAACAGGCAGATCAGGCGGTCTCTTTAGCCCCTTCAGACCCCCTGTGCAGAATTATGCACTTAATATTTGAAACCTTATAAGATTGTTATTTGAAATAATTTATCCTTCCGCCGTCTCTATGCTCATGAATCAAATATTTATGATATAAATTTTATAACTAACTAACTAACCATCACGCCGTCTCCCCGAAAGGGTAGGCAGAAAGAATGGACTGTCACACTTTTACTGATGCGGCACTCCATCCTTCTCTTTTCGCCCCGCGGGAGACGCGGTGTGATGGGTTGCGAACCTCATCGCCACCAATAGGCATCTCCCGTGCACACTTCGATTGTCCAACTCCCACAACATCAATCTTAAACAAATAATATAAAATACAATAATATAAAATACAATGATATAAAATAAAATTACAACATAAAAATAATTTAACACAAAATGTTCTTTTTAGATGGTGCACATATTGTCTATTAAATTTATGTTCCACAAATCCACCGTTTTTTTTAATTTAGCACATAATGTTTTTTTCGATGTTGCACATGTTGACATGGACGATCCGGACTTTTGTGTTTATTTAATTTATGTTACACGTATCCACCGTTTTTTAAATTAGCTGTAATTAGGCACTTAACCAGCGAGAATTATTAACAGTCAAAATTATTTATAAAAACGATAAAACTAATATAATTTTAACAGCAAAACAGTACAAACGTATTACGTGTCACAATTAACTATAGTAAAGTTCGGCAACAGTTAAATTGACCAAAACAATTTTTTTTATATATAATTTAACTATATAAACAATTTTGATATTTTTGTCAACAATCGAATTTATTATCAGTTTTGTAGTGACAGTGGTTAGGTTAGGTTAGGTTATTTAATTATTACTTTCATTTTTAGATTATTAATATCTCTTCTCATCCGTACTTCAAAGTCGATAATTTCAATAGATACAGTGCGGCGCTTTTATATATGCGGGGAGACCCTTTGTGATGCGAAAAATGAAATCATTTCCCAATTTCGGGAATAAAAATCTCTCCGATCAACATCGACTCAAACGGTTTTCTGCTAAGAGAAAGGATCAAAGGACCGGCTGCTTTCTCTACTGTGCGTGCAATAGAAAACATTGTTCTTAATGTTTTTGTTAAGTAGGTACCTACCTATTTATTTATTTATTATTATGATGATTTGTATTTTAAGTGCGCCGTTTTGTAAAATCAATTACTCCAAGGGCGCACTAGTAAATGACTGACCGAACAGTGCAGTCTTCAGATGTTTCTTAAATTTAACGTCACTATCCTCATACTTAATACTAACATGGAGGCTATTCCACGCCAACGGACCCGCAACGCTGAAAGCACGATCATAGAAACATGCTTAATTGGATCTGACTGGAATCGCTATGTTGTTTGCACTTGTTTCTACTGATCGGAGTGAACGTTGCCTTTCCGTTGGCATGGGTGTCACGCAGAGGCCCGATATATACGCTGGCGCTCTCTGGTGTCGAGCCTTAAACCTAAAGCTGTCATCGGAAACAAAAGCCAAACCAAAAAAGCTAAGATGTCAGTGCATAATGATGTTCCTTTATGTATAGAAGTGAAGCTTGGAGTCGGCAGAAGAATGATGAAAGTAGGATAATTGCCGAAATGAGGTCACAATGAAGGATGTGCGGAAAAACAATGTATGATATAATATCTAATGATGAAGTAAAAAAATGAATGTAAGGCGGATGAATGTGTGATAAATAAAATCAAGAAAGGGTCAACCTCGATTGTGATCTAACCACGATTTCCAGCCGATGAAATTGAATAATGAAAAAATGACTGAATAATGAAATTGAATAATGAAAAAATGACATTTTTCGTCATAGTAGATAGATGGTTTGGACATATGGAACGAATGGATGTGGGAAGAATGGTTAAAAATATATATACAAGTAGTGAAAAAGAAGTTGAGGAAGGCCAAGAAAGACATTACATGGCCAAATTAATCAATTACTGAAAAGCGGCCATGTTCGACGAGCGTGCATGTCACGACATGTGAATGTAGAAGATTCGCGAAGATAGAGCAAGTTTCTGTATTTATTTATCTGAACAACATATTTACATACAAGAGACGGATTAATGCAAAAAGATGTTGAAATAATGGTTGGTGCTCAGAACAAAATGATGTGAGTACTAGTTCTAATCCTTATGTATAGAAGTGAAGCTTGGAGCTGACAAAAATACGAAAACAGCAAAGGGGTGCCAGACCGCATTTAATCTACCCTATTTTCCTTCTATGTTCCGCTGTACTTTATTGAATAAATAAACAAAATATACTATACATGAACATTTCAAAAACATTATAGAAGAGATTAAAATGCACCACAGTGGGAAGCACAGGAGAGGTAGAGGAGACAAATGCGGGACGGATAAAAAAGAGGAAATACAGTTTGTGACATGCAGGACAAAGGATGAGGATAATTGTCAAAGGATGAGGCATTTCACAATATTAGATAAATATCACTGCACTTATTATTATAATGGCCGAGATGGAGAAGAACGAGGCAGAGTTTAACATCATTGCCCGACAAAAAAAAAAAATACAGAACGTACTTATTTGATGAGAAAGCCATGTGCGTGCCTCGATTGTGATCTAACCACGATTTCCAGCCGATGAAATTGAATAATGAAAAAATGACTGCAAAGTTTCGGGCGATGCTATGAAAATTTGATTAAAAAATTCACGATTATATGATTCCACCCCCCTCCCCGGCCTCGTCTTTGATACCACCCCCATCTATTATTTCCACCCTTCTGTCTATAAGGGAGGGTTTTATAAATTTACAATAAAGTAAAACGGTGTCCTCCATTGTGTCTGATGTTTGGAGGCTTGTTTACATGATGTTTTCATTGATTGTTTTGTACTACTTAATCAGATTATTTCAAATACGAAAACAAAATTTTTGTTTACATATGCGTTAACTTTGTGGTCATAGTAGATTATATTTAAAAAATGTTTTGCTAAAATGAACTAATTAGTAATTAAACTCACTTTACCAGTTATTCGAAAGGCGTGCAAGATGGATCGGCCATGTAATACGTCAAGAAGGTCTCTTGCATGCCATAATGGAGGGTATGACCGAGGGGACAAACTCTAGGGGACGCCCTCGCCAAGAGTACCTGGAGGACCTGTTGGTGGACGTGCGCTGCTCATCATATGCAGATTGAAAAAAAAAGCCGCACATGACAGGAAAGAATGGAAGAGAAGAATAGAGGAAATTGCTGCAAACTAATCCCAGGATTGAAACCAGAGAAGAAGACCAGTTAATGCGAATGAAAACGCCTGTTTTACAGAAGTTTTATTATAGTTAAAAGGTATGATATGTATCGCCTTTCTAAAGCGTTTTAAAATGTAATAAATGACGACCTTCGTGGCAGAGTGGTAAGAGTTCTGACTTCCATATCGAAGGTCCCGGGTTCAATTCCCGGCGATGGCAGTGTGTCGCACTGTCTTTGGTCCGGTGTAGAATCCACGTGATAATAAAATGGCGATATAGATTGGCTACCTATCACATGTCACAAGAATCAATATAATAGCTAAAAAATAAATTGTATACAGTAATTGGATTTAAACGACATGTTGTATACATAAAATAAAAATAAAAATATGTACAATCAAATGTGCTTATAACTATAATAAAAATTCTAGAAAATAGACGTTTTCATTCGTGTTAATTTAATGATGTAGAGTTTTAGACCAATGTTCAAGAAACAATCAAATACCTTACAAACATTCCAATTTTGAATTAGTTTGCAATTATCACTTTGCCACTAAACAAACAAATTAATTCATTCAATTCATTGCAAACCTTTTGAGTAATGATTCCTTTCCTCCTAAAAATAGCTCATATTATTCTATTTGTTCTTTTTCAGCATATTCCCGTCCACTCCAGGACAAAGGCATCCTTCAATCGATATCATGTGCCGACTACATCTAGGTTATGCTGACGCGTCAGTTCAGGTCATCTTTCCACGGTAGTCGCGGTAGTCCTGCACTTCTCTTTGCTACTCATGACCTTCAAGTCAGCAGTCTTCTTGTCCATTTTTCGTCTGAGCTTCTGGCAACATTACCTATTCATTGCAATTTTAGAGTCACTACGCAGTTTTTATTTTAGTCTTAAATTCCCAACAATAATCAAAGAAACGAGTAAGATGTACGAATGTATTGGAATAACGAGAGTTATGTGGTGAAAGAAAACTGTGGCAGGTTATCGGAAACGGCGTAATGGTTAGTTTGTTACTTTTATCCGGTTTATATATGGATTAGGACAACCTTGAAAAGCTCATCATCATGGGCAAAGTGGAGGAACGGCGACTACAAGGATGTCCGATCAAATCAGGGATCTGACTGGTCTCTCAATAGCTGCAGCCTGGATACTGATGGGTGACAAGAGCGCATGGCGTGCCATGGTAAATGGTTTACATGATGAACACGACCCTCAATCATGAGGTATACGACTGCGAAGATAGATATATTGAGTGGTGATCTAGAGGTCAGAACGCTTGGGTCGTGATCGAGGGGATTTGGGTTCAAGCCTGGACACAATCCGATTTCTTCTTCATAATAATGAGCTATTTTCTACTACATATATAAATATATATGTAAACGAAGTGAACGGAGCTAGAAATATAATAGACAAAGGCCGAGGAAAACGTGGAACGATCAAATCAATCATATATTGAATGTCGGTCACGTGAGGAAAGAGAGAAATCGTCGTGCTTGCATGACACGATGTATAAATGAAGAGGAAGCGAAAGAAATATGTCATTATTCCTGCCTACCCTTCCGGGGAGTCGGCGTGGTGGTTAATTAGTTAGGTAATATTAATTTTTATTCCACCGATTTTAAATCCTTGATCTTAAAAAATTTTATAATGTAAAACTCCATATTAAATAATTTATACAAATAAAAACGTCTCTTTTCTAGAATTTAATTGTTATTTTTGGTTTTACGCATTATTTTTGCCGAGTTCTCAATACTCAATTAATACGAATGAAAACGTCTGTTTTCTAAAAGTTTTATTATAATTTAAGGGAATGGCATATTTCGCCTTTCTAAGGCATTATCAAATGCGACATTTTAAAATGCTTTAAAAAAGCTTTATATATCTTTCGAATAAAAAATAATAAAACTTCTAAAAACACGTTTTCATTTGTATTAAAAATGAATCCGTTTAAATCCACATTATAACAGCGAATCATTATTACAAGCCAAAGCTAACTTTTGAAACAGCGTGTATGCAAAGTATCGGCACTAGTTTTCCATTAGGAGACATTAGCAGCCCCAAGTTGTTCTAGTTTCACCATCAGCACTTATCGATTCCAGCAAATAATATTCCGTAATCTATATATGACTGTTGGTTGCTGCGCGGAAATTCTCCGCACAAAGTTTCACCCCCTCGTCTGTGGCATTGTTAATCGGAAAACTTTCGCTGTTTTGGCTACATGAGATAATTCATATTTATATTATATCATTCGGGGTTGATGCGAGTTTTCCTAAAGAGTACAGTCCATGCAGTCACGATTGAACTAAATAAATTTTAAAAATTAGTAGGTTAAAATTCAAACACTGAAGAATGGAAGTTTGTGTCCTGAAACGTGTTTACGATAATACATGTTGCCTGATTTAAATTTTAAAACACTTCTTCTTTTTCTTCTTCCTCAGCCTATTACCGTCCACTCCTGTACAAAGGCCTCCTCCATTCGCTTCTATGTCACTGTCCTGTGCAGACTGCGTCCAGGTTATTCCGTATTGTCTGTTCAGATCATCCTTTCACCGTATTTGCGGTCGCCCTGCACTTCTCTTCGCCGTCCACGGTCTACAAGTCAGCAGTCTTCTTGTCCACTTTTCATCTGAACTTCTGGCTATGTGACCTGCCCATTGCCATTTTATAGTCGCCTTATATTACTCATTACGATTTATTTATATGAGTTTATCGCGACAGCTGTTTCGCTAACCTATGTTGGCATCATCAGGTGTTACAAATAACAAACTTTATTTGGATTAATTTTAAAGTCTTAATATTACTTTTTTTTCTTTTAGAACGTTTTGTAAACTATATTTTCCCTCAAATATAATGAAAAAAATGTCTACAGTGTATATTTAATTTATTGAAAGTTAAGGCGTTAACACTGTTGAATTCCATTGTATATTGGAATTTGAAAAACGACACTGTTCAATATCTTTGTAAAATAATAATACAAATATTAAAAGACGTGGAGTATCCACCACAAATGGAGGTACCTTTCTTGCCGTCGCTTATGGGTTATATTACGTAATTGTTAAAAGTGACATTTCTTCTTCCTTTTAGTTTAGATCGTATGACCTATTTATGACGGTTAGCTGTCCTGGGATGATGATGTTCAGCTATTTCTCCATCTTTTTTGCGGTCTTCCTGGTAATCTCTTGGGTTTCATCTTTAACAATTGTTGCAATTCTTATATTCTCCATGCGGTTCACGTGGTCTCTCCAAGAACTTTCTGCGCCTCCTGCTTTTTCCCCATCCCACTACGTCCTCAGCACCACAGACAGACCTTATCGTTTCATTTCTGATCAGATCTCTGAGGGTTTTGCTGCGATGGAGCGTAGGGTTCACATTTCTACTACTTTTAAGAAGGTTCTTAGTTCCATTGGTATCGGCTCTGACCTCAATTCCATATGTCATGATGCGTCAGCATGCCTTGTGTATCTTGACTTTACTTTAAGCTAGAATGTATTTGTTTATAAAATTTATATCACATTTTTCTGATCGCTTATTATTGGTACAGACTGTACTCGGAAAAGTTATATTGATTATGAATATCAGGCAGGATTTGCAGTTTGATGATAAGGTTATGTTGTGATATTGCTTAATAATGTGTTCTGTTAGGAATTATGTTATTATTGGGTTTCATTTACCAACATCTAGATTGAACAATGTTCAAAAATAACTATTTCAACTATCCAAATAACAAATAGGATTAATTATTTAATATGAAATTATAAACCACTGTTCAAGAAAAATAAATATATAAAATAAATTAAAAATAAACTTTGTATGGTTGTTATATTTGATGCCAACTAGTTTCGCTTGAACCCAAGCTTCATCAGGGTAGTATAACAACTTGTTGTTATGAAGCACTTAATTTGTGGTGTGGCATTATTAAACCGAATATTAACACACTTTTATTAGTTTTTACAACTCGAGTGAAGCGGAGCGAAACCGGTTGGTTCTAACAAACACAATAAAGTAGTCCATTGTTTTGGCCGAAACACTCTGATATTTCAACAATATTAACTGTTAAATTTACAGCACTAGACGACCTTCGTGGCCGAGTGGTAAGTGCACTGACTGCCACCCCGAAGGTTCCAAGTTCGATTTCCGGCGAGGGCAGTGTGATTGTCACACTGTCTTTGGTCTGGTGTAGAATTCACGTGACAATAAAATGGCGATAGATTAGCTACTTATCACATGTCACGAGAATCACTATGATAGCTATAATATATTTTACATCGATTTGGCTCATGTCGTCATGATGTAAAGAGCGATTCAAGAAAATAATAATAATAATATAATATCGTCGGTTCAAAGATAAAACTCATTAAGTGACATTTTTTTTTTTTGCAATTTCTGTATCAGACTTATGAATTCTACGTCAGAAAATAATCACCAAGTGTATTTACTAAAGAATAACAGTTATTAAAAAATCTAAATGTCACTTAATGAGTTTTACCATTGAACCGACGATATGTAATATCACAATTTTTATTAAACACTTTTTGAGAATGTCGCGAAAGCCGTTTCACCAACCGATGTTGGGATCATGTGGTGTTACAAACAAACGTTTTATTTAAAAAAAAGTTTTTTGTAACATCTGATGATGCCATCATCGGTTGGCGAAACAGCTGTCAAGATATTCTTAAAAAGTGTATAATAAAACAACATTTCAATGTTAACAGTTTTGTAAA
Organism: Lepidostoma basale; assembly: GCA_022606425.2. NCBI lineage: Eukaryota > Metazoa > Arthropoda > Insecta > Trichoptera > Lepidostomatidae > Lepidostoma > Lepidostoma basale. The sequence goes on from JAHDVF020001298.1 coordinate 284,428, forward strand.
TTTAACAGTTTAAAAAATATAAAGTGTTTTAAAAGCTATAATAATAAATGTGTGTTAATATTATTTTTTAAATATCTTCAGTTTATTTGACAATTCATAATATGAAATCACGTAAACTACTTTTCACGTTGTGTTTCTATCATGAATATAGGTTTGCTATTTACGATTTGTGACTATTACGAGCGTGTATGTATAGATTTAACTATTTATTATGATACAAAACATCCCTTGATACTCATAATAAGTAAACGCAATAAATAATAGTCTGTAATGTAGTGAAGTAACGAGAAATAAATTAGGGTATTAGTGGGAAATATGGCGATGGGGTTTGTCTTGGGAAAGTGGATATTTCTGTTCGCTAAGGGTAGGTAATAAGGGTAGTAACTGATATCTGTTTATCACAGGGCGGGGGGAGTTTCCACTGTTTATTACTCGTTAAGAGTTTCGTTAATTATTGTTGATGTGGAAATCAAATGAAATAGAAGACAAGTATTTTAGACTTGGTTTAATGTGGTCATTTTGAAATCGAAAGCTACAGAGAATAGTAAATGAAATGAAACGCAAATACTATTTGTCATATACCATAGTTATTAAAATATGGGATTTTTCAAAATCATTTTAATTACATAATATACTAAGTAAATTGAAAATAGCTTTGTTTAATTCACAAAATTAGTTAGCAAAACAGCTGTCGCGACAAAATATAATAAATTGTAATGTTCATAAATTTTTATTTATTTAAACAATCAATAATGTTGAAATATCAAAGTGTTTCCGCCAAAACAATGGATTATCAAATTATTTATTTACATGAATGAAAACGTCTATTTTCTAGAAGTTTAATTATAATTTCAATGATAATAAAACTTGAATCACATGTTTTGCCTGTCTAAGGCATTAAGCAATGTATCACTTGATAATGCCTTAGAAAGGTGAAACATGTCATTCACATAAATTATATTAAAACTTTTAGAAAACAGACGTTTTCATTCTTATTAATTATTTAATATGGAGTTTTACATAAATTCTATAGAAACAATTAATATGGTTATTAATACCCTAATTTATTATACTAATAATAGCATAGATCTAAACTTAGTCTATTATACTATTGTGGATAAGTGTATACGAGTATCTTATAAAATATACAGTATAAGCTATTATGAAATATTTTAAATATCGACAAAATCATGATAGTCTGCTACATCAGCGTGGTGAAAATTTGGAACAAGTAAACGATTTTGTATATTAAGGTAGTATGCTTACAAAGGAGGGAGTAGTGGAGAGGAATATTGAAAGAAGGGTTGGGGCAGGCAAAAAAGTAAATGGTGCACTTAAAGTTGTCATCGCAAACAAAAGCATATCCAAAAAAACTAAAATGACAGTACATAATATTTTTTTAGTACCGACCCTTATGTATGGAAGCGAAGCATGGAACTGGCAAAAGAAGAATGAAAGTAGAATAAATGCAATAGAAATGAGATCTCTAAGACGAATGTGTAGAAAATCTAGGTATGATAGTGTCGAATGAAAATATAAGAAGTGAATGCAATGCGAATGAAAGTGTTATGAATAAAATAATGAAAGGATCGTTGAGATGGTTTAGACACGTGGAAAGAAAATGAAGAAGGAATAATGAAAAGTGATATATATGTTAACGATAAAAATGGAATTAGAAATAGAAGAAGAGCGAGGAAAACGTGGCACGATCAAATTAATCAAATATTGAATGTCGTTCAGGTGAGGAGTTGGATAAATCGACGTGCGTGCATGACACAAGGTATGTATGTTGAGGATGCGAGAGAGTATGTCGGGAAAGAAAAGTGTGCCAGTCCATTTTTTATGCGTACATCATCGGTGAGACGGTGTGATGATTAGTTTTCAACAGTAAAATGTGTTAAAGAAAATCTTTACAAAATGTGATTCTTAAATAATATAATTAAATTAATATATTTATCTACGCTACTGATACAATACAAGAAAGTATCGGCACAAATTCTTTGCCGGACTTTGACCAAAAAAACAACTCCTAATGGGGCGCCCCCACTCCACTGTTAATGGACATATCTGGACAATGTCCCTCCCCCCACTTACATCCCTTATTTCATCCCTTCGGTTTCTAATTCATTTCTCTACCCCCAAACACGCCATCACCTTATTCAATGGGGGATGATTTCTTTATCTCTATAACGCAACATTTTTTGCATATGTACTTACATGCGAAAAATATGCGTTTTTGTATAGTTATGCAATAATTTAAATTCAAATAAATTATCTTGCCACTGGAACTGCCACGTGAAAATATGTATGGATTTGGAGTATATATACAACTTCCAAAAATGTATCATACATGATCATAATAACAATGGTGGAATGGGGAATGTTGTAATTACATAAAGCGTGCGCTTAACCCAACCAATGACAGGTCATAAGTCCTGTAAACACCTTGATCATCCATATTCAGTTTCCAGTTTGTTTCTTCGTCTCTATTGAGATACAATTAAAAATTCAAATAAATTAAATAATAATTAAATAAAACGATGTTTTTTAACTACTTCTACTTTTGTCTTTATTTAGACAGCGACCGGTTTCACCAGGCTCGCTGGCATCGACAAATTGGTCAGTCTGTCGATGCCAGCGAGCCTGGCAAAACCGGTCGCTGTCTAAATAAAGACAAAAGTGGAAGTAGTTAAAAAACATCGTTTTATTTAATTATTATTTAAAATGAAATTCCATCAAGAGATTTCAGTAAAATCATTTGATTATCTCAAATAAATTATTATTATTATTAACTAACTAACTAACTAACCATCGCGCAGAAAGAATGGACTGCCCCACTTTTCTTTCCTGGCATATTTCTCTCGCTTCCTCAACATTTATACAGCGTGTCATGCACGTGATCATGATCATTTAAATCAAATAATTTTACACAAACTTAACGCGTTAACACTGTAGAGTTCCATAATATTTTCCACTATTGAGTTTATTTTTCTCGCCATGTTTCGAAGGTTTCACACGTTTATATCGTTCCCCCGATGATGAGTTTGTACAGCCTTCGAAACTTGTCTAAATTATCTTAGATACGAAAGGTCTGCAACGAAATAAATTATTATAAAAGAAAGCTGTATTTTTTATTTAAAAATATCTACGTTCATTGAAACATCAATTTCATATGTTTTTACTTACAATAAATAAAAGGATATTAAATAAGAAAATCGAGCATTTTTCATTTGAAAAAAAAAATCGAATTTCTAATTTTCAAGGAGTGTTGTTTCGAATGTTGCAGTTTCCTCTCATCCCTTGTCTTTATCTAATAATGTTCCTCCCTCTCCCCCGCCCACGTCTCTAATAACCCGTGAAATATTATTGCCATACTTTTATTGCCCTTTCGTGTTTCTGGCACATTAATATCTGTAACTGCCTTATTTTTCTTTATTTCCGAAATACAAGTTATAGATAGCGAAATCCATTGTGCGCTAAGTACTAATGCATCGCTATCAGTGAATGAGAGTCCAGTTTCTTTTGGCGATAATCTCTCTTATTTTCAGAGAACTTCATTTCATAACTTGGACTCTCCATAAGAATACAAACGAAAGTGTATACAGGGTTATTGGTTATTGAATACATTCCTTCTAGGAGGTTAAAAGGGGAAGATATGACAACATTTTGAATGTATGCAAATTCTTGTAGACAAATACTGGATTTCACCCATTGCGGATAAATTATTTTTATTTTACAAGGATTAATTGTATCTTAATAGAGACGAAGATGCAAATTGTTTTCTGGGAACAGAAGGTGGTGGCCGAGGCGCTTACAGGACTTATGACCTGTCATTGGTTGGGTTGAGCGATCGCTTCACGTTTAACCCTTAACGTACCGTGTTCAAAACAAAACGCTCGCTCCCATGTGGTAAGTTCAGTTTACCGCTAACTTTATCTAAATATCAAGCATATGACTAGATGAATCAAAATTTAATTTATGTCATCTTGTAGGGAATTTCATTAGGAATAGATCGATATCTATAACATACATGGATTATTTGAAAAACATATCATTATTAATTTTTTTCTGGAACCATGCGATTTCTGATATGTATTGCGTCACAGCATACGAGCAACTGGACATCAGGTATAAACTTGTCTGCGCGCCGCGGCCGGCAAGGCGAGACTTACCGAGATTTTACGTATGATAAAGGCACCTAGGCAAAATGTATAGTACGTTCAAGACAACGAGTACGTATTAATATTTGTCCCTTTTGGTAAAGTGTTAATATTTTCACAGTTCTGATATTATTAAGTTACGTGCTGCGTTTCCATCCACAGTCGGTATTATTACGTACCTATTGAAAAGGTCAAAGATATAATTTATAATACGTTCAAAACAGCGAGTAAGTATTTGATAAAGTTGTAAATATTAGCAAAACAAATTCTACCTTAACACGAATGAAGGTGAGGGCAGTCTTAAAAAATATTTATTTTTGGGATGAAGGAAGTAATTTTTTGCTTTTTTTTTATTACGAAATATTGAGAACACTTCAATGGAGGATTACAATTTTTTTTATAATATTAGGGTCCATTGGTTTTAAGAAAATCAACTTTAAATTGGCAGTGGAAACTCAATTGACCACATGGCAACGCGACGGTTAACAACATTCCCCATTCCGCCGTTATGACCACCACGTCTGACAAACTTTTTTTGGAACTTGTATATATGGTAGGTTTCTACACCTATTTTCACATTTTTATGTTCACTCTACACTAGCGTCATCTATATTAAGATTAGAAAGCATTAAGCAGAAAACCTTTATTAATGTACTGTGAAAGTCTATGCAAATCATACAGTACTAGATTTCGCCTGGAGATGTCTCTCCAATTTTTGCCTGCATGTACCAGTTATATTTATACAACAACATTTTGAATGTATACAAATTCTTGTAGACAAATACTGGATTTCACCCATTGCGGATAAATTATTTTTATTTTACAAGGATTAATTGTATCTCAATAGAGACGAAGTATATCTGATGAATTATGTCACGTAAGGCATTATGCAAAAATGAACCGTTTTTGAGATAAAATGAATTGAATTATTTTTTTAAATTTATCGAGGTCAGGTGTTATAAAAATTAATTAAAAATAGCTGTTGGTCATTAACAAACTTTTATTTTTTCTTAATTAGTAAACATAACAGGCGTTATTTTCAATATATAAACCAAACTGTCTATCAACATTAAGAAATACCAGACGGAAATATCAAACATTTTAATTAGTATGCTTAGGAAATTGAACGTAACTTTGTTTAATCCACTACTTCCAATAGCCCAAGTTAATTTTTAAATTTGAATAGTATTTCTTTGTTTAGTTTTTATTATATTTTTACACCTGAAGATGGAGAGAGGTATCCTCCGAAACATGTGTTGTTTTATATTTTTTTAAATAATAAATAGATTATACAAAGTTACTTTCAATTTCCTTAGTATATTTCTATGGTTATACTGTTTTTGCCTATTGTTATTCCACAATGCCTTAGCATTCAATAAGTTGATTTTAATTTTTTTAAATTAATTTTTAAAGCACCTAACCTTGATAAATTAAAAAAAAAACTTAAATTCATTTAAACTGTTAAATTAAATACTTTGTTTTATGTATCACTATTGGATTTTGTTTTACGCGACAGCTGTTTTATCAACCTATGTTGACATCTTCAGGTGTTACAATAATATATCAAATGTAAAATTTTCGTGTTTTTTCGAACCTTTATGTTCCTATGTAAATTAATTTTTTTCTAAAAATGGTTAACTTTTGCATAATACATAATTCATTGGAAATAACTACCCCTTCAACCTCCTAGATGGAAAGTATTCAATAACTTATAACCTTGTATAAGCTCTGCAAGTCGACTTTTTAGTATTTTTTCTAACCACGACTAACGATAACCCTCCATTACGCTGTTTTCCCGTTTGGGTAGGCAGGGAAAATGGATCACCACACTTCTCTATCCTAACACACCCTCTTTAGTTTCCACCACACGTCTATAATCGTACCCACGTCGATTGTTCCGACTTCTGACATAGCAGATCTTAAAAATCTGACTAATCATGCCATGTTTTCATCGGTCTTGCTCGACCTCGTATTACATTCACATTGTTATAGCATACTTTCTAAACCATTCTTTCTTCATCCATGCGTTCCATATGTCAAAACCAATGCAGTGATCATTTCATAATTGTGTTCATAAAACTATCTTTCGCTCTATATTCCATACAAAAATCAGTACTAGGAATTCTGTCGTACAACGTTTTATAATTTTCGGGATCTCATCATTTATCCTGCTCTTATCTTTCTTCTGCCATCATTTTTTATACATTAGGGTTGTAATCAAATCAAATCAAATCAAATCAGTTTATTAACTCAAAAGACATTACAAACAGGAAAATGTTTAAGGCATCTATTAAGTACAGGTAAAATATCATAAAAATACAAGAAAGTACCAGGAACGCATTAGAGATGGTTCGACATTAGGAAGACAAGATACTTTCTAAAGTCAATAGTATTTGCTCCCTGAACGTACTTTCACTAACATGAAAGACGTCGATCTCCGAGGAGACCGCGTTCAGCAGACTAATTGCTCTTCCCACCGGCGTCACCAGAGGCAGATTGGTTCTGGCGGCCGGTAAGTAAAACAATCTGTGCTGTCGCTGTCGGAGATATCTATCGGGGACAAAAAGACCAACATCCTCCAGTATGGCCGAGTTCTCGAAGTATCCCCTAATTAATGTGAAGAAATGGGTTATTAGATGTCCATCTCTTCGAAGCTGTAAAGAATTGGTTCCGAGCATTTCCAGAAGAAATGCCGTGGGATAGAGCCACGGATAGCTACCATACTCCCTCATGTAGATATACCTCAGAAATTTTTTCTGAACCCTCTCCAGCATAACGGAATATCTCGCCTCGTAAGGACTCCATATCACAGAACCACTTTCGAGAATCAGAACTCCATTGTGAATGGCCAATTTTGCTTTGATTGACAAGTTAACTGAGCTCTTCTATACTATATTACCAATTATTTTGTGTTGTGTGAACACATTTGAATTAATTTTGAAATTTTTTTTACAACACTTCATTCTATCCATTTCAGCATCATTCACATTTTATCTCAGCAGTGTGAATTTATCGTTTTGCACTGTGGACCGTACAGCATGCCACGAATTATTGTTCATCAATCCACGTATTGTGCATCAATGCTTTATATATTTTTTATTCATGATAAAATAATATCGTATATTTATTTCTCGACGACTTTCGTGCCTTAATGGTAACTACTAATGGCACCCCGATGGCCCGGATTCAATTCCTGCCGATGGCAGTGTAATTGTCACATTGTCTTTGGTCTGGTGGAGAATTCACGTGACAATAAAATGACGATATATTAGATACCTATCTCATATCATGAGAAATAGATGAAAATTGTAGCTAGAATGATAATTGGGTTCAAATAACCTGATATATATATAGTAGATATGTATATATATATATATATATATATATATATATATATATATATATATATATATATATATATATAGTTATATATTTATATATATATATATATATATATATATATATATATATATATATATATATATATATATATATATTATATATTATACATATATATATATATATATATATATATATATATATATGTTGTTGTTATTATATATATATATTATATATATACATATATATATATATTATATATACATATATATATATATATATATATATATATATATATATATATATATATATATATATATATATATATACATATATACATATGGAAATCAAAGGGAAACGACCACATTAAAAGCCCAATGACATCTCAAGAACCACCAAAAATATTACTCATTGCTCTAAACCAATCTATTGGATTTATACTACCGAAGAATTCATTTTTATAAAAGTTATATTTTACTTTATGGGAAAGACATATTTCACCTTCATATGCATTTAATAATGGCTTAACAAGACGACACATGTCTCTCCCATAAAATAAACATCTAGAGAACCGACGTTTTCATTCGTATTATTTATTATTTTTATTAAAAATACTAAAACTATGGATTAGAAGTCAATTGAACTAGACTTTTATTTTACAATCTCCAATAAGAACAGAAAATAGCTCATTATTATGAAGATGCAATTTGGTCGAATTTAGATTTGAACCCAAGTTAACTGAATCAGGAGCCAAGCGTTCTGTCTCCAAGAATTACTAAAAATATTTCTTCTTCTTCTTCTTCTTTCTCAGCTTATTCCTGCCCACTCCTGGACAAAGGCATTCTCCATTCGCTTCCATGTCACTCTGTCTTGTGCAGACTTCATCCAGGTAATTCCGACATCTCTGTTCAGATTATCCTTCCACCGTAGTTACGGTCGCCTTGCACTTCTCTTTGCGGTCCACTGTCTTCAAGTCAGAGTCTTCCTGTCAATTTTTCGTGAGAAAGTTCAGCCTCTGGCTATGTGACCTGTCCATTGCCATTTTAGATTCGCCACCCTGTGGATGATGTCAATGAGCTTTGTTTTTTCTCTCACAGTATCGTTTCTGACTCTTTCTCTTAGTTTTATTCCTAACATGGCTTTTTCCATGGCGCTTTGGGTCAGAAGTAGTTTCTCGGCACTTTGTTTGGACAATGTTACAGTTTCAAGGCCCTTAGTACCAACTAGCAGAACATAACTTTTTACATAATTGTTTGAGAAACAATTAATATTATGTAATTTATTTTCTAACTATACTACCACAAGCTTTTTCACTTTTCAGATTCATAAAAAATTATCATAAACTCATTATATTAAATTTCACATAAAAGAGTCAATATAACGTAGAAAAACCTGTTGATCCCATCAAAATTGACACAATTTAATAGAACGTTTAGTATTCAGGCATCGTGATTGATATTCATTGACCCATAAAACACAAAATTCAATGAAAAAGTCACGGGGCTTGTAAAAAATTCACCCCCGTATTTTTCCAAACTCTTAAATTGTAATTCCACCGATCGTTGACTTTATTTCCTTTTTCCGATGGCTCGTGGTGAAAGGGGCGACCTTGAAATGAGCAGCAGTACTTGGTCCCTTTTTCCCCTGAGCCGTGTACGTGATACCGGTAATAGGGGGTAAGTCACCCTTCAATACACCTTGCACCGGCGGTACTTGCTACCGTTTGGGACATGTGCAGTCAAACCACAGGAAAAAGGTGCTCTAGCTTAAAAAAAGCGTCAAGAAGAGCTACGTTTTGTCTAATAATAATTTGTTTTTAAATAAATTTTAACAAATATAGGATGGGGGTAGTAAGAATTACCTTAAAATACCCGTGGGAATTTGCCTGCCATGAAGTCCGCCGAAAATATGGAAAGATAGCTTGTATTCCACCTTCCGAGAGGATGATCCACGTTCAAGGATATATCAATGATCTGGAATAAGATAAAGAAGGTGAGACCTAAATAACGACGTGTAATGCATTTTTAGCACATTCTTTTGGATAGTGAATATGACGTGTATTAGGGTTTTATCTTAGACACTGTCGGCGACACAGTATAGCTTAAATGCAGTTAAGCTTACATTAGCATGCATAACACATTCATTAACATTTAGTTGAAGACTGCAAAAATCTTTTAAACTTCGGCATAGAAGATATCACAAGACACAATGTTCTCAAAATATAATATACAGAATGTTAAAAAAATCCAAGCTTTTAAATTGATTATAAGATCCTCTATCATATTATCATCCTTATCTTACCGGGTCTAGGGGTCTAGGGGTTACCGGGTCGTGGTTTAGGGGATAGAACGCTTGGCTCCTGATCCAGGGGACATGGGTTCAAGCCTGGACACGACCAGATTCCTTCTTCATAATAATGAGCTATTTTCTGCTCACATTGAAGATTGTAATATAAATTCTAATATCATTGATGTAAATCCTTGATGTTAGTCTTTTTTTAAAAAAAAAAAAAATCTTATTTCTTATCTAACTGATAATATCGCACGCTTAATAGTAAACTGACCGATTATGGTTTGGGTCATAATTGAGTTAACATTAGACAGAGGCTTGTGTTAACGCTATCCATCTATTTTTCACAATGTTAACGCTATCCATTCGTACGTACGATAATCGTTCACAATGTTTACGCTATCCATTCGTACGTGTTTTTCGACTGTTTTTGTTAAAACACCGACTCATCTCAGATTGAGCAAAACTTGCTTTTTTGAGTAAAACCAGTGTTCTATTAAGCGTGTGATATATTTATAAAGGTTTACATAAAGAAAACGTCTTTTTGATTGGTCTGCAACAAGCCTCACTCGTTCCCTCCACTTAATCCTGTCTTAAGACAGTCTTTTCTTCTCTGTGTAGCTACCAACAGCGCATGTCTCTTAAACACTCAGTTTATGAAGGCGACTCTTGGACGGCATCGCAATTTCTGCCCTCAACTATTCCCTCTGCGATAGTAATAAGCAGACCTGGATGCCTGATGTTATGGCGTATCCAGGTTGCTCCTTGCTGGGTAATTTTTTTAAGCATTTGATTCGTTTCTCGGGCCCTTCTCAATACCTCGCTGTTTTGGATGTGTTCAGACTAATAGATTCACATCATCCATCTGTAGCGCCATATTTCGAATGTTGTTTGTCTGCACTTACTCTGACCAATGGTAAATTTTTCGCAGCCATACAGCAGCACGTTCCAGACAAAGGTCTTGATGAGATATTTTCTAACCCTCATATTATTGTTGGCTGATTCAAAACCAGTTAATTGACTGGAACGACTACAATAGACATTGAACTAAAACGGTTTAAAGCCGTGCCACACTGTTTTAAACAAGCTCTCCACATCGGTCTCCACCGGCGGTTTAAAACTGTGTAGACACTTGTTTGAAACCAAAATTCGTTTGACCTTCAACAAACTTTGTGGACGGACGCGCATAGTATGCGTGTGGATCCACCGTTAAAACACGCATTCCACATGTGGAGAGCTTGTTTACAACAGTATGTAGACGCTACACCAACCGTGGGCTCCACAGCTCTCCACCAAGGTCACCCTTGTGGAGAACTTGTTTCAAACAGTGTGGCACGGCCTTTATTATTATAGACGCATCCCACATTCAAACCAGCAATTAAAAATCACGATGTTTAAAATATAATATGTTGTTTGTAATAAATCTTCAAAATTGTAGCTGATCTACCACAAACAGCTTCTGACTATTGAATGTTCATAATTTAAAATGACAAAAAAAATGTGATTGAAAAAGCAACCACAACAAATGCGTCGACTGCACAACCGATACCGGGACGATTGGCAATACTTGAACGATGCGATAGATTGTCTCTATCGCTCTCACACGCGGGATAGGGGGTGTCATATGGACATCCCTCTCGCACCCGCACTTCCAATACCCTCGGCAACAGGTGTTCGATTGAAAAGGGGCTCACATTTTTATTATTTTATTTCTACAACCTTTGACTACCTATCAGGGGATTTTTATTTTTCACAAGTGGTGGTTTTCCGATACCAAAGCCTGCAAATAGGAAAAATAGAAAAGCAAAGGACAGGGGGTGTTTGGAAAGCGGTTAGGTTTTTCTTGTTTGCTCTGTCCATTATGTGACGTTTATTTGCATCAATTTGTTCGTTTGACGTCTACTGCAGAATATTCTGTACTCTTTTTAAGTAGATTTGTTGTGGAAATATTTTACAGACTTTTTGAAGTGTTTTCTTCTTTAGAATTGTTTTCTTCGCGTTAGATGCTGTTTGTTGTCTCACAATTATACAGCAAAAATAAAAACAAACGTTTACATTCTGAGTGATTGAATTTTAGAAGTGACCTAACAAAATAAGATTAAAATATATTATTAGCTATATCTGTTAAAGAGGAATAGGAGGAAGAATAGGAAGAGAAGGAAGGGGAGGAAAGTGAGAAGGGGTGGAAAAGGAGGAAGAAGAGAAAGATGAGGAAGAGGAGGAAGGGTAGGAAGATGAGGAGGGGGAGGAAGAGAAGGAAGAGGATGAAGAGGAAGAAGACGAAGAAGAAATAGAAAAATAATAAGAATAATAATAAGAAGAAGGAAAAGCGGACTGCTGACTGTCTTCCACCTCTTTGGAGGTCATTCCAAAGGTTTGCTAGAGTCCGCTCATTTCAAGGAGATTGTTTGCTATTAGTGTGAGTGACAGTGCGCTTACAAAAAAATATTTTCCCTGTTTTAATTTTATTTTTTATGAATTGAAAAGGCAAAACAATCTTTCATTATTATTTTATATTTAAACTTTGCAATAAATAATCATATTTTTTTTCAAATAAAAATTCTATGAAATTTAATTATAATAACCACAAAAATAAATTCAATTTTTTTTTTCATGTTGTGTTTTTCATCAAAGTTTAGATTTTTTGATTAAGTTTTTCTTGGAATAATATATAATGTTATTACAATCATAATGATACTGTACAATTTATTGATGGTTGAGGTATTTGTTTTGTAAAACTCCATATTAATTTAATAATAGTAAACACGATTGTTTAGTGATTTTAATTGGATTTAATTAATATAAATTATAAAAATGTAACAAATTTGTTTCGCGATTAACTTCAGTTTGAGAATGCCCTCACAAGGCGAAACAAATTTGTCACAATTTATATAAATTAAATCCAAGTAAAACCACTAAGCAATCATGTTTACTATTATTTAATTAAAAAAATATATAAATTTAAAAGTATGAGTTTTTTCTCTTCTTCTTCTTTTTTTTCTTAGTGTAGGTCTAGTGACCTGTTTTGTAAGAGGTAAGCTTCCTGCGAAGTCTACTCCCAGCTGTCGACCTATCTCTTTGGTGGTCTGTCTGGGTTTCGTCTACCATGGGGCTGGCCTTCGAACACAATGAAGGGGAGTCTGGATGGATTCATTATCCTCACGTGTGCATACCAGTATCTTCTCCTTTGTCTTTCTCACCTAACGACATCCTCGACCTCGCATATATTTTTAAGCGTAATTTTATTTACATATTTGTATACAGTGGGAAAAAGAAAACCGAAAGAGCCCACTCAGGAGTTGGCCTCCTATTACACGAGAGATACGAGGACCACATTGAAAATATCGAATATATTAATGACAGGATTCTAAAAGTGACGATTGATCTCAACTCTAAGAAGGTACATCTGATTAGCGTATACGCACCAGATATCACAAAACCAAAGGACGACACGGAAGAATTCTATAATAATTTACAAAATGCTATTGACAATACACCCCAGTCAGAGAAGACTATTATTCTGGGTGATCTTAATGCCAGAGTTGGTGACAGCATCTTAGATGGAGTCAAGCAAAGGTTTAATGAGTCCGATATAAATGCAAACGGAGAGAGCTTGATCGACTTTTGTGCATGCAATGAACTAAGAATTGCCAACACCTATTATAATCATAAGATGCAACATAAATACACTTTCCTGAACTCAAGGGGCGATAAATCAATGATTGACTTTATTATCACCAATAGAGCAATACACCCTACACAAATATTGGATGTCCGATCCTTGAGTTCGGCAAACATTGGGTCGGACCACCAATTGGTGTTATGCAAAATGATTATGAAGCGACCTCAGAAAATAAGAAAGCCCCCTAGATACATTGAAAAATATAATATTGAATCATTGGAAGACGAGAGTACAAAATATCTTTACAGAAATCGAATATTACAGAAAATTAAAGATAATCGCATAGGAGAACATGATACTTTGGAACAGGCATGGGAGAAAATTAAAACCAACATTAACGACGCCGCCTCGGAAGCACTGGGGAAAAGAAATATTAACATTAATTCAATGACCAAACCCAAACCATGGTTTACTGAAGAAGTTAAAACCCTTGCCAAAGAAAAAAGACAAAGCTACTTAATATATAAGAGCAACCCCACACCAGAAGAATACCGCAAATATAAGAATACAAGAAACAGAGTCAACGCGGAAATCAAGAAAATAAAAACAGAATATTGGGCCAAATTCTCAAAAGATATGGAATATGACCTTCATGGTGCCCAAAGAAAAGTGTGGAAACTACTTAAAAACCAAAGAAAGCCTATCAATGAATACACTCAGACAACAAAAATTCCAATTGATGAATGGGAAAGGTACTTCAAACAACTCTATTCTATGGACCCGGGGCACGGATACCCGACAATTGAAGCTACTGTAGAAGAAACATTCAGTGAAATAGAGACACTGACACATATTAAGAAGCTGAAAAATAGGAAGGCTCCCGGAATCGATAACATCCCCAATGAATTAATTAAGTACTCTGGCGTAGAATGTATAAAAGAGATCCAAAACATATTTAACAGGATATTGGCCGCTGGAACTATACCACAGGAATGGAGAATAAGTATAACAACACCTGTATTTAAGAAAGGGCAAAAGAAAACCCTAGAGAACTACAGAGGTATCTCCTTATTATGCACAATGCTTAAGCTATTTACAAGTATTCTGAAAACGAAACTTGAGCAAAAGATAACTAATAGGGAAGAACAGCAGGGTTTTCGACGAAATCGCTCCACAACAGATGCAATCTTCATTCTGAGGCAACTGAAAGAGAAAGCAATTGAATATAATAAAGTAGCCTATATATGTTTTGTCGATCTGACTAAGGCATTTGACAGGGTGTTGTTAAGAGATATTGTAAGAAAATTACAGGAAGGAGGAATATCCAATACATTGATAAAGACTGTCCAAGATCTATATACCAATTGCAAAACGAAAATTAAGGTTGACAATGAACTGTCTAGGGAAATTCCTACAAGCAATGGTATAAGACAGGGAGATAGTTTGAGCCCCTTTCTGTTCAATCTTATTATGGACGAAATTATAGAAGAGGTAGCTGGCCTGGGACTAGGTTATAAAATGGGCAGTAAAACTGTGAATGTCATTTGCTATGCGGACGATGCCGCATTAATAGCAGAGTCTGAAGATGACCTGCAAAGAATGTTGTACAAATTCCACACAGTATCCCAAAGGCTAAATATGGCTATATCAGTCAACAAAACAAAAAGTCTCACTATATCTAGGCAACCTGCAAGATGTAAACTGACTGCTGATGATATACCTGTGGAGCAGGTGATGAGTTTCAGGTATTTGGGAGTGGAGATCTGCAGCCAAAGTGACCTTTATACCGAAGTACGTGAACAAGTCAGTAAAGCCTCTGCCGTGTCAGGATGCCTGAAGAATCTAGTCTGGAAAAACAAGCACATGCGTATCGACAGCAAGATCAGAATATACAAAACATGCGTGCGACCCATCATGACGTACGCTGTAGAGACGCGGGCTGACACTGTGCGAACCAAGGGACTACTTAGAACATCGGAGATGAAGGTCCTAAGATCAATTACTGGAAAAACCCTCCGAGATCGTGTCCGCAACGCAGACATAAGGAAAACCTGCGAAATAGAGGATATCGTTCAGTGGAGTAGATCCAGAAGAAGATACTGGAGGGACCATGTAGCCCGAATGAATGGTGACAGACTCGCGTATACAGCCGCCTATGAAATCCCTTCCGGACACCGCCCACCTGGAAGACCGCCTAAGAGATGGAGGGACAGCTGGATCTCATCATCCGACGAGATATGATTTCTGTGTCACAGATCGTCAGATCTATCAAAAGAAGATGAAGAAGAAGAATTTTATTTAGTTTTTTAAAATATCGGGTATCTCGACTAGGGGTGGGCAAAATTAATCACTCCAGGGATCTGAGCTGAACGGTTCCGATCAGCAAAGTGAGCCGACTCTTTTCATAACTCACGGTTCATCACTTTGAGTCGTTCATAAAAACGAACTCCTGAAATGAGCTAACTAATAGAATTGGCTCTTTTTGCTGAACGATATATTCAGCTCACAAAAGAGTGATTAATTTACGATTCAGCCAACGGATCATTGAGCTGTCGCTTTTTTTTTGTGAATCATCGCTCACTCGCTCACCAAAGTGAGTCGACTCTTTGAGTTAACTCATGAGTGGATCGCGCATTCCTAGTCCCGACTAATGGTGTCTGGAAATTCCTATCATTCCGGCAAATTTGTACTGTTATTGGAAATTTAAAAACAAAACCACATACACAAACATGTTCTTCCGGGGTTAAAATAAATTTGATTTCCTAATATCGAAATAGTAGTAATTTATTAAGTTACCGAGTATTTTAGAAGCTAATTATTTTAGAAGCTAATGTCGTACACTCCGCTTGCTAAGACCCAGAAACCAATCATAAAGCGATCTATAACGAATTAAGGATATGTTAATAATACTTTTGCAAATCATCTCCCAAATGATCAAACTATGCTTTGAGGTAGACGGTCCCTTGCTTTATAATTTTAAAAGTATTTTATACTTGAGAATATGGAAATGAAGCTTGGATCAAGGAAACATTGGAGATACAATACTCGGGTTTACGATTTGAGTTGCGGGTTCGATACCTGCCATCGCACCATTATTTCCCGCCAGATTACAGAGAGAATCCGCAAAGCACCGATGATTACGTCATGGATATTACCCGATTTGCCCTTTAGATTCGATCCACGGACCTCCCGCATGGATTCAATTGTCAAATAATTCATTTACTTGAATATTATGTTTTATGAAATGAATATTTTATTTAGATTTCTTTAAATCAAATTATATAAAAAGCAAGTGTTGTAGTTTGCAGCAAAAAAAAAACATATGAAATAATTGATTATGATTTGAATGCAGAAAAAAATGGTTACCAACCATGATATTAAAATTAAACTATTGTATAATTGAAACATTATTTACAATAGGAGTTACTATCAAAAGATGTCACTAGTAAATCCTACAATAGACTGTTGCATATGATAATTTTATCTGGAATAAAATATTTTCTTCCTTCTTCTTCTTATTCTTCTCCTTATAGACCTTTGGTCTGTTCCTGAAATCAGGCTGGCGTCTCTTGGGAGTTTGACTCCCAACTATCTCTCCATCTCTTCGGCGATCTTCCGGGGGGACGGCAGCCGTCAGGAATCTTATGCGCTACAGCGTGTGGGATTCTGGTGGGATCCATCTGCCCCATCTCACGACATCCTCCACCTTGCAGATCTCGCGGATAGCCGTGTTCCTCACCCTATCTCGAATAGTCCTTCCTGCTATCATCCTCAGCGTCCTCATCTCTGCCACCCGTACTTTAGCCTTCGTTCTTGTGGTATCCGCTCTGGTCTCGATGCAATATGCCAGTATAGGCCTTACGCAGGTTTTATATATTCTGACCTTACTGTCAGTTCTCATCTACTAGTTTTTCCATATTATATCCTTGAGACAACCTAATGCCGCCGAAGCCTTGTTTTCTTTTATTCTTAGTTTATTTTTTTTTAAATAACTTAACAAATGTTTTGATAATGCTACACAAAACTTCGGATACCAAAGGGTCAAACAATGCAATGTATACACAATGGTAATCAAAACCTTTACTAGCATAACCCTATCCGTGCGGATGTATTGAAATTATCGATTTGTAACGCCTTCATCGATGATTCTAGATCTAAAGATTTATCGATCATTATTCAATCTTCCTATCAGTTACGTCAACTATAAAGACAGGGACGTCACTTATTAAAAAAAAAATTACAATAACCAAGAAAATTTGATTTTTTGTGAATGTATACTTATACTTGAATACGAATACTGGATTTCACCCACGGTGGGTGATTAATTCATGGGTGAAATCCAGTATTCGTATACAAGTATAAGTATACATTCACAAAAAATATTGTAATCATTCTGGTCAATTCTTTGGCATATAGATATGAGTGACATCTCCAGGCGGCTTCTAACAAAGCGCTAATGGCGATAGCCTTCACATTGTGTTAATAAAGTAGTTCTGTAAAATGCTAAAAATTAATCTCCATAGATGGCGTTAGTATGTGGATTATATAGAGTAATCTTAAAAAGATTAACATATGTAATCAAAATCTTCATAGATGGCACATTGAAACTGACATGTGAAATTAGGCATAGATTTGTAACATATATACAACTTCTAAAAAATTGTCTTACATGGTCATAAAGAAAAAGGTGGAATGGGGAATTTGTAATTACATAAAGCGTGCGCTTAACCCAACCAATGACAGGTCATTAGTCCTGTTAACACCTTGATCAACCATATTCAGTTTCCAGTTTGCATCTTCGTCTCTATTGAGATACAATTAAAAGAAAATAAGAGTTTTGCATAATCGTGTGGCATAAAAACAGAGCGATGTTATTTTCATGAGAAATATATCAAAATAAATCTATAAACTGTTAAATTAATAACTTTGTTTTATGTATCACAATTGTATTTTATTTTACGCGACAGGTGATTCGTCAACCTATGTTGACATAATCAGGTGTTACAATACTACGAGTATATCAAATGTCAAATTTTTGTGACTCAACTCCAGCAAGAACTTCAAAATTATATCAAAGAAATTATTCAAAATGACAAGGTTCGAAAAATCACGAAATTTTGACATTCGATATATTATTGTAACACCTGATTATGTCAACATAGGTTGTGGAAACAGCTTTCTCGTAAAATAAAATACAATTGTGATTCATAAAACAAAGTTATTAATTTAACAGTTTATAATGTTAATGTATCATAGTGTTTCGGCCAAAACAATGGACTGTTTAAAACAAATCTATATTATATAAAAATTAATGTTTGTCTGTCTTGTCTGTCTGTCTCTGATTTTCTCGAAAATAACCAGACCGATTTTGCTGAAAATATCACAGTTTGTTTTTATTAGTCCCAGGGTTTTGAGGGTAGTTTGGATGAAATATATCTTCTTTTTCTTCTTTTGGAAAACAACGATTGCTTTGAAATTTTGTTATATACCAATTGCTTTGAAATTTGTTATATACCAATTGTTAGTTTAGCAAATGAAGACACACGTGAAGATAAATATGGATTTTGAAGTATATATACATCTTCCAAAAATTTGTCATGCATGATCACAATAACAAATGTGGAATGGGGAATGTTGTAATTACATAAAGCGTGCGCTTAACCCAACCAATGACAGGTCATAAGTCCTGTAAACACCTTGATCATCCATGTTCAGTTTCCAGTTTACGTCTTCGTCTCTATTGAGATACAATTAAAATATACCAATTGCTTTGAAATTTTGACCCAACGTTGCATTCAAATACGCTGGTATTTTTATACACTATTCTTCTTCTTCTTCTTTCGGAAATAACCGATTGCTATGAAATGTTGATATTTACCGATTGATTTTGTACCATGTTAAATTTAATCAAATTGAGCTACAGCAGGGCATGGCTGGGTATATTTAGTAAAGAATAAAACATGTAATGGAATGAACATAATTATGAAAGGGTCATTTAAATGATCTGGACACATGGAATGAATGAACGAAGAAAGAATGGTAAATAAAGTACATGATAAACTTGTTTGACTGATAATTTATTTTGTAACCCTGACGAAGCTTCGGTGGGAGTGAAACCGGTTGGTTTAAACTAAAAAAATTAACGTAGTCTAAAAGTCTAGTAAAAGTTCGATAGTATTATTTTAAAAATGTAAATTCATTAACGGTTGCCATAAATTTAAGTTGTATTTAAGCTATTTAAATTTGTAATTTTTTTACATGTTTATATTTATTAATAGGGACGCCACTGAATATCCATCGTAGGTTAATTTCCGTAATTTACTTTCATGACACTTTGTGCCCAGGTCGAATCGATCAATAGTACCATATTGATTTATGGTTGTATAATACACGATAAAAAATACGTCATGCGGCGATTAAATTACCCTGATAAGGGGTACTGCAATAACATCCGAAACGGTAAAGAAGTCACCATGAAACAAGAATATATCATCTTAAATATATTCAAGTTTCTTAAATTATGATGTAAAACTCCATGTTCAAAATTTACTACGAATAAAAACGTCTGTTTCTAGTATACTGGCAAACCTCTCTAGCGTCCTTCACATTCATTCAACGAGTCATACACGCACGTCGATTCCTCCGACTTCTAACACGACCAACCTTTAAAATTAGATTAATTTGGTCATGCCATGTTTTCCTCGGTCTGCCTCGACTCCGTATTTCATTTACATCATTAACGCACACTTTTTTTAACCATTCTTTCTCAATCCATGCGTTCCATATGTCCGAACCATCGCAGCGATCCTTTCATAATTTTGTTCATAATACCTTCTTCCAATATACTAGTATATAATATAAATCAAATATTGAATGTCAGCCATGTGAGGAGTCAAAGAAAACGACGCGCGTGCATGATACGATGTATGAATGTTGAGAAAGCGAGAGAAATATGCCAGGAAAGAAAAGTGTGGCAGTCCATTCTTTCTGCCTACCCCTTCAGAGAGACGGCGTGATGGTTAGTTAGTTAGTTTTTTTACCTTCTTCCACTCTACATTCCTTTCTTATATCAGCATTTGAGATTCGGTCGTATATATTATAGTTCTACCACACATACGTCTTAGGGACCTCATCTCTACCGCATTTATTCTGCTTTCATCCTTCTTCTGCCAGTTCCATGCTTCGCTTCCATACAATAGGGATGGGACCAGAACTCCATTGTGAACATAGCATAATAAGTTGTTAAAATATTATAAAAACTCAATAAAATTAAGAGCTTCTGTTGCAATTCTAAAAAGCTTCACAATCGCTAATTTTTTAAACAGAATAATGTGGTGTGTATAACGTACTTTTATTCGTCGACATCTGAGCTTTCGGGTTTGCCTTTTCACCACAAAGCGAGTTTTCGTTTGTTGAAAACTTTTTTCGGGCCCCACCTGCGTGATATTTTTTCGATGCCGTATATTCGTGGGTAAAGGAAAATTCTTTGAGTTTTCCTGGTAGCAGCCTCCTACCCCCGAATTCTCGAGTGGAATTTACTCTTTGCGTTACTCCATCGCAATTGTGTACTAATGTGAATGTAGTCGACGTGAAGAAATTCTGGATATTAAAACTTATTTTTTAATAATTGCAAGTTATAAAGTGTTAAAGGTTTTGACGTATAATTAACATGTATTCTATATATTATAGTATTTAGGTATTTAAGTAGTATATTTACAAAAGATGGGCGAGTGGAGAGGGATATCGAAATAAGCGTTGAGGCAGGCAACAAAGTGAATGGTGCAACAAAGTGAATCGGTCTGCCTCGACTTCGTACTCCATTTACATTATTAACGTATACTTTCTTAACCATTCTTTCTCCATCCATGCGTTCCATATGTCCGAACCAACGCAGCGATCCTTTCATAATTTTGTTCATAATACCTTCTTCTAATATATTAGTATATAATATAAATCAAATATTGAATATCGGCCATGTGAGGAGTCAAAGAAAACGACGCGCGTGCATGACACTATGTATGAATGTTGAGAAAGCGAGAGAAATATGCCAGGAAAGAAAAGTGTGGCAGTCCATTCTTTCTGCCTACCCCTTCGGAGAGACGGCGTGATGGTTAGTTAGTTAGTTTTTTTTACCTTCTTCTACTCTACATTCCTTTCTTATATCAGCATTTGAGATTCTGTCGTATATCGTTCTACACACATACGTCTTAGGGACCTCATCTCTACCGCATTTATTCTACTCTCATCCTTCTTCTGCCAGTTCCATGCTTCGCTTCCATACATTAGGGTTGGGACCAGAACTCCATTGTGAACGGCCGTTTTCGCTTTCATTGATACTATGTTTTAGTTATTGGTTCTCTTGGCATGTGATAGGTAGCTAGTCTATCGCGATTTTTATTGTCACGTGAATTCTACAGAGCAAAGACATCGTGGATTTGTTTTCACAATGTCATCGCCGGCAATCGATCCGAGACATCTCTGTCATTAAGGGTGTCTGTAAAAATATATATTTTAATACAATTTTTTTGTTATATTTTTGATATTCGAGACGATTGTCGAGATTAACGATTTCGAGACGACTAGACTGTGAGAAAATTTAAGAATTATATTTTTTGAAACCAAAAATATTTTAAACACAACTACGAAACATTTCCAGGTATTATCAAGGATTGGACATTTATTCCCTGAAATTATCAGTCTACCTTTTACGGGAGTTATATTTTTCGCCTTTCTAAGGCATTTTAAAATGTGGATATATTTTAAATTAAGAACCAATGAATATGTTTAAAACATTATTAATGAAGTTTCTCTATAAAAATTTAAAATAGTTTACCATATTTTTTTTAATGTTAATATATAACATCTCAACAGTGAAATAATTTATGAATGATATCTGAATCAATAGGTATTGTGTTCGTTAGAGCTGAGAACTTTAAAAAAATTGAAAAACTCATGTCGTGCATGTTTTTATAGTATTTTAGAAAAAAAAATATAATCTTACTCATACAAAATAAAATCTTACACGTATGTAATAAAGAAGAATAAAAAGTTGGCTGATTAACTTATCGTAAATACATTTTTAATCATTTATATATTGCTAATTTTAATCATAAAATACTTTGCCGGTAAGTAGGTTTCATTAGACTATAGATACCTGAAAAAAATAAAATAAGTGGAAGATTCGATTTTAGCTTAATTAGAAAATGTAGATAAAAATATTGTAATAAAAAAAATATTTCATAATTTTGAATATCGATTCAAAGTATCCACCGAAAAATTTAATGAATCCACCCCCACTAAGAACAATGGGAGGTACAAATAACAGAAAACCATAATCAAAGCAACTTGTCATAGAAAAAGGGTTGTTTAAAAGAGTGTTCCACCCCTTCCTGTGTATTATTCTTCCCTTTATCGCCATTCCCTTTGTGCCTCTATCGAAAATTATTTTTGTATTATTTGCGATCGAAACTTGGTAATAATTTCCTTTGTTTGAAGACGTACGCTTTTTAAAGGGGGGATTATTTTTTAAATCGAACCGAAATGAATATTTAATTAAAGAAAGACATTTGCCAAAGCAATGTATTAAAATATGAACTGATTAAAAATACGGTTCAAAATACATTTCTTTGGAAAATAATGGAACCTACCTCTTCCAGCTAGCGGAAACACATATTTGTTTGAGGATATAAAAGCGTTTTCCGGATGGGGGTCTCCTTATAGCCGTTCGATTGGTGTTGGCGTTGACGCGTTTAAATCTTTTGCATCATCTTTTCATGTTGTCTTTTCTTAGGGTAGGAAGAAATCATGCAATATTTATTTATTTATTTTGATATGCTTCTATTCCGTACGATAATCCAGCAGCCCCGTTTAACGAGCTACGTGAGAGTCGGTTACCTAGCATGGATTGGGTTCGTATGCCGAGCCGTAGAGACTAGAACAATCAAATCCTGTATGCATCAAGACCTCTAGGAATGCCTAAATAGCGCCTAATGGATAATGTTCTGGATGGTCTGGCTAGGTTAGGTAAAACGGGCTGCGGAGAGCAAAACGCGTAGCATCGAGAAACTTGGAAAAAATCATCAAGGAGGCTAAAACTCTTCGAGAGTTGTATGGCCAAGTAGTTAGTATGCTTCTTATGTTTTCTTGACAATCATTAGTATGCAATAACTGAAATTTGAAATTGAATGTTGAATTTTGTGTCGACTACAAATGCAGCATAATCACGACTTTGGGATATTTGTTATGTTTTACTAGAAGCTAATCAAAAATCGTCAAATATACCCATTCCCGAATAGACGCGGGAAAAATCGACTCGTAAATTTTCATACTCATAGAGCGAAAAGCAAAGGTAAAGGGAGGATCGGGGCAGAACGGGACAGAGGGCAACTTACAATAACAAAGTTGCGGGGAGGGGAAATGCGGGCGAGACGGTGGCGTGGGCAAAACGGCCATTTTTCTGTAATTTCGTATTCTTCGGTTCGTTTGAATCCCATTTTTTGTATGATGAACATTACCCCCACCCCGAGTTTTCCTTTTTTCACCCTCTCAATCCCCGGGAGAGGGAGAAATCGGTTCCTTTGGCAAAGGGGTAATTCGATTAAGGAATGATGGTGCTATCAAAGAATTATGAAAGAGAACAAAATGGAAGTGTATTTTTTGTGGTTTTAAAATGGTTTTTATCTGTTTTTAAGATTTGCCTGTAATTTATCTTGATGCTGGAATAAAGGTGAGCCTTTGTGAGTAAAATCAGGATTTAAATAGGAAAATTTCCATCGCTGTGATTTATTAACTAAATTCTAATATGTATCTACCTTGGAGTACCTACCCTCAAGTACCTGCTTTGAAGTACTTATCCAAGTATCTACCCATTCAGATAGCAATCTTAAAAATAAAATCACTTGTTACTATAAATATTTAAATGTTTACCTGCTATGTTCTTAACCCTTACAACTCTGTGGGCCAGACATTGTGGCCCACAGAGTTCTAGTTGCCAGCTCTGTGGGCCACACGTAGTGGCCGAGCGCGGGTATAAGTTTACTCGACGATTTCTCTAGTATGCAAATATATTTTTTTATTTTTTTTTTGCCACAAATACACTTAAATAACATAAGATTCTGGATATACTAACATTTCTTCGTTTAAATTTACCATTAAATGGATATCCTCGTTAAAAAAAATATGCATCATTTTAGCTGATTAAACATTTGTCATACAGTAATGTTTTTTGGGACGGTCTGTCGCTACCCGGCATTTATGAGGGTTTCTGCAAGGCCACACCCACTTGTTGTGACTATTTTTTATAGTTTTGTGGAATTATTATATTTCTTTATTTTGCGATATTGAAAGTAATAGAAAAAGCAATGTACACATTTCTAAATAACTACCTAACCACCATGCAGAACCAAACTAGCTTATTTCTTGTCTTGAATATAATTTCCCAGGCATTTTAACTAAAATGTCATACATTAATGTTGTCAATTAAAATTTCTTCGTAGAAGTTCATTGTAAATACGAAAACACAATAATGTGTGATATATAATTTTTCTTATATTGTATATTTAGTTAACATAAATCCACAGTTCTCAATCCAATATGTTTTACGAAAACGTATTTCAAATAAATACACAATGTGCTGGGTAACCAACATTCTTTATTTAAATTGCCGGAAAGTTCGATTTTTTCTTGGAATTAATTATCCACCATTTTAGCTGATAGAATAAATATCATATTTTATTATTATTGGCACAGTCAGAATCAACACAATCTGCTGGGTAAACCATTATTCTTTATTTCAATTGCCGGTTAGTTAATTTTTTTATTAATATTATTGGGACAGTTAGTTGTTGTCCTGCACTTGTGACGGTTCTCCGAGGCTACTTCTACATTTTGCGACTATATATTTTTTCTTTTGATTATCTTACTTAATTTTGCGATATTTCTCTCAGTAGTTGACAATAATAGAAATAGTAATTTTCTTATTTATAATTATAGTGAACTAACTGCAATGGACAACAACGAAAATTTTACTTCAAAGTTCAGTAATAATAACGAATGTGATTTTATCGATAACAGAGATGATGAGGACCTTTTTATATTTGATAATGTTAATTTCAATGACAGCGATAAAAGTGATAGTTTTTTTGTGGACATGGACGTCGGTGATAATTCAAGTGTTACCGATAGTGGAAGTGATATTATACCGACCAAAAAAGGAGATTTATATATTTTAGCGAAGACAGTGATGATGAAAATATTGAAGAACTGATTCCGCAACAACCTTCAACATCCATCAATCCTACGTCAGTAAGATTTTCTAATTCAGAAAAAGTTAGCATTTAATGTCTAGTAATACATCAGAAGGCAAATAAAATGTTCTATTGGAAATATAACAGTTGGACCGAATACCCCCACAAACTGTTCGGAGCCTATCGATTACTTTACGCTATTTTTTTTACAAATACTCGTATACTCATTAGTAAAATCGTCGATGAAACAATTAAATTTGCAAATGCCAAAATAAGAAAAAAATAACGCTAGAAAAAGTTCCTCGGTCGTCCTCGGCTTCTTTTCCTACTCACGCTGCTTGTGTACAACCTTTTAACCATTCTACTCTCATCTATTCGTTCCATATGTCCAAACCATATCAGGGATCCTTTTTTAATTGTATTCATGATGCAGTCATCTGCTTTACATTTGTTTCCGGTTAGTTAATTTTTTTATTAATATTATGGGGACAGTTAGTTGTTGTCCTACCCTTGTGACAAGACTCAATTTTTTAAATACCGTGTAGAATGTTTGCAAAGCATATTACCTATTTTATGACTTGTGGGCTGTTCTTGCTTTTGTTTCCTGACCGAGGGACGAATTTGTCAATGAACTAACCAATGCAAAACAATAAATGACATGGCTCTAGCCAATTAAATGTTTACAATTCCAGGTAGTCGTTAGTTAGCCGAGACCCTTTAGACGAAGGCGTTAATTTGTTGCTACACTGTACAAGATAATTAGAAAGCAACTTCTTCAAGAATTTACATCTAAATATTAGTATATATTACCTATATAGTACACAATTATTGATATGCAATATAATAAATTATCAAAACAAAATATATTGAAGAATCACTAATTATTTTCTGTTACTTTACGTGTGATTTAGCAAGCATATTTTGAGAAATTTACCAAAAATGTAATGGTCATACTAATTATCGAACAGAGTGTCCCAAAAATAGCAGACCAATTTTATTATTTTTAATTAAAAATATACGTTTTGTTTTCCATTAAATCGTATACTTAATCCAAGCACGTGGAAGTTTATCACTTGTTTAACTAATTTTAATTTTTTATTTTATAAATACGTAAAAAAAAAAGTTCAGAGTAGCTGGTCAGTCATGAGAAAAAATGGCCAGAGTGCAAAAGGTTAAAGTATGTCGCTTTGCAAAATTATATAATTCAAGAGCGCATTAGAAAGACACCGATCGAATAGCGCTGTCTTCAGTAGTTTGCACATATCTAAAATATTATTTCGTATGAAGCACTTTATTTGTGGTGTGACATTATTAAATAAAATAATAATACACTTTAAGTAATTTGTATTAACACAACTTTATTTGGTAACATCAACCGGTTTCGCTGCCGTTGGAGCTTCGTCAGGGTGAGAGTAAACTCTCAATTTACTCAGAATCATCTCAGATTCAAATCAAATCAAACCAAATTTATAATTAAATTATATAAATAACTAGTTGTACCTCTTACTGGCTCAGTTTGGTTAAATTTAAAATAGTCCCAATGGTGATTTAATGTTCCCCACGTGAAACTAAGGCTACTCTCGTCCCATTTCGCTCTTTACCCAGATCCAACCATCCCCCACCCATGACCACTCTTTGGAATCGTCTCCTGGTCTCCATCCAAGACCTCGGCCCCTGTCCATGGCCACCCACGACTTTTCCACTCCTCCCTACCCGGGTAGTCTGATCCAAATGTCGGATCCAACCCACCACATCTCCGAAGAAATACTCCTCTCTCCATCCAATTACATCCCACCTCAACATCCAAGAAATAATTTCCAACATGTGAAGGATGAATAACTTCTGGTCTGGATCTCCCGAGAAGACAATATATAAAAACACGCGCTCATTCGAATCCAACATTGTGTATAATTTTTAAAGCAATCGGTTAATTACAAAATTTCCTAGCAATCAGTTTATTTCCAAAAAAGAAAGAAAAATAAGTACAGTATATAATAACACGCGCGTATTCAAATGCAACGTTGCTTCACAATTTCAAAGCAATCGATAAATCGTTTTTTCACAAAATAATAAGAAGAAAAACGTTTTATTTCACTCAAACTATTCTCAAAATATTTCTGGGACTAATAAGACAAAGCTGTAATATTTTCAGCGAAATCTGTCTAGTAATTTTCCAGAAAATCAGAGAGAGACAGGCAAACATTAATTTTCATTTACATATATATGTAGATAGTGCCATTTTTATTTATTTGCAAGGGCATTCTCAAACGTTTGAGAATGCCCGAAGAATGCCGAAATAAATTTGTCACTATAATTCATATAATTTAGAATTATTAATCCAATTAGAGAACAAGTAGACGCAAAAGCGCAGTGGATCGGTCACATTCTGAGATGGAACCCAGCTTGTATCGCTCAGGGCGCACTAGACTGGTCCCCTATGGGGAGAAAGAAGAAGCGAGGCAGACCTAGAGCCACCTGGAGAAGAGCCCTGCAACACGAGGTTAAAGCAGCAGGCCTCACTTGGGATGATGTTAGGCATCAGGCATGCAATAGAGTCGGGTGGAGAAGGTTCCTTGAGGCCCTATGCACCACGGAGGCGTGACAGGAGATAAAAAAGAAGAAGAAGATTCATATACAATAATTAAATTATAAATAATAAAAAATCAATGTAAAACAAAATACATACTCGTATCATAACAGAGTTTTACCAAATTAAAACCAAAACCATCAATAACTTCCGAGTATTTCAAGGGTGCTTGGACAATGTTATTTAGTCATAAAACTCCTCTCCGCATAGCCTTTCTGGGAAACGGTGTGATAGTTAGATAGTTAGTTTGATAAATTTCTGTGTTAAAGGTTAACAAGTCACATGAAAATTTATCCAAATATTATGGGGTTGACACCCCCGAACTATTGGCTAGATAATGTTGTGCTCCGAGTTTGGGGTAGTATAGATCAAAGTGGAAATATTTGACATTTTCATAGTAAAGGCATCCCTTTGGCAGTGGTTAGGGGCGGGAGGAGTGGCTTAACGTGTGCACCGATGGACGGCTTTAGGGGTTGGGAAATAATGCAACCCTAGAAAGAATTAATTAATGTATTATTTTAATTACATATTTCATTTTTTTAAATGATGCTCGTTCTATGCCAACTTTCATTGGGGTGTTTAAATAGAGGATTATTTTTAAATTGAAAAGAAAAAACAAACAAACAATATTAATCAAATAGTCCATTGTTTTGGCCGAAACACTATGATACTTCAATATTATTACTGTTAAAATTTAAAACACTGTTATAATATCACAATTTCTTTTTATTCACTGAGAGTGTCGGTACAGCTGTATCGCCAGCTGATGTTGGCATCATCAGGTATTACAATAAACTTACTATTTATAGGGCAAAAAATTCATTCGTGTGGTTAGTCATAGTAAAAATTGAGTATGTGAAATCTGTTGACAATTTTACAAACAAATATAACAAAGGTGAGAAAAAACAGTGATTAGAAGGGACAATTATACATACAAGAAATGAAAGAGTATTGTTAGAGTTAAAATTTATTCAGTGAAACCTGTGACATTGGAATAATGCTGTAACAATATTGTATTTTTTTTTGTATTTTTCACAAACATATTTCGGGCCATAGACACCATTCCTCGCTGTAGAAATGTTAACAAAAATGAGACACAATCATTTCTTTTGAAATAGCGTGGAGTTTAAGCGAGAGTTATGGGTAATTGTTACCGAGTATTTAGTTAGAGTTGTAAGACGGCAACAAATCATTAATTGGACTTGAAGTTAGGTTTATTTGATTGTTCATAATATTATCTTTAATTTTCATGACTTTACAATAAATTCTATCTTGAAATATGTAATAATAGTATTTGATTTTAACTGTAAGACAATAAAGAGTATTTTAGATCTCCCATCAGTTTGCGATGCCTGATTTCTGTATCAGAATAACTCTATGTACTCGTACATCCATGATTTAAATCATACATATTCTAATACACATACGTATGAGGCGGTTAGGGGGTTAAATATACCCTTGTTTCCGAATTTGTGGTTCGTTTTTAACCCTTTATATCGGCGTTTGAAACAACAAAGCTTTCCATATCCACACCGCAGGCGCAAGACCGATAGATACGTGTTTGAAATATTATATTAAATACGTTATAAGTGTATTTGTAGATATATACATATGTATTTAATATGTGAATATGTAGATTATGTTTTAAATATATCAATCATTAATGGACACATGATTTCCAACATTAAGCGGAACCAAAAGCGTAAAAAAATATTTGTTTTTAAAAGGGTTTGAAGCATTTACATTTATAATCTCCCCGGAGGGCTTAGCAGAAAGAATGGACCGCCACATTGTTCTGCCATGAAGTACTTCTTTAGATTCCTCTACATTATTACATCGTGTCATGCACGCACGTTGATTTTTCCGAATCCTTACGCGATCGAAATTTAATATTTAATTAGATAATCCATTGTTTTGGCGGAAATCCTTGGAAATTTTAATATAATTTACTGTTAAATTAAAAACACTGTTTTAATAACAGAAATAGACTTTATTTTTTATAAAATCTTTGCGTCAGCTGTTTCGGTAATCGATGTTACCACCGTCAGGTGTTACAATAAACTTGTTAATTGAAACACCTGACGATGGTTACATCGTTAGGTGTCCAACATTATCTAAACAGCTGTCGCTACGATTTTATAAAAAATAAACTCAATTTTCGATATTAAAACAGTGTTTTTAATTTAACAGTGAATAATATTTAATTGATTAAATGAATTCGTAGACGACCTTCGTGGCAGCAACAGCTATGACGAAGGCCCCGGATATGGTTCCCGCGGATGACTTTGGTCTGGTGTAGAATTCACGTGACAATCAAATGGCGAAAGATTATCTATGTATTATTACGAGAATCAATAGCTCAACAAATTGAAATATATTAATTGAATACAAAAACCTTTCGTATTAAAAATAGTTAAGATTGTTTCTTAATATTTTATTTACATATAGTTTTTCGAAGAATGATGTTTAACTCTATATATATTAATATGCAATATTGGTAAAACTAAAAAAAATAAATATAGTATTTCTTATATTAAATGGAGATGAAATGTTTCACATCGCTAGAGCATTATATAATGTTGATAATGAAAACGAAATCATTTGACGATGTTTTATTATAGCGAATTATGTTGTTCCCATAAAATACAAATAAATTTCTAAAATAAGGGATGTTTTTCGTAATATGCAATAAATATATAATTATTTTTTTAATGATATTTGCAGAATGAATTTTCCTAATTATTTGATGTAGTCAAAATCTCTATTTTATGCAAGTTTAATTATATTAATTACTAACTCTACTGTGAAAAGGATACTGTGTTGAAGAAAGTATAAATGTACATAGCTCATTTAGGAAAAATATTTACTTAAGACTTTTTGGCTCTCAGGTATGGAAGTGAGAGCTCTTACCATCTCTGCCACGAAAGTCGTCATTTAATGCAGAAGGCGCTTTTGGAGAGTTCATGTGGTGGCCCACAATACACAAATTAAAAGAAATGTTAAAGTAAAAAAAATAGCATAAGAGATTACCAGGAAGGCCGCCGAAGAGATGAAGAGATGGCTGGATATCATCATCTCAGGACAGCTCACCGTTATAAACAAGCCATACGACCTAAACTAAGATGAAGAAGAATAAGAAGTTAGTTGCACCTCAGAGGCAAACGGATTCAAATATAAATAGTGAGTTTAACAGTAAATATAAAAACAAAAGTTAAATTATTATTATATCTGTAAAGGTAAACTGTGTGCTATTTTATGTGTTGTTCACTTTAAATAAATAGTCCATTATTTTGACCAAAACAATCTGATATTTCGACATTATTTACTGATAAATTATAAAATGCTGTTTATGGTATCACCATTTTTATTTTTATTTATTTATTTTTCGCGACAGCTGTTTTGTCAATCTTTGTTGATATCATCAGCTTTTACAATAATTTTTTCAACTGTTAAAATACATTTTCGTGATTTTTCGAATCTGTATGTGTATTAGTTCCAACGTAAATTTGAATTATTTCATTCACAACATTTTGAAGTTCTTACTGGAGTTAAGTTAGGTATAGTTAAAAATAGCGGTTAGTTACTATTCATACGGCGAAAAATACTTTTATTTAATGTAAATAAAACATTATTTTTTGCTTATTCCCTTATAAATAAAATAAGTCTTATTTATATTTATGTTTTTTATCATTCATCTAAAGAGAGAAGCTAAACGAACTGCCTGATACAAACGACCCAGGATCGAGGAGCTTTGAATAAAATCATCAAGGAGGCAAAGTAGAAAGTAAAGAAAATGGTTAGTATGTATAATATAACAGAACAAATTATAGTATTATATAAACCGAAGCTCCGAAGCATGTGTGTGTGAGGAGAGTATGTGGGTGTGTGTTTGCATCTGTGTATGTGGAGCGAATGAAGCCACCCAAACTATAACGCAGCAGTCGCATGGGCGTTAGCATGTCATTACATCCACATGACTGGCCCTGACTTCACCCGTCCGGTAGCAGGCCACGTTGGGACGAACGCGACCGAAATACCGCTTCAAGACAGTATGATAAAACAACAAGAATTGAATTTAAAAAATAAACTTTTCTGTACTTGAGAACCCATAAAGTCGTACGTGCATTTGAATCCGAAAAGAGTTATGTACGTATTAAGTTATCATCGACATTGTATCCAGTATATTGTACATTATATCCAGCACACAGTAGGGGAGCACGGGTAGGAGTGAACCACTTTTTTTTAAAACCGTTGTTCTGGGGAAAGGAAACAAGATAAACCAGCAGAGTAAGCTCCCTAGGTTAGCTACGTTTATTGTTTATGTGGTGGTAATCAAACAAATTTGATAATATGTTTAAGTTCTTTATGATTTGAGTAAATACAGCAAGACACCTACTGGCTCACTTCTACCCGTGTACGGGTAGGATTGAACCAAGTTGTGGATTGAGTTGAACCATTTACATGATGGTGGTATTATTAAAATAAAACCAGCTAAAAGTATAACAATGTTTAGCCTAAATATTTATTTCACTCAAGGTTATATAAAAATAATGTAATCAAAGTAAAAATGAAGAGAAATAAGTATTTAAATATTATAACAAATTAATGAAGGTAATAAAAAAAGACAAAAAATCAACGAACGTTATACAATCAAATTGAACCGGAAATTTGTAATGGCGGTGTTGTCTTTTTGTTGCGTTTGAATACCTTGGCTGGGGAAGTGTCAATCTAACATCATTTAGAGCTACCGTAGAAACATCGGGAATGTCTGGCATCATAAAAAAATACCCCTTTTACGCAGAAAACTAATGGTAATCTCTTGTCTTACATTATCAAAACTTAATACCTTCCCAACATAGTATATATCAGACTTTTTAGCAATAGTAAATTTAACTAAGACGAAGCTCCCTTCACCAGGATCTCCATTGAAATCATTATGTAAATCGTCCTCTTGAATAATTAAGTCTTCAAATTCATAATCTGAATCTGATGAATCCTGTAATACTGGTTCTTCTTCTGATTCATCTTCGCTGATCATCAAGTCTTGATGAATATTTCTGGGTTTTTTAGCCAGCTTTTCATTACATGACCTATTCATAATTTTCTCCTTTTCAGGAGTATCCGTAGCAATCATTGATCGACCTTTTTTTTCTTCCCTTTTTTATGTCACTCCTTTTTCCTGCCATTGAAATTCTGAGGGCTAACAAATATACCAGATGATGACGAAATGATGTGATGAGTTGCGGAAGAGTTGGATTCTTCTATATGCATATCTCTGTCTGTAACAGTGCACAAGAAATCTACTTCTGTAAACTCTTTCCTGCCTTTATTAAATTCAGTGCATTTTTCATTGTATTTAGTGCATTTCAGTTTCGGTGGTCCTTGCATTTTCTGTTTTTCTTTTATGTATTCGAGGCATTGTTGTACCTGCACACAAAGGAAAAATAATAAAATAAATATTGTAGATTAAAGTGACTGCGGGCTAGGAATGAACCATGGTTCAATCCTCCCCAATCGAAGTTGGTTCAGTCCTCCCCAGCACCCAAAATAAGTTAAATAATTTCCAAAAAAATATATATGTTTAATATGCACCACAAACAAACAGTTCTAGGTACTATATAATTTAGTACTTACTTTTGAGTCACTTTCCGTTGTTTAGAACTAAACAGCAAGGTGTCAAAACCCTTCATAAAAAGTTTGTAAATTTTACTTTAGCGTCGAAAAGTGCGAGCGATACTGTCAGCACGTGAACCCGTGACGAGATTCAGGCGGCAACTGGATGTGCTGGACGAGCACGAGTATGCGACACGTTGGTCAAGTTTGAACATGTTTCGAATCGTGTTTCACAGTAATATGGTAAATGGTTCACTCCTCCCCATGGCTCACTTCTACCCGTGTTCCCCTAAATAAAATACTAAGTAACGCGCGTGCATGACACGATGTATGAATGTTGAGGAAGCAAGAGAAATATGTCAGGAAAGAAAAGTGTGGCAGTCCATTTTTTCTGCCTACCCCTTCGGAGAGACGGCGTGATGGTTAGTTAGTTAGTTAAGTAACAGTTAAGATAAACAATTGCTATGGATGCACTCATTATGAAAATCTTGGACGATCTACAGATTTATTATATACATTCGTCAATGACAGGCAATTTTTTCGCATTTAAGTACTGTTATTACTCCTACTTGCAGACAACGAACATGAACTACAAGTTCTGGTGAATGATCTGATGATGAATGTGAATAAGCACGAAACTGGCAAAAGAAGGACGAAAGTAAAATAAATACAGTAGAAATGAGATCTCTTAAACGAATGTGCGGATTCTCTGTGTATGATAGAGTGTCGAATGAAAAGATAAGAAGTGAATGCGGTGCGAATGATGGTGTTATGAACAAAATAATGAAACGATCATTAAGATGGTTTGGACACATGGAAAGAATGAATGAAGAAAGAATGGTAAAAAAAGTATATGTTGACGATGTAAATGGAACTATAAATCGAGGAAGACCGGGGAAAACGTGGAAAATAAATCGAATAGGTACTGATTTTCGGGTACGTGAGGAGTCAGAGAAATCGGTGAGTCGGTTTTAAATTTAAAGATTGGTTCGGGACATAAAATAAGTGATGTTTTCTTACATTGTTTGTAGAGGACGTTGAAGCTCCCTTTTCTCGGTATTCATTAACAATGTATGATGTTGTTTGTGTGTTCATCCTGGTTGGGTATAATGTCCGCCGCTCAAATTAGTTAACTATACTAGTCAGAGAATCAAAGCACAGACAAAACTGAGTTATTTCAGCCAAAGTGATTTTATATCCAATTTTGCTTCAGTCTCAATAGTTTTGTACCGAAACTAGGGTTGTGACTCAATCAAATCTGAATATAAATTAAAAATGTTCCATTTTTATATTTTTATTAAGTTTATTGTTATTAAAACTGTTAAATTAAATAATTAAATAAATTAATGTAATCTAATTGCGTAGATTTTCACGGTTGGCAACAATATGTTTGTTGTGTTTTTGGGTAACACCGTGTGATTTGGGTAACTCCTTACCGACCTCGGTCGAGAAGGAGTTACCCAAATCACACGGTGTTACCCAAAAACACAACAAACATAATGTAATCTACTTCCGGTTATTGTTTACAGTTTTTAACTTTTCTAATCTATTATGTTTAATCGTTTTTGACTCTATACTATGTGTAATTGTTATTCTTCCTTCTTCTAATTACTTCCTCCTTCTTATTACCGTTTAATTATTATTATTATTATTATTGTATTTTCCACCTTTAATATTTTCTCCTGTAAATAGTAACTAACCGTTCTTTTAATTCAAATATTTAGGTACCCAAATAAATTTCAGCAAAAACTTCAAAATCATATCAAAGAAATTATTCAATTTGACATAGGAACAAAAAAATACACATAAGGATTAAAAAAGTCACAAAATTTTTATATTTGATATAATTCAAATCAAATCAGTTTATTTCATCAACAGACATTACAAAATTTATTTTTAAGGCATCTATTGAGAACAGGTAAAATAATATATTGTGTATAGTTTACTACCAGAAACGCATGAGAGATGGTTCAACATTAGGAAGACAGAATACTCTCCAGAATTAAGAGTATTTGTCTTCTGAACGTACTTTCACTAACATGAAAGACGTCGATCTCCGAGGAGATCGCGTTCAGCAGACTAATTGCTCTTCCCACCGATGTCACTAGAGGCAGATTGGTTCTGACGGCCGGTAGGTAAAACAATCTGTGCTGTCGCTGTCGGAGATATCTATCGGGGACAAAAAGCCGATGTAACACCTGCTGATGTCAACATAGGTCGATGAAACAACTGTCGCGTAAAATAAAATACAATTGTGATACAAAAACAAATTTATGTAATTTAACAGTTTTAAAATGTTAAGGTATCATAGTGTTTCGGCCAAAACAATAGACTATTTATTGTTTTTATATATACATATATCAATTAAGTACTTGAAAAGTTTAATAAAATTATCAAATAGTAATTAAAAATAAAAAAAACATGATGAAAGAGAATGGTCAATTTAAGCAACACTGCACGCGATGAGATGGAAAACGCAGTATTGGAAGACAGAAACCAAGGCGGAAGGAGATCTCTGGACGATGGACCAGGAAGAGTAACTAGAATTTCTGGAGTAATATAGTAATTACATTATTCAAACCAATCAACCAAAAATAAGATAAGTCTGTCGAGACCAGCAAGTCTGGTGAAACCAGTGACTTTTGAAAAACGACAAAAGTGAACAAAATTATTAAATAGTCCATTGTTTTGGCCGAAACACTAATTCAACATTATATCTGTTAAAGTTTAAAACGCTGTTATTGTATCACATTTTTTTTATTTTTCGCGACAGCTGTTTCGCCAACCGATGTTGGCATCATCGGGTGCTACAGTATATTTTTTCGTTTTTATGAAGAGTTTTGACAGCAGTTGTCAAAACTCTCCACTCTCTTCTTTCCCTTTGCCATTTCCCATCATCTGAGGTCGGCCCTCCTCGTACGAAAACGCGAAACTTGTCTATTTTGACTCATCTCCACTGTCAGGTTCTCGCGTTGGAGCTCCTTTTCCATGTTGGCCCACCATATTGCCACACTCCACATAAACGAAAAAACTATTGTAACGCCATGATACCAACATCAGTTGGCGAAACAGCTGTCGCGAAAAATAAAAAATGTGATAAAATAACAGGGTTTAAAATTTAAACAGTTTAAAATATTTTTGGTTTAGAATTTTTAATTTACGTTTGTTAACCCTCAACGCCTTCAGGTACATTTATTAACCCATTATAGTATTGCGACCGTTCCATAATAGGGCGCGGACCCTTTTCCTGGTGGGCAGCCTCAAAGAAAAGCCGGGGGCAGTCCGAGGGGGTGGCGAGAGGGCGGAGAGGGCAATCGGAACATCACAGTAGACACAATAACACTAATTCGTGTACTTATACACACACCCAGAGTGCGGGCTGGGGTATTGTATGCATTGAATATTGACCGTACCGCTGTAAATAGCTGCAGAGAATAATTTTATTCGCTCCGATAGACAGACAAGTATTTAATATATACATCTTGCTGAATTATAACGCCTGTAGTACATTGCAGCGAAAGCGAAGCGGATGCGAAACTCTAACGGAACTCTATATAATTCGTTTTTTTGAATGTATATAAATACTTACCATCAAACTGAGTGCGGGAGTATGACAGGAATGTCTACTATCACCCCTGCTCTTCATAGTGGTTCTGGAGGATGTGTTGCGCCGTTCTTTCGACGGTCCTCGTGGCATTCCATGGATGCGTGATACCCAGTTGGAGGATCTGGATTATGCTGATGACCTCTGTTTGCTTTCGGTAAACCGGGTGGATGCGGAGCGGAAACTTTGTAGACTTCACGAGGAAGCGGCAAAAGTAGGTCTCAAGATTAACATGTCCAAGACAGTAGACCTACGAGTGTCAACAAATGACTCCACCCCAATCTTGCTCCACGGTGTCCCCCTTGTGACCACGACCAGCTTCTGCTACCTTGGTAGTATGATAGCAGGCTCAGGAGGTACGGAGGAGGATGTAGCCAGCAGACTTGACAAGGCAAGGGGAGCTTTCGCTATGCTTCGCCCTGTATGGCGCTCCGGTATCATTTCGAGAAAGCTCAAGCTCCAAGTATTCAGCAGTAACGTTAAAAGCGTACTGCTGTACGGATGTGAGACTTGGAAGTCTACCGCAGACGTTATTGGTAAACTCCAGGTGTTTATAAATAGGTGCCTTCGCTCAATATTCAAAATCTATTGGCCCCAAACAGTGTCAAATGCCGTTCTCTGGACCATAGCAGGCGAAAAGCCAATTAGAGAACAAGTCGCTAGGCGCAAATGGCAGTGGATCGGTCACACTCTGAGACGGAACCCAGCCTGCATCGCTCAGGGCGCACTAGACTGGTCCCCTATGGGGGGAAAGAGAAAGCGAGGCAGACCTAGAGCCACCTGGAGAAGAACCCTGCAGGACGAGGTTAAGGCAGCAGGTCTCACTTGGGACGATGTTAAGCATCAGGCATGCGATAGAGTCGGGTGGAGAAGATTCCTTGAGGCCCTATGCACCACGAAGGTGTGACAGGACAAAAAGAAGAAGAATATAAATACTTGTGTGCAAATACTGGATTTTACCCATTGCGGGTTAATCATTTTTAAGGATTAATTGTATCTCAATAGAGACAAGATGTAAATTGTCTTAGATGTAAAATGTAAATTGTGTAAGATGTAAAATGTGGTCGTAAGAAAGGCGGAATGGGAAATGTTGTTAAACATAAAGTGATCGCTTAACCCAACCAATGACAGGTCATATGTCTTGTAAACGCCTCGACTACCATATTCTGTTTCCAAAAAACAATTTGCATCTTCGCCTCTATTGAGATCCAATTAATCTATATGTCATAATAATTTAATTATTTTTATTTTGTTATTTTAATTTATATCATTGTATTTTATATTATTTTTTTAGATTTATTTTGTGGATGTTGGACGATCGATGTGTGCGCGGGAGATGCCTATTAGTGGCGATGAGGTTCGCAACCCATCACACCGCGACTCCCGCGGAGCGAAAAGAGAAGGATGGAGTGCCGCATCAGTAAAAGTGTGACAGTCCATTCTTTCTGCTTACCCTTTCGGGTAGACGGCGTGATGGTTAGTTAGTTAGTTAATTTTTATAATATTATAATTAAATGAAACGATATTTTTTTGCTACATCCACTTTTAGCTTTATTTCGACAATAAAGTTGAAATAAAGACAAAAGAGTTAAAAATATCGTTTTTTTTAATTTTTATATAAAATGAACTTCCATCAAGAGATTTCAGTAAAATCATTAGATTATCTGTATATCATGTTTATGAAAAAAAAAATGTTGTGGACGTCAGGAGAACTTAATTCGGTCCATTCCGCAAGCTGTGTAGCTGAAGACACCGAGGACGATAGAAGGCAAGACACTGAGAGATCGCGTGAGGAACACCGGAATAAGAGAAATATGTGAGGTTGAGGATAATATAAGATGGAGCATACAGCTAAAAAGGGACTGGTACGGTCATGCTCAAAGAATGGACACAACCAGACTCCCCTAGAATGCATTGCATAATCAGTCTCATGGGACTCGTCCTCGTGGAAGACCTCCTCAAAGATGGAAGGACAGTTGTATATCTACCTCACAAGAGGAGCAACACTCTGGAGAACAGACTACATAGGTCTTCAACAAGGAAGAAGAAGAAGACATTTTTCAATTCTTCAGGCTAGAATGGATTTGATATCAGCGCCTTATGAAGATCCGCCGCTGTTTATTTGAAATTTAAACTTCGCGCGTACCGCAATGGAACATAGTTCGAACTAGTAATATCTAACATTCAGTCCGATAAATCGCCCCCTGATAACCGTCCGGGAACGTAACCTTTCGCAACAGAGCCCATAACTTAATTCGCTCGATGTAACCGCCATTCAATTAAAAACCAATAATTTTGGGCCCAGGCTAAACTATTATCTCAAAATCCACTCGCAGTGAGACCGGCCGACTGAAAACGGGTAAATTTTACCCTTACAGCCTAAATATCTGCACGTATTTCACATTACATACAAATATATGTACATAACGACACATGTATTCTATATATTTCAACCCTTAGAGTACTGTACATTTTTTTCAAACTACCCAAAAACTTTTTTTTTTATTTAAAAATTTTGCTAGTTTATTATATTCGTTTTCTTCTTCATATTTCTGTAGATCTTGTGATTTGTTTAAACACGATAACTTTTTTGTTTCTGAGATAAACTAACTAACTAACTAACCATCACGCTGTCTCCCCGAAAGGGTAGGCAGAAAGAATGGACTGTCACACTTTTACTGATGCGGCACTCCATCCTTCTCTTTTCGCCCCGCGGGAGACGCGGTGTGATGGGTTGCGAACCTCTTTCTGAGATATTAATAATAATATAATTGTTTCTGAAATATTAATAATAATATAATAAAATGCGAAATGATCTGATGATAAATATTAATAAGTGAAAAGTAATGATTTTTGAAAGAGAAGAAATAATGACAGTCTGCAACATTAGCGTGAATGGTAAAAATTTGGAACAAGTAAATGAGTTCGTGTATTTAGGTAGTATGTTTACAAAAGATGGGCGAGTGCAGAGGGATATTGAAAGAAGGGTTGGGAAAGGCAACAAAGTAAAAAACTTATCCAAAAAAGCTAGAATGGCGGTGCACAATCGTGTCCTTCTACGACCCTTATATATGGAAGCGAAGCATTAAACTGGTAAAAGAAGGATGAAAGCATAATAAATGCAGTAAAAATGAGATCTTTTAGATGAATGTGTAGATACTCTGTGTATGATAGAGTGTCGAATGAAAATATTAAATGTGAATGCGGTGCGAATGATGGTGTTATGAACAAAATAATGAAAGGATCATCGAGATGGTTTGGACACATGGAAATAATGAATGGTAAAACAAATATACGTTAACGATGTTATTCCTTATTCCAAGTAGTGTCTATATTATTATTTAATTCAATTTTTTTAAAATCATTTGTTTAATTGTGATATATCCCCTTTCACCTTTGAGCTTCAAACTAATTTCGTTCTACGATATTGAGATTAAGTCCAGTCAAGCGACGGGAGACAGTGTCTGAAGGAGACAGAATAAAGAGGAGTTCAATATAAATACAATAGTTGTGTTAATGCGGGGAGAGAGAGATGGCACATCTGTGTTTGACACGTCTTGAAGTCTAGCCGGATTAGTAGTTCAAGTAAAATTTATTTGATTTCAAAATTAACGATTCAAGTAATGGCATGAGTATTTTTTAATTAATAAAAATAAATGGTTATTGTTAATTTACAATGATTTATTGTTTCTTGAACAATGATGAAAAACTCCATATTAAATAATTAATATAAATGAAAACGTCTGTCTTCTAGGAGTTTTATTAAGTTTTTTATGGAATGACATTTTGTCTTAGAAAGGCGAAACATATAAACTTAATAAAACCCTATCAGACAGACGTTTTCATTTATATTAATAATTTGCAAAAAAATTGATTAACCTAAGGCGTTAACACTGAAATTCCAT
This sequence comes from Lepidostoma basale, assembly GCA_022606425.2. NCBI lineage: Eukaryota > Metazoa > Arthropoda > Insecta > Trichoptera > Lepidostomatidae > Lepidostoma > Lepidostoma basale. The sequence goes on from JAHDVF020001298.1 coordinate 325,792, forward strand.
AATGACGATTTTTTTCATGAAATAAATAGTATTTACTATTTCCACTTTTGAGTTCATTTCTCTTGACATGTTTCGAAGGTTTTACGCCTTCGGCATCTAGAGAAGAACGATATAAACTGGTAAATAATAACAGTTAGTGAAGAAAACAGTGTTTTTAAATTAACAAAAAATTCATTAAATCATAACAAAAAAAAAACTGTATTAAATTAATTCGTATTGATATAAAAAATATTAATAAATTCATATGAAGCACTTACTTTGTGGTTCTTCATCATCAGTCTGTTTCCGTTCACTCATGGCCGTAGGTCTCCTCCATCTGCTTCCATATCTGTCGATCCTGGGCATCACTCATCCATGTCGTACCGGCGGTTTCTTTAATATCATTCCTCCATCGAGGTTGGGGACGTCCTGAGTTTTGGTCACAGTTCTAGAGATGTATAATGTACAATTTTATCTATAAAGCATGGCATTTTTAAATTAATCAAATACTAAAAGGCGGCCACATTCGATGTCGGAAAAATCGACGAGCGTGCATGTTACGATGTATAAATGTAGAGAAATTCGGAAGGGTATGTCAGGAAATTTATTGTAGGGTAACATATAGTTACCGGCATAGAGTTACGCATTGCAAGGATGAAGTGGCAATAGGCAAGGTGTATGAGCCGACAGGATGATGGAAGATGGAGCCAGAGAGTTACTGAATGGAGGACAAGGTTGGGCCGAAGAAGCGTCGGGAGACAGTCTTCCAGGTGGAGCGAAGATATTGTGCGGATATCGGGAAGGGCCTGGAGAACACTGGCGAGAGACCGAGAGGGATGGCGTAGGGGGTGGAGAGGTTTACGCCCAGCAGTGGATGAAAAGAAGCTGATGAAAAACATACTAACTAACTAACTAACTAACCATCACGCCATCTCCCCGAAAGGGTAGGTAAAAATAATTGACAGCCACACTTGAACCGATAGACGCGGTGTGATGGGTTATGAAACTCGTCGCCTTCAATAGGCATCTGAAAAGTGCAAAAAGTGTTGAAAATACAATGTTTTTAAAAAGTTACTCAAATATGAATCCACAACACAGAGTGATGGTGAATATAGACGAAATTTTAGCTTGTTTATATCATTCTCCTGATGATGAAGGTGTAAAGCTTTCTGAAGAAAAATAAACTGAAAAGTGGAAAAAATAGTGTTCAAATTCATAAAAAAAATGGAAATGTTTTTGTTTCTTATACGTATATTGAATATTGCCTTGGATATAACCAGTATACACTACACTTACACTACACCTAAACTTCAGACAACTATACATCTTTGTATACATAGTTAGGTTGCAATCTGATTTATATTTTCCTTTCAGCTGATGCGACAGTCAGAGAGGGAGAGGGAAAGGTATTAGAGACCTCCCGGAAAAGCATCCGAGGTACCTCACCTGCGAAAGAATAACGAAATAAATTGTGTGCTTTTTAAAAATCAGGCTTATAATTTGGACGCGATGCTCCGTGTCCTCTTTCGGGAGAGTTCCCCTTTACCCCCCTACGCCTTATTGTGGGGAGAGCTAAAAAAATGCGGCATTTTTTTTTATCACGAAAGCTTCATAATAAGATATTTAACAAAAACAAATAGAGGTAATTAACTATAACGTATTCAATTTTTTTTTTTTTTTACTGACTGACTAACCATCACGCCGTCTCCCCGAAAGGGTAGGCAGAAAGAATGGACTGACACACTTTAACCGTTGCGGCACTCCATCCTTCTCTTTTCGCCCCCTTTTTTTTTTATGTATACAAATACTGGATTTTACCCATTTCAAGTTAATCATTTTGAAGGTTTTCTAATGATTTTCTGCTTAATACTTACAAATTATCTTAATAGATGGCGCTAGTGTAGATTGACCTACCAACAGTGAAGTTATTAAAAAATATTAGCATATATACAAGTTCAAAAAATTTGTCAGACGTGGTGTCGTAAGAAGAGCGTAATGGTGAATGTTGTTAAACATAAAGTGATCACTTAAATCAACCAACGACAGGTCATAAGTCCTGTAAACGCCTCGACTACGATATTCTGTTTGAAAATAATTAACATCTTCGTCTCTATTGAGAAACAATTAATCCTTATAACGTATTCATTTCGTGTAATCTTTCCAAGCTATACATTATGAAATGAGGAAATGCATGTGAAGTTTATATTATATTATTATATTATTATTATGTGTCCTTAAATTTTTTTATTATAAATTCGAACAAGCAAAATTACCTTCTAAGCATGGTGCACATATTTTAAAAATAATGCATTAATGTTATAATTTTTGTATACGAATACTTTTTATTGCAAGAATCCAAAGAAGGATTTAAATATATTATTTAAATTTATTATAACAGATGCATAAACGTTTGAAAAAATCATTTTAATATCTGTCAAAACTGACCAGATTCATGAAAAATTTGTTTAAATATTTATAACAAAAACTAACAAAACACTGATAATGGGTTTCTGTGTCCGAAACATTTTAAATTTTGATTTTGAATAAAGTGTTGTTTACAAATAAATTACTATTGATTAAAGAATAATTATTTCTTCTGTATTCGCCATTACTTTGTGTTGTGGATTCGCATTTGATCAACTTTTTGGAAACATTGTATTATCACAACGCTTTTTGAAATTTTTCACAAACACGTTTCGGGATACAAACTTCCCTTCTTCAATGTATAAATTTAAACAGTTAAATGAAAAAGAGTTATTATTTATAAATACTAAATGACTGGTAAATTGTTGTTTAGTTGGAATTACGAGACAGGGGAAATAAATTAATTATGGGACTAGAACTTAAGATTAGTTGGTTGTTTTAAATATGTTTTTTGTTTTTAATTTCCAAATTTTCCAGATTATATAAAGTTATATTTCTATTATTGTTGCAAGAAGTGTTGTGATGATATAATGTTTTCTAAAGGTTAATCAAAAGAATAATTAATTTGTGACGATAATACCGACAACATTTTTGACCCGACCTCAGACGTACTCCCTCTTTTTCCTGTAAGTCTTAAAGTCGACAAGCAAATAATAAAGAAAAAGCGTCAAAAATACATACACAGCTGTAAAAACCCTGACGAGGACCTGAAAAATAATTTAAACAAGTACGGGATTACTCCAAAGCTTTCATATTGCCTTTCCGGATTCGGAGGCATTAAGTTCCGGCCAGGGGAGGGGGTAGATCAGATGGCTTGTCAAACAGGTGTAAAGAAATACAAGAAACAGGTGAGTGAAAACTTAATGAAAAGAAAAATCATGCTCCGATTGGACGATCCTATTCAAACGACGAATATTATTTCAATGTAGATGTATTTATTTAATATTGATAAAAACGATATTAAATGAATAAATAAACACATCTCTGAGAATACTCCTCATTAAGACCTTTGTATGGAGTCTCTTGATGTACGACTACGAGGCATGGTGCCTATCCGAAAGAGATAAACGGAGACTAGAGGCTTTTGAGATGTGGTCCTATAGAAAACTATTATATCTCTCCAGGAAATTCCTATGGTATAAATACTATAGGAATTTCCTGGAGAGACCACATCACAAATGAGGAGGTTCTCCGAAGAATCGGAGGAGGTAGGCACCTGCTCAGGACCTTGTCCGAAAGGCGTGCAAGATGGATCGGCCATGTAATACGATAAAAAGGCCATAATGGAGGGTATGACCGAGGGGACCAACTCTAGGGGACGCCCACACCGAAAGTACCTGGAGGACCTGTTGGTGGACGTGCGCTGCTCATCATATGCAGATTTCAAATAGGCCGCACAAGACAGGGAAGAATTTAAGAGAAGAATGTAGGAAATTTCTGCAAACCAATCCCAGAATTGAAACCAGAGAGAGAAAGATAAAAACGGACATTCATGCGGTGTCTAGAGATAGCAGATTGTACGCCTTACTAGAGGACTATAAAAAGTTAGATAATGTCTTTGCAAGGCGAAACAAGCCATCTGTTACATACTCGTAAGTGTGTTTAATCTGTATATGATAGAGTGTCTAATGCAAATTTAAATATTAGATTTATTTACAATTCGAAGTAAAGTTACACAAGTAAAACGAACTTATAAACTGTTAAATTAAAAAAGTTTGTTTTATGTATTTTTATTTTACGCGACAGATGTTTCGTCAACCTATGATGTCAACATAGGTTGACAAAACAGCTGTCACGTAAAATAAAAATATAATTGATACACATAAAACATTTTTTTAAATTTAACAGTTTATAATGTTAATGTATCATAGTGTTTCGGCCAAAATATTAGACTATTTAATTAAAACGAACTTAATAATTAATAATTAAATAAAACGAAAAATGCCTCCCTAGAACGGGTTACCCTAATTAGGAGGTATTATATTCATATAATCGGTAAATGATCAATAAATAAATAAATGTTGGCATCATCAGGTATTACAAACAACTAAATATATAGTTTTTTTTTAAATTATATATAGTTAGTAGTTGAAGAATTGCGCCGTTTTCTAGAAATTCGACTTTGTCTGACTATTCTTGTTTTAGAGTATCGTTATTTTTCCTACCCTTCTTACCCATTTCTCCTATCCACCCCCTATTGCGAAAGACGATTGCAAAATAATGCAATTAAAACAAACAATTGCAGCAAACAAAGTGCTTTAAATGCGACACAATAATGTCGGGGTTCGTACCTCCAGGCGATTTTAAAGTAATAATCATAAATGAAATCGTCTATTTCCAAATCTGTTAAACACAATATTAAATGTGAAGTTTTCACGTTATTAACAAACAATCCGTCAAGCAGTTTCGTCGGAGATGGAGGCAAAGAGGACGGACCGGCATACTGCTATGTTCGGACATACCTCTCAAGAATACTCTACATTCATACATCGTAATATGCACGCTCGTCGAATTTTACGACTTTGAATGTGACCGTGTTTTTATTATTGATCAATTTATAATAGTAAACACGATTGTTCAGTGGTTTAACTTGGATTTAATTATATAAATTGTGACAAATTTGTTTCGCCTTGCTAGGGCATTCTCAAACTGATAAACACGATATTAAATGGAAGTCAGTTTGAGAATGCCCTCGCAAGACGAAACAAATTTGTCACAATTTATTTAATTAAATCCAAGTGAAACCACAACAATTAATAATGAGTTTTACAAAACTAATACCTCAACCTTCAATATTATTGATCAATTTGGTCATACCATGTTTTCCTTAGCCGTCCTCGTTTCCTTTTTCATTTACACTGATTGTATACAACATTGAAACATTCTTTTCTCATCCATTAGTTCCATTTGTCCAAACCATCTAAGTGATCCTTTATTTCATTTTACTCTGTTAAAATTAAACTACTTCCATTAAGTTAACGCCAGCTAGCCTGACAAAACCAGTCGCTGTCAAAATAAAGTCAAAGATTAAATCCAGTTATTATAAAAATAGTTTTATTTCATTATTATTAAATTTAAAATAAACTTCCATAAGGAGATTTTGTTAAAATCGTGAGATAATCAATTTTAAAAAATCCCTGGGGCGCAATCATCTGTCTTACATTTTTTCCATATATCGTCGTTAGGCATTCTATCATTTCTAGTTATCCTCATCATTTCTACGTCATCTATCGTACTTTTATCAATACGATGGGGAAGTCAACCAATCGATAATAAATCAAACGTACAAATAACCAAGTATATGGGTAGCCTACCTGGAAGGTATTATGGAGTTAAGGAAATATTTTTTATGGCAATTTTTACAACCAATTTATACGGGCTTCGTGGTATTTTTACGATGACCACATTACGTGTCAGAACTTTCCCTATAAAAATGTATACACGCCGATAAAATGTACCCGCCTTTGCGTCATTTTCATATCGGGAAAATGAACGGAAGGCAGTATAAAAACGACCAAGTACTTGGTTCTATTATGTTTTTAAACGGAATAAACGGTAAACCAAAAGAAAAACAAATATATGTAACAAAACCCCCACTGCTGATTGCTTTGTTTGAATATTACCATATACTGTAGTACGTTGTAGTGCCACTTTGAGAGCCATGCTTGGAGTAACCGTGAGGGACAGATTTAGAAACGAATTTATTCGACAACAAACCAAGGTGACTGAGAGGACTCTGACTCGGATAGGCAGGCTGAAGTGGCGATGGGCTGGCCATATCTGTCGGATAACCGACGGCCGGTGGGGGAGATGGATTCTGGAGTGGAGACCGCGTACAGGATTCCGCGGATTTGGACGTCCCCCTGCCCGCTGGACCGACGATCTGAAGAGGATTACTGGACATGGATGGATGGGAGCGGCAATAGATTGCGGACGGTGGCGAGCTTTCGGGGAGGCCTACGTTCAGCAATGGATGGATACAACGTGGATACAACGTGGCTGTAAAAATAAAGTAAGGTATAAGGTAGTGAACAAATCAATAAAGCCTCTGGCGTATCAGGGTGTCTAATAAATCTGGTCTGGAAGAACAAGCACATGCGTATTGACAGCAAGATTAATAAGACATGCGTGCTACATATCATGACGTATGTTGTAGAGACGCGGGGCGACACTGTACGAACCAAGGGTCTGCTAAGAACATCTGAGATGAAGATCCAAAGACACATTACTGGAAAAATTCTCCAAGATTGTGTCCGTGACGTAGACATTGAAACATAAAAAAAATAGGATACCGTTTGTGGAGTAGATCCATATGAAGATGCTGGAGGGACCATGTAGCCAGAATGGATGGTGACAGACTGCATATACAGCCGCTTACGAAATCCCCTCCGGACACAGCCCACTTGGAAGACGACATAAGAGATGGAGGGACCTCTGAACCTCATCATCCGAGGAGACATGCTTTCTGTGTAAATGATCGTCAGATCTATTGAAAGAAGAAAAAGAAGAAGACATGTACAATGTGGCTTTAAAAAAAAGGTAAGTTCAGGTTAATAAAGTATATATAGTAAAGGCAAAGATAAAATTAAGAACCGATAATAAAATGACTAAAAACCTTCTAAAAATTGCAGTAATGAGAACCCTATGCTCCATCATAGGCAAAACTTTTAAAGATCGGATTAGAAATGATACGATAAGGTCTCTCTGTGGTGTTGAAGACATAGTCAGGTGAGGAAGAAGCAGAAGGCGCTTTTGGATAGATCACGTGGACCACATAGAAGATATAAGACTTGCGAAAATTCTTAAAAAATAAAATATTAGCAATAAGAGACTGCCAAGAAGGCCGCTGTTGAAATGGGGGTTGGATGGAAGTTATCATCCCAGGATAGCTCCGGATGAAGTTGGATGAAGCTCCGTCGGGAGCGAAACTAGTTGGATGTTAAAAAAAGTGGTATAAAAACAGATTTAAAGGGTATTTATATGATATTCAATAACTAACTAACCATCACGCCGTCTCCCCGAAGGGGTAGGCAGAAAGAATGGACTGCCACACTTTTCTTTCCTGACATATTTCTCTCGCTTCCTCAACATTCATACATCGTGTCATGCACGCGCGTCGATTTCTCTGACTCCTTACATGGCCGACATTCAATATTTGATTTATTTGATCGTGCCCGTTTTCCTCGGTCTTCCTCTATTATTATATATATACCTGTTTATATGTACTTCGCACAATATAATAAATTTATCAAAATACCTACATACAAATCCGAATACGCGCGAGTATTTGAATATTTATTTCCCACATTTAAGAGCAATCTCTTTTCCCGTTCAGACCAGAAAATTGAAATACGCGAATCCCTTCCAATCTTCTTTACCACCTGTATTTATCATACAATCTTTCTCTGCTGGATGCTGGATACAACGAGAGTGATTAATTCGAAAACCCCGTTTACGCGAATTCGTGCGTTGCGCGGCGATAAATAAACTCAAAACGCGATCCAAAGCCTTACAGGCATTATCAGTTATTTATGAGTATATAATATTATTCCACGTGTGGGTATGATCTAAAAACCTACCCCTATAGACAGAGGCTTAAAGGGGTGTCGCTGCCTCCCCTCGGGTGGGGGGTAGGTGATATATCAAAGAATTTCACACCTAATATATTACATATTATTTTCGGGGTCTGAATGTATTTCGGCACTTGTTTCTGGGGTAGATGCGCAAAGGGAAATGGAAAAATCGATGCGGAAAATTGTATTGAGAAACTCCTTTTTATAATAATTATTTGTATTTTCTATCAAGCCATGGAGAGGTGGAAGACGAATATCGCGGCTTGAAATTGTTAGTGAATACATCCGTTTTCTGGATGGAAAAATAATTTTATTAAAGATAATTTAATGATTTTACTGAAATCTCTTGATTGAAGTTAATTTTAAACAGTAATTTACAAAAAATGTTGATTTTTTTATTAACTTATTCAACTCATTGTTTTATTTCGACAGTGACCGGTTTCTCCAGGCTAGCTAGTATCGACAGACTGGTCTAAGATAATAAGTGAAAGTAGTTTAAGATAATAAGTGAAAGTAGTACCAACATTGTTTTTAAAAATTATTATCAAGAATCTGTTTCAAGGCTGATGTTAAAAGCCTTTATGTTTTATTAAGTTACAATTGATTAACTTCTGTAAAATTTAAGTTTTTTTTTCTTTTAACTTATCGTTCTTTATATAATATTTCAGGGAAATATGTACTTTGGGTTTATAATATATGTTTTCTTATGAATTAAAACAATGTTTTTTCCATTTTCACGTTCATTTTTCTCGACACAAAGACTTGAAATTGGAAATAAAATTATTTTGATTCCTAAAAAAATCATTATGGAATTCCAATGTTAACACCTAACGTTAATCAAAAATTATATATAATATAATACTTAAATTGTTAAAAAAATATACGAGTATATATGATTCATCAAACCATCATGTCGTTCCCCCGAAAGGGAAAGCGAGAGAATGACACACCTCTCTAGATTCCTTCACATTCATAAAGCGAGTCATAGAGGCGCGTTGATTCTTCCGACTTCAAACATAGCCGACCATTAAAATTTGATTAATTTCGTCATGCCCTGTTTTCCTCGGTCTTTATCGACTAGGTATAAATTAATATCAGAAATCGAAATTATTATTATGGTTACTAAATTCTATTATATAAATATGTATGTTAATTCTATAAATATGTATGTATTGTTTGAATGTGCGTTGGTGGTGGTGCAGATGTGTTATTCCATTGTAAGTATAGTAAACTCATCAATCCCTCTTAAGAGATACTCTACACTGTGATAATGGAACGCGCACTGGATGCTGCTGTATAAATCTGGCATTACATCTTCGCTATATTTACTACAGGGTGCTCACAAAATTCACATACAACATTTTAATAAATAGTCCATTGTTTTGGCCGACACACTACGATACTTTAACATTATAAACTGTCAAATTAAAACACTTTGATTTATACAACAACATTTTGAATGTATACAAATTCTTGTAGACAAATACTGGATTTCACCCATTGCGGATAAATTATTTTTATTTTACAAGGATTAATTGTATCTCAATAGAGACGAAGATGCAAATTTTTATAAAAATAATTTATCCGCAATGGGTGAAATCCAGTATTTGTCTACAAGAATTTGTATACATTCAAAATGTTGTTGTATAAATATAACAGGTACATGCAGGCAAAAAATTGGAGAGACATCTCCAGGCGAAATCTAGTACTGTACGATTTGCATAGACTTTCACAGTACATTAATAAAACGTTTTCTGCTTAATGCTTTCTAATCTTAATAGATGACGCTAGTGTAGAGTGAACATAAAAATGTAAAAATAGGTGTAGAAACCTACCATATATACAAGTTCCAAAAAGTTTGTCAGACGTGGTGGTCAAAACGGCGGAATGGGGAATGTTGTTAAACGTGAAACGAAACCCCCTGCAGACCTTGTCCAGCTGGAAGTCCACCTAAGAGATGGAGGAACAGTTGGTCCTCATCGTTGAGAAGACATAATTTCTGTGTCGACAGATCTGTTCAAAGAATAAGAATAAATATTTTTTAAATATATAAAGATATATAAGTAGATTTTCTAGATTGGCTAGACAAGGTGGCAACAGATGGGCACCCAGAATACTCAGTTGGAGACCATGGGCAAATAGGTGAAGTGTCGGAAGGCCACCGATGAGATGGGCCGATGATATTGTCAAAAGGGTTGAATAATCTTGGATACAAAGGGGGCAGGATAGAGACGAGTGGAGGAAATTGGAAGAGGCCTATATCCAGTAGTGGAGAGAAGAAGGCTAGCAATGAAGAAGAAGAGGAAAGTAGATTTTCACGGTCGATAATAATATGCTTTTTTGGGATATTAGGAAAATCCGTATAACTCGTCTCTTTCGACTGATGTTTCGGAGACCTTTGCAGTTTCCATAATCAGTGTAGTTATGCACTAACTAAATAAATAACCAAATCAATAACTACCCTAAAGATGGAAACTGCAACGATCTCCGAAACGTCTGCCGAGAAAGAAGAATTGCAATGATTTTCCGAAGATCCGAAAAAACATATTAAAAATATTATGTTTGAACAGATTTTGTAGTCATCTTGCAGCGAATACAAGGGCCCATCTAAGTGCGCGAGAGACTATTCTCGCGGGGTGATATTAAGGTATTGGCACATATTTCATATCAACTCCCCCCCATCCCCTTATGATATACATTTCGTCTACACCTGCAGCGGTCGTTATGCGAGATATATAGGCAATTGTGTGAACATCTCTTTAGGATGGGTTCCTAGTAAGAACGGTGGAATCGATTAACAAATATTTTCATACAAAATTTAACCGAATGCTGTTTTTGGGATTAAAAATAAATTATTAAATGTTAAATGTTTAATTTATAAAAAATGCTGCTGATGATGTCTGTTTTCTAGAAGTTTTATTATATTTTATGTGACTAACATTAACGTTTCTCCTGTCTAAGGTATTATCAAATGTAGCCTAAATAATCCCTTTGACAGACGAAACATGTCTGTCTCATTAAATATAATAAAACTTCTAGAAAATAGACATTTTCATCTCTCAATAAATACAGTGTACGTTTTCAAGAAGTTGTATTATATTTTATTTGAATGACATGTTTCGCCTGTCTATAGCATTATCAAATGCCAAATCACATGAGTACATTTGACAATGCCTTAGACAGGCTTATCTAAGATTTCATTCAAATAAAATATAGATAAACTTAAGAAGTTAACACTGCGGAATTCCATAAAAACGAATTTTTATGAATTAAAACGCTGTTTATTCCACTTTTTGAAAAGTGGAAAAAACAGTGTTGTAATTCATAAAAAATCGACACAAATACAATAAAATGCCTTGAAAACAATCGTTTTCATTCGTATTAATTATTTAATATGGAGTTTTACATAATTTCTTCTATATACGCCACACTTTGTGTTGTTATGATGGTTTATTTCTATTTTTCTTTTTTATGCACTTTGTATATACAACACTGATATTAAAAAATAAAATTATGTAGACATGTCTCGGACAAACAGTTCTTCTTCAGTAAAGATACATATTTAAACAAATATTATTAAATTGTTGTTGTTTACATGATCTGACAGATGATATCTGCCAGATCATGTAAACACTAACAATATTATAATATTTTTATAAATATGTATCTTTACTGAAGAAGGACTGTTTGTCCGAAACATGTCTACATAATTTTATTTTTTAATATCAGTGTTGTATATACAAATGTATAAAAAAGAAAAATAGAAATTTTACATCAATGTTCAAGAAAAGTTTTTATTCGTATTAATTTGATTGTTCGCACTAAACAAATGACAAGCGCGGATGTATTCAAGATCTCAACAAAATATTTTGAAAGTGGAACAGCGTAGTTTTGCTCCCTTTTGCATTAAATAAAATTTAGCGTGCTAGGATTCCTGTACATTTTAAATAAAGGCATCGGAGAATGCGAGAATTCTGAAATGAAAGCTGCGTTTATTTTATTATCCATATGTATATTTCAGCGATTGGCGTGTTTATGGTCTTATTATATCGAGGTAAAATATATCTTACAATATCAGATTCAGAAGGGTAAGATTTCCAAAAACATTATGGAGATATTCTTCTTCTTGATCGTGCTACATAAAAAGAAAGTGAAGGCAGGACATATATAAGGCATGCGTCCACCCCATATTTTACGTATGGAATAGAAGTCAGAGCCAATACTATTAGGACTAAGAGATATCTCTACATGAGGGAGTTTGGTAGCTATCGTTATCCCAATGCATTCCTCTTGGGAATGCTGTGGACCAATAGTTTACAGAAATGGAGGAATGGGTGCACATTTACCCATTTCTTCAGACTTATCAGAGAATTCTTTGAGAATTCCGTCATCGTGAAGGTTCGACAATCTTTAAGTTCCAGATGGTTATCTTCGACAGCGTCAGCACATACTGTTTTATCTTCCAGCATGCAGAACCAACATGCCTCTGGTGATAACAGTGGGGAGAGCAATCAAATTGCTGAAGATGATCACTTCGGAGATCGACGTCTTTCATATTCGTGAAAGTACGTTCAGAAGACGCATACTCTTGAATTTGGAGAGTATCTTGAATTCCTAATGTCGATCCATCTCTCATGAGTTCCTGGTATTATAAATGTATTATATTTTACCTGTTCTAAATAGACGTTTAAACTATAATAATTGTTTGTAATATCTTTTGAGAAAATAAACTGATTTGATTTGATTTGATTAAGAATCTTCTGAGAGTAGCAGAAATGCGAACCCTATGCTCCATAGCAGGCAAATCCCTCAGAGACTGGATCAGAAATAAAACGATAATGTCTGTCTGTGGTGTTGAGGACATAGTAAAACGAGGAAGAAGCAGAAGGCGCTTTTGGAGAGACCACGTGGACCGCATAGAGAATACAAGAATTGCAAAAAAAAATTAAAGATGAAAACCCAAGCAGCAAGAGATTACCAGGACGGCGGCCAAAAAGATAAAGAGATGCCTGGACATCATCCCAGGAGAGTCCACCGCCATAAACAGGTCAGCCCACCGCCACGAACTCAGAATATGAAGAATAATAAGATCTTGCCACGTTTTTCTCAGCCTCCCTCTATCTTTAGGTCTGTTCACGTCTTAAGGACTCCCTTAAATGAAACCTACAAAAGACTGGCATGGAAAAGACTGCAGAAGACAGACCTAGGTGGATAACAACAGTACATAAAGGCACGCAAGACTTTAACCGTCGCGTTGCCATGTGGTCAATTGAGATTCCACTGCCAATTTAAAGTTGATTTTCTTAAAACCTATGAACCCTAATATTATAAAAAAAATTGTAATCCTCCATTGAAGTGTTCTCAATATTTCGTAATAAAAAAAAAAAGCAAAAAATTACTTCCTTCATCCCAAAAAGAAATATTTTCTAAGACTGCCCTCACCTTCATTCGTGTTAAGGTAGAATTTGTTTTGCTAATATTTACAACTTTATCAAAAGTGACAAATACTTACTCGCTGTTTTGAACGTATTATAAATTATATCTTTGGCCTTTTCAATAGGTACGTAATAATACCGACTGTGGATGGAAACGCAGCACGCAACTTAATAATATCAGAACTGTGAAAATATTAACACTTTACCAAAAGGGACAAATATTAATACGTACTCGTTGTCTTGAACGTACTATACATTTTGCCTAGGTGCCTTTATCATACGTAAAATCTCGTAAAGTTCGCCCCGCCGGCCGCGACGCGGAGACAAGTTTATACTTGGTGTCCAGTTGCTCGTATGCTGTGACGCATTCCATATCAGAAATCGCATGGTTCCAGAAAAAAATTAATAATGATATGTTTTTCAAATAATCCATGTATGTTATAGATATCGATCTATTTCTAATGAAATTCCCTACAAGATGACATAAATTAAATTTTGATTCATCGAGTCATATGCTTGATATTTAGATATAGTTAGCGGTAAACTGAATTTACCACATGGGAGCGAGCGTTTTGTTTTGAACACGGTACGTTAAGGGTTAAGCACAGCACAGAGACGACGTCGCAGAGAGGAGGAGGAGGAGAAAGGAGAGACCACTGGGAGACGGTGAGGGCTCCATTACAAGCGCCTTACTCTACCCAGATGCTCTAGAATTAGTGGGTCCAGGATCGGGCTCTTCGGTTACGTGCAGGCCCACAACCGTGAATGATAGTCTTCCTCGGGCACGAGGGACAGCCGATGATATAAGGGTCGGTATAAAAACACCATTGTGCAAAGCTATTTTAGATTTTTTGTGCAGGCTTTTGCTTGCGATGATAACTTTACATTATACTCGTAAGTGACTAAATTCAAACAACCGGTAGAAATTGAGAATCATAACACCCAAGATAAAATTAATGGCGACGTATAGAATTTGGCTAATGTCACACGGTATACGTATTTAGTATCGGGCAGGTCTGTAAGGTTAAACCCACCTTAAGTTCAATTCAAACACAGCTAGGGGATGAATCAACCCCTAAGACCTTCCCGCCTATGGCTTACCCCTTCCCACCACATGTGACCCTAATTAAAAACTAATCAATTTTGTACGAACAGATTTCTAAGGTGAAATAGTCGGTAATAAAACGTTTGGCTAGCAATGCATACGATTGTATATTTGAGAATATACGAACGTGAGAGAAATGGCAAGATTTATGAATTAAAGATATTTAGTTAATGGCAATGCACAATGGTATTCTTGTGCCGATCTTTATTTATGGTGTAATGTATAAGTGAAGCATGGAACTGGAAAAAGAAGGATGAAAGTAGAATTAATGCAGTAGAAATGCGATCTCTAAGACAAGAGTATAGTAAATATGTATATGATAGAGTGTCAAATTCAAATATAAGAAGTGAATGCCGTGCAAATGGAAGTGTTTTGAACAAAATAATGAAAGGGTCGTTAAGATGATTTGGACACATGGAAAGAATGAATAAAGATAGAATGGTGAAGAAAGTATATGTAAATGACGTGTACAGGCCGAGAAAAACGCGGCACGATCAAATCAATCAAATATTAAATGTCGGTCATATGAGGAGTCGCTGAAATCGACGTTCGTGCATGACACGATATATAATATATGGGAAGCTAGAGAAGTATATCAGGAGAGAACAGTATGGCAGTTCATTCTTTCTGTCTAACCCTCCGGGGAGGCAGCGTGGTGGTTAGTTAGAAAGTTATTGATAAAATTAATTCGTTAACACTGTTAACACACAAATTGGACTAAGCTGGGCAGCTTTCGGAAACATGAGTTACATCTTTAAAAACCGGAAAATACCGATCAACCTGAAACGAAAAGTCTATGAAGCCTGCGTTCTGCCAGTTGGTACTTATGGTCTTGAATCTGTTACATTGTCCAAACAAAGTGCCGAGAAACTACGAGTGACCCAAAGAGCCATGGAGAGAGCCATGTTAGGAATAAACCTAACAGACAGAGTCAGAAACGATACGGTGAGAGAAAAAACAAGGTCAAGCAGACAAACAAAGGTCACTGACATTATCCACTGGGTTGCGACTCTAAAATGGAAATGGGCAGGTCACGTAATCAGAAGCTCAGTTGAAAAGTGGACAAAAAGATTGCTGACTTGGAGACCGTGGACGGCAAAGAAAAGTGCAGGGTGACCGCAACTACAGTGGAAGGATGTTCTGAACAGACACGTCGGAATAACCTGAATGCAGTCTGCACAGGACAGAGTGACATGGAAGCAAATGGAGGAGGCCTTTATCTAGGAGTGGACGGGAATAGGCTGAGGTAGAAGAAGAAGAAGAACACTGTAGATTGTAGATAATACTGCTATATTGTAACGTCTTTCATATTAGAGAAAGTACATCCAGAAGACAAATAATCTAGACTTTACTTGAGAGTCTTCTATTTCTTATTCTTCTTCATTACTACCTATGTGGTTTGTTCTCCAGAGGGTTTATCCTCTCGTGACGTAGATTCCCAGCTGATCGATCAATAATTTTGAATGATCTGACAATTTTTATACCATTATTTGCTTGTATTAGAACTCTTATTGTAAATATGAAATCATATATAATATAATAATATTTGACTATAAATTAGATAAAAATGACACAAATTTTCTACACACAGTTAACAATAGCAATAAATTAAACAAAATTGAAAATTTAGAAATCCTGAAGTCGGTGAAACTAGGTGAAAACATAAATACTTTGTCTCCCAAGCTCCCATTCCCAATCAAATGCAAATTAATCATATATTAATTTATTTATAAATTATGTATTTTCAAATGTATGTTTTTTCTAAATTACAATTTTTTTTATATATTATCATCAAGTATTATTATTGTTTTATATTATTATTAGTTCTTACTGATAAAAAATAATTATTAGTACTTATAACAAATAGCCCAGGTTAATTTTTAAATTCATATTATTGTGTCGAATTTTAAATGCGTTTTTTATATTAGTCTTTATTTGTTTGGTTATAATTATATTTTTACACCTGAAGATTCTAGGTTTTCTCCGAAACATGTCTTGTTTTTTAATATTTTGTGGATTAAACAAAGTTATTTTCAATTTCCTAAGTATATTACTATGGAATTCCACAGAGTTAATGTCTTAGCATTCAATAAGTTTCATATATAATTGTAATACGTTATTAAAAAGGTTTGAAATCAAACGCATAGAAAGGGCCGTATTCAAAGTTCCGTCCAGAAATGATAACCGCATGTTTATGCATACCATCCGCGCGGCGGTTAGCAGCGCCACTCCAATTTCCATACGATCAAAGAGAAAAATTGACTCGCAAATATTTAGACGCGGATAAATTGAACTATGTATGTAAATTTCAAGTAATAATAGTCCTTACGACCAATAGCTCTGTCCACGCCGAAGGAATTCTCTTCACTGCGCGACAGTAGCGGATCGTCAAATTTTACCAACCGCACGAAAAAAAAAAAAGAAATCAAGTAGAATAAATTCAGTAGAAATGAGGTCTTTAAGACTAAACTAAGTAACTAACTAACCATCCCAGAAAGAATGGATTGCCACACTTTTATTTAGTGACATATTTCTCTCGTTTCCTCAACATTCTTACATCATGTCATGCACGCGCGTCGATTTCTCTGACTCCTCACGTGGCCGACATTCAATATTTGATTTATTTGACCGTGCCACGTTTTCCTCGGTCTTCTTCTATTAATAGTTCCATTCACATCGTTTACATATACTTTTTTCACCATTCTTTCTTCATTCATTATTTCCATATGTCCAAAGCATCTTAATGATCCTTTCATTATTTTTTTCATAACACTTTCGCACCGAATTTGCTTCTTATATTTTCGGAATTCGCATAGCGAAGCATGGGACTGGCAAAAGAAGGATGAAAGTAGAATAAATGCAGTAGAAATTAGATCTCTTAGACGAATGTGTGGATACTCTGTGTATGATAGTGTCGAATGAAAATATAAAAAGTGAATGCGGTGCGAATGATGGTGTTATGAACAAAATAATGAAAGGATCATTAAGATGGTTTGGACATATGGAACGAATGAATGAAGAAAGAATGGTAAAAAAATTATATGTTAACGATGATAATGGAACCAGACGTAGAGGAAGACTGAGGAACGTGGAACGTGGCACGATCAAATAAATCAAATATTGAATGTCGGCCATGTGAGGAGTCAGAGTAATCGACGCGCGTGCATGATACGATGTATGAATGTTGAAGAAGTGAGAGAAATACGTCAGGAAAGAAAAGTGTGGCAGTGCATAATTTCTGCCTACCCTTTCGGGGATAGTTAGTTAGTTTTTTTTTGTAAATAATTTTGAGTCAAGTTTCGGTTGTATTATAAAAAAACGACATTAATTCCGGGAATACCTAATATTTTGTTTTATGCACTGTAAGTAATGCGCCACCACTGCAATCCGGTATCCTTGTGTGATGTTTAATTAAAAGAGACCTCGTATGCAAATCACCTTCCTCCAGACCCTAGCACATGTGTACGCTTTATAATTTTCCATACCTCAATTAAAATAACTTCATATCGAAATGGTTCCAGACCCTAATCTATGATCCTATCTCCAATTCTAACGGTGAATTGGGGGATCAAAATATTAGACCTTGTATTGAGTTCAAAGGTCCGAGCCCTAAAATGCCTCTCTACCCTTTGATGTACATACTTTCCTATTACTGTAGGTGCAGAGACAATAGTTTTTGACTCGTTTTGGACCAGAATACTTCCTTCAAGGAATTCGGGTGTTTTAAAATGTATATAAATATTTAATTGAGTATTTTGGAACGATTTTTTAACGAATTAAAAGTATGGTTCAGTTATAATGCCAACCCTCGTGTATGGAAGTGAAGCTTGGAGCTGGCAAAAGAAGGATAAAAGCAGGATAAACGCCGTAGAAATGAAATCACTAGGAAGAATGTGCGGGAAAACGTTGTATGATAGAATACTGAACGAAGAAAGAAATGTTAGGCAGATGACTGCATCATGGATAAAATTAAAGAATATCCCTAAGATGGACATATGAAACAAATAGATGAGAGTAGAATGGTTAAAAAGTTGTACACAAGCAGCGTGAGTGGAAAAAGAAGCCGAGGACGACCGAGGAAAACATGGCATGACCAAATTAATCAATTACTTACATTCGAAGTCGGAATAATCGACGTGCGTGCATGGTACGATGTATGAATGTAGAGGAAGCCCGAGAGGTATGCCAGGACAGAGCATTGTGGCGATTCATCCTCTCTGTCTACCCCTCCGGGGAAATGGCGTGATGGTTAGTTAGTTAGTTAGATAGTAAGTTCATTTTTCTCGAATTTTTCGAAGGTTTTACGCTTTCATCATTGGGACAACGATGTAAACAATTTATTTTAAACAGTTTATATCGTTCTCCCGATGATTAAGACGTTAACCATCGACACATTAAAAAACAGTGTTTTAAGTGATAATGAAATAAGCAGTGTTTTAAGTAAAACAACGTCACGTTATGGAATTCCACAGTTAAAGTGTTGAAGTATCGTATTCTTACCCTAAAACAACGGATTATTTCAATAATACTGTACTATTTGATAATGAAGTTTTAAGATGGTTTGAACACATGGAAAAAATTAATGCAGAAACAATGGTAAAGAGAGTGTATGTAAACGACGTTAATGGAACTTGAAATAGAGGAAGACCAAAGAAAACGTGGAGAGATAAAATCAATTAAATATCAAATATCGACCACGTGGGGAGTCGGAGAAATGTTTTTGATTTTAAAAATATTTATTTAAATACAATATATCAAAAGCATTACATAATTACTTTCTAATACGAGTACACTAAATATACGATTTTGAGATAAAAATGAATAATGAAGATAATACATTATAAAATAAAATAATAAAGAGTGTGAGAAAAAAAACATGAGATACATGTGATGTATGACACAAAATACAGTGTTTCCCTCAGGTGAGCTACACTATCACAAAATACGTTGACCTCCGATGTGACAGGATTTTGCAAAATTATTGCTCTACCTACCGGTATAACCATTGGCAGGTTGGTTTTGTATCGCAGGAGTTAAAACAATCTGTGACAACTTTGTCAATGATAATTGTCAGGGACGAACAGACTAACATCACTCAGGATTACTGAGTTGTCTATACAACGCCTATTAGTCGAAAGAAGTGAACACCCAAGTGATTGTTGAGGAAGCGAGAGAAATATGTCTGGAAAGAATAGCGTGGCGGTCAATTCTTTCTGTTACCCCTTTGGGAAGACGGTGTGATTAGATTGTTAGAGATTTTGAAAGTAACGAATTGTTTAATTTTAATTCGATTTTTTGTGAACTGAATTGGTAGTAAAAGCAAAATTTGGGTTTCCATTTAAAATGGTGAAACACCAACCTTCATTAATATCTTAATCATATTGCAATTAATTAATTCTAATTTATTCCGATCGACCCCGGGCCGCAGGGGGTCCGCCAGTACCAATAGCGCAGAATATTATATAATTGGAATATTGGAAAGGTCCGTCCTTCGTATTGTATTATTTGCACCAAGTCATTTGTGGATTACCTTTCCCTAAGTGTTTTAGTGGGAAATAATTACAATACGTTTACGCAAGGGTCGAACCCGGGACCTTTATCTTACACCCCAGGCGTATTTTATGGTCAATCGAAACCCCGGGGTTAGTGTTGAAAAGGCGGATTTACTCCTCGTTGACTTAAAATGAACTTAAAATAAATACTTAAAATTTATAATAGAATATATACATTGTATACTCAATTAGATCAATAGACTGCTTCAATCCGTTGTTTTCTCCATATTTGCGGGTCTTGGACCATGCGAAGATTGGAGAGGTCCAAAATTGATGCTTTAGAGATGTGATATTAGCGGCGAATCTTACTATTTTAAGTATTTACGAAAAATAAGGAGATATTTCTCACCCTATTAAAACCTTTATAAGAATTGATAGGTAATTTGAGATGTGCATTATTTAAAAATATAAATATTCTTTCGTTAAAGGACTTAATTTGTTGTGTAGTATTATTAAACGTATTTAATTTTTTTTAAATATTTTCTTCGTTAAAACAAAATTAAAATAACTAAACTAACTAAATAACTGGCATACTTCTCTCGCTTTCTCTACATTCATACATCGTGTCATGCACAAACATCGATTTCTCTGACCGAGATTCAATATATGATTGAATTGATCGTGCCAATTTTTCCTCGGCCTTCTTGTAGCTCTGTTCACGTTATTTACATATAACTTCTTCACCATTCTGTCTTCACTCATTTTTTCCATGTGTCCAAACCACTCTTTCATTATTTTGTTCATAATCCTTTCATTCGCACCGCATTCACTTCTTATATTTGCATTTGACACTCTATTATATACAGATTTACCGTAATTTTGTCTTAAATATCTCATTTCTACTGCATTCATTCTACTTTCATCCCTCATTTGCCAGTTCCATGCTTCGCTTCCATACACAAGGGTCGGCACCAGAACACCATTTTAAAATTATATCTAAATATTTATCCTCGTTTTGGTCGTTTTCGTAATTAAATATGCCATTTGTACAGTGTTAATTTTTAACCCGAATATTCTGTCTTTGTTCGAGTGAAATGCTTTCAAGGGAGGGGTAAGAATAAACGTAGAGAATAAATTGTTAAAACGAAGGAGTATTCCCATTGATTGAACTCGGAATAACCCAATTAAACACATGTTCTTCATTACGCTTCCGGTTAAAGCCGCGAACGCCTTCCCAACCCTTACACGGGGGTTGATCAAGTAATGGCATAGAAGTAGATTGCGGGGGTTCGAATCCTGCGAAAGATAAACGAAGACAAAACCCGGAATAAGTGTGAAATGAACTGAATAATTATCCCAAATATTGGGATAAGGTTTACGTTCTTGGAGCATTTAACCGTTGCGTTTACGATATTGTACCCGGGTAACTTAAACAATATATTCGCAATAAAACAGTTTCATGAAAATAAATTGTATTGTCATTCGATTTCAAATTGTTCTTTTTGATTTTTTAAACTTACTAACCATCGCCGTCTTACCCTAGGGGTAGGCAGAAATAATGGACCGCCGCACTTTTCTTTCCTAATATATTTTTATCGATTTCTCAACATTAATATCATGCACGCACGTCAATTTCATTCGTCGATGACATTCGATATTTGATTTATTTGATCGTGCCTCGTTTTCGTTGCGAACCTCATCGCCACCAATAGGCATCTCCCGCGCACACTTCGATCGTCCAACATCCACAAAATAAATCTAAAACAAATAATATGAAATACAATGATATAAAATAAAAATTATTTTACACAAAATGTTCTTTTTAGATGGTGCATAGGTATATTGTCTATTTAATTTATGTTCCATGTATCCACCGCTTTTTTAAATTAGCAGTAATTAGGCACTTAACAAACCAACAACAACAAGAACTTAAAAATAGTATTGAAGAAATTATTCAAATTGTAATTGGAACAAATGAAAAATTTATGTTTACACCTGTCAAAATTCTTTATTCAAACGAAAAAACTTGTAACTAACTAACTAACTAACTAACCATCACGCCGTCTCCCCAAAGGGGTAGGCAAAAAGAATAGACTGCCACACTTTTCTTTCCCGACATATTTCTCTCGCTTCCTCAACATTCATACATCGTGTCTCATGCACGCGCGTCGATTTCTCTGACTCCTCACATTGCCGACATTCAATATTTGATTTATTTGATCGTGCCACGTTTTCCTCGGTCTTCCTCTATTTCTGGTTCCATTTACATCATTAACATATTATATAATTTTTTTAACATTCTTCCTTCATTCATTCTTTCCGTATGTCCAAACCATCTTAATGATCCTTTCATTATTTTGTTCGTGACACCATCATTCGCACCGCATTCTCTTCTTATATTTTCATTCGACACTCTATCATACACAGAGTATCCACACATTCGTCTAAGAGATTGTATTCTTCAATATTATGAAAAATATATGACAAAGTGAAATAGCAAGTTACTCGGGTAAACGATGTGTATTTAAACTTTGGAAACTTTAATTTTAGCTTCATTAACACAATGGTTAATACATTTCTCGATTCGGTAATGCTCTTACATCGAATGGAAACTGCATGGAAACGGTTTACTCAAGACTCTCGTTCCACTCTGTATTGATTGAGATAAATTAAACCGACAACTTCACAACGTAAGGCGCTGCAAATCCGCACCAGTACAGATAACACTTTTGAGATTTTTGTAAAGGCATTTATATATTATATTTGAAAGCTGAAGGCCAATTTAGCTTTCAAAACATGGGTAGTTGGAATTCGTATTTTATAGTCCATTGTTTTGGCCGAAACACTATGCCTTTACATTATTAACTATTAAATTAAATAACTTTGTTTTATGTATCACAATTACTTCGTCAACCTATGTTGACATCATCAGGTGTTACAATAATATATCAAATGTAAATTTTTCGTGATTTTTCGAATTATGTATATTTGTTCCTATATTAATTTGAATTGATATAATTTTGAAGTTCTTGTTGGAGTTGAGTTAGGTATCAAAATATTTTAATTAAAAGAACGGTTAGTTAATATTTATAGGAGAAAATATTAAAGGTGGAGAATGTAATAATAAAAATAAAAATAATAATAAAAACATTAATTAGAAGGAACAATTACACATAGTAAAGACTCAAAAACGATGAAACATAATAAATTAAAGACGATAAACAATAAAAGGAAGTAGATTACATTGATAAAAAAGGTGACAAATGTTGAAGGTAGTATTATTATTTTTTAGGAAGATTGTATAGGGGAAAAGTTTTTATGTACAATATACTTATGGGGAATAAGAAGGAATTTGGTTATTTACAACATTTATTATAATAAACATTTATTATCATGACGGCCTTTGTGACAGATTGGCAACAGCTATGACTGCCACACCGAAGCCCCAGTTTCGATTCCTAGTGATAACAGTGTGAACACAATCTTATATGTTTGTGGTCTGTTCGGGTCTCACGTGACAGTAAAAATAGCGGTGGAGTAGCTACTTATCACATGTAATAAGAATCATTATTAAAAAACTACAGTTATTGGGTTCGAATAACCTGTTGTATACCCACATGTGGAAAGCCCCGGGAAACTCCCACATTCTAAAGGTTCAAGAACCATCGAGGATGTTAATAGACTTTGCTTAAAAGTAATCCATACGATTGAAGTTTTAAAAAATATTGACATGTGTTTTTTTTATAGAGGGCGCCAGTGTAGATTGAACTAAAAAATGTGAAGTGTTTTAACATAGTGAAGTGTTTTAACAAATACAACTTCCAAAAATTTGTCAGACGTGGTGGTCGTAAGAAGGGCGGAATGGGGAACGTTGTTAACATAAAGTGATCGCTTAACCCAACCAATGACATGCCTCGACTACCATATTCTGTTTCCAAAAAAGAAAAAACAATTTCCATCTTCGTCTCTATTGAGATCAATTAATTCTTAAAAATAATTAACCCCGCAATGGGTAAAATCCAGTATTTGTCTACAAGTATTTTTATACATAAAAATAAATAAACATATAGTTAAAAACAAAATAATTTGATGACTGTACTGAAATCTGATTTTGACAGGGACCTATTTCGCCAGGTTCGCTGTCGAAATAAAGACAAAAGTGGAAGTAGTTAAAAAACATCGTTTTATTTAATAATAATAATAATAAAAATGAACACAACATGTTTCGAAGATATCACCCATCTTCAGGTGTAACTAAAACTTAAGTAAAACCTGAAGATGGAGTGATTACACTTATATTATGATATAAAAACCTTTATTTCAAGAGTGTGTAAGAAGAAGAGTAAAGAAAATAAAATAAATTCGATTTCACATTCCAGTGAATACTATTCAGGCTTTCCGAATTCGTAATCAAAATGCTGATTCATTCAAGCGTGGATCCGAGCTATATCCGGTAGGAATACATCCGGGGGATCCGAAAGGATAACCGGAAATAAGATTAGCCCCACCGGATTAGCAGCCTCCCTTTCCGGCAGATATGCTAATACGGAGACAACCTTAAGTGTTATTTTAAAGAAACTTCTACGGGTTGTTTGTCATTTTTATAATATAATCTAAACATTTTGCAGTTTAAAATATAAGAATCTTTAATTATTTATTCAAAATGATTATTTTTTCATACCTAATTTTGAAACATTCATTAATGGACCGGGAAAGATTCCAGATATAAGAAATATTGTGCATTTAATGCTGCCTTCGTCGAGAATCGAACCCGGGCCTTTTGTGTGGCAGTCATGGCTTTAACCACTCTTCCACGAAGGTCGTTAATCTTTTATATTCGGGTGGTGGTCTAGGGGATAGAACGCTTGGCTCCTGATCCAGTGGACATGGGTTCAAACCTGGACACGACCAGATTCCTTCTTCATAATAATGAGCTATTTTCTGCTCACATTGAAGATTGTAAAATAAATTCTAATATCATTGATTAAAATACTTGGTATTAGTCTTTCTAGAAATTCTATTAGGTATATTATATGGGAGTGACATATTTCGCATAGCAAGGGCAATCTAATCTTGTCAAATAGCTTTATCAAACGCTAGTATACTCGTATTATTAGAAATGACAAAAGTTCTGAAAAATAATGCGATTGATTTTGTCACCATCTGAAGATGCTTCTATAGCATTAGAGCTTCTGAAGATGCCTATTTAGTGTGAAAATGTAACTATTGTTTCAAAAAAAATAATTATAATATATTATAATATGCAATGTTTTTGAGAATAACTGTAATTGCTTGTACACTATATAAACCACAGAACAAATATTCCGTTTAACATATCAAAATTTAAGTACTATAAATGTATGTGTTCGGGGGAAGAGAAAATAGGGGTGGAAATGAAGCTACAAAAGAGAAAACACGAAAGACATCCGCAGATCCGTTTGTTCCTAGCCAGTTCAATTGTATCCGGCTTAATTCATCCCTTAAATACTACCCCTTCCGTATTCCGTATGCACACAGCGTGCCGCGAGCTTGCATCGATCTGGAATAAGGGTTGCTAATTAACTTCTACTATTTATCCTCATTTCTGACAAATGGCGCTTTTATTTACGTGAATTTAAGAAAAGGTTACTAATTGCGGAACTGAAACGATAAATATATATAATAAACATTTCGATTTCTTTGAAATGAATTACTCAACTTATAACAACAAACAATAATAATAAAAATCTACTACATCCTACATCCACCATCGCTTTTTGCTGTGGATTCACAATTGAACAAGTTTGTATTTTACACTTTATAACCCACATTACAAACATGTTTCGGATGCTACTAAAGTTACTTACTACTGTACAAATTTTAACACAGAAGAAGGGTGAGTATCACCCGAAATAATAATTTTCAAAGGTTATTTAAAAGATATCTTGTGTTTAGATTAGTTTAAATATAATTTTTGTTACCCCTACTGAAGCTAGCTTAAGTGGGAGCGAAACCGGTTGAGAGCTTAAAAAACAAAACTGAATATTGGGGCGAAACATAAGAGTTCATTTTATTAAACCAATGAAAACATCTGCTTTTATAATTTTTTTTATAATTTATATTAATGACTTGTTTTGCCAGTTTAAGTCATTATCGAATATCAAAAGACTTTTCAGCGTGATAAATAAAATCAAGAAAGGGTCACTAAGATGGTTTGCACATATGAAACGAATGGATGAGGGGAGAGTGGTTAAAAATATATATACACTAGTGTGAATGGGAAGAGAAGTCGAGGAGGGCCAAGGAAGACATGGCACGAGCGTGCATGTCACGATGTGTGAATGTAGAAGAGGCGCGAGAGTTATGTCAAGATAGAACAAGGTGGCGATCCACCCTCTCTGCCTACCCCTCCGGGGAAACGGCGTGATGGTTAGTTAGTTAGTTAAAAGACTTTTCATAATACCTCAGATAGGCGATACGTGTCATTCACATAAATATTAATAAAACTTCTAGAAAACAAACGTTGTCATGAGTATAAATGATTTATTATGGAGTTTAACATTATTGTTCAAGAAACAATAAATATAAGTATTTTACGGGTATATTTCCGATCACTGTGTTGTGGATTTACATTTTAATAACGTTTAAAGAATATTGTGCTTTCTCAACTCATTATATAACAAATAAATTATTGTGAAAATACAAATGTTATACAAATATAAGTGTTACTTTTTTATTTATTGATTGAATATTTTTCTTATATATTCGTCATCACTTTGTGTTGTGGATTCACATCATTTTTTTAAACATCGCATTTTTTGTGTGCCGCATCGGTTAAAGTGTGGCAGTCTATTCTTTCTGCCTACCCCTTCGGGGAGACGGCGTGATAGTAAGTTAGTTAGTATATTTGATGATTTTTTGTCTATTTATTGTAATTTGAGCAATGATGTAAAATTTCTTCTATATACGTCATACTTTGTGTTGTTATGATGGTTTATTTCTATTTTTCTTTT
The DNA here is from genome assembly GCA_022606425.2 of Lepidostoma basale. Taxonomy (NCBI): domain Eukaryota; kingdom Metazoa; phylum Arthropoda; class Insecta; order Trichoptera; family Lepidostomatidae; genus Lepidostoma; species Lepidostoma basale. The sequence goes on from JAHDVF020001298.1 coordinate 352,792, forward strand.
TTATTCACTCTGTATACACAACACTTAAATTAAAAAATAAAATTATGTAGACATGTTTCGGATAAACAGTCCTTCTTCAGTAAAGATACATATTAATAAAAAAATAATATAAAATTCTTGTTGTTTACATGATCTGACAGATGTCATAAAGATTTATAACATCTGTCAGATCATGTAAACAAATAATGAAAATAAAAAAAAATTATTAAGAATTTTTCTATGTATTTTTTTTTATTTTCATTATTTACAATGAACTTCTACCAAGAAATTTCAATCAACAACATAAATAATGTAAACAACAACAATTTAATAATATTTTTATAAATATGTATCTTTACTGAAGAAGTACTGTTTGTCCGAAACATGTCTTTATAATTTTATTTTTTTAATATAAGTGTGGTGTATACAAATGTGTGTATAAAAAAGAAAAATAGAAATAAATAATGTAGAACTCCATATTAAAAATATTATTATAATACGAATGAAAACTTTTGTTTTTTTGCAAAACCTTTTATATTTTATGAGAATTACACGATTCGCCTTGCTATGGAATAATCTAGAAGCGAGAATCTAAAAATTGCAAAAATTGTCACAGATGAAAACCCCGTAGCAAAAAACTATCAGAAATGTCGCTGAAGAGATGGACGGCTGGACGTCTGCATGACAGGACAGCTTACCGTCACAAACAGGTCATACGACCTAAACTGAGAAGAAGAAGAAGACTGTGGCATTATCAAAATGATATTTGATAAGGTAGCAAAACAAAACATAGTATCCCCATAAAATATAATATAACTTCTAGAACAGATGTTTTCTTTCGCATTATTTTTTTTCATTAATAATATTATTTGTTCAACCAGTGCGTCTTGCCAGTCATGACGTACGGAGCCGAGACGTGGACACTGACAAAAGGTCTAGTCTACAGATTCAAGGTCGGTCATGGAAAGAGCCATGCTTAATAACCTTGAGGGACAGATTAAGAAACGAATTCATTCGTCAACAAACTAAGGTGACTGAGGTGGCTCTGCGGATGGGCGGGCTGAAGTGGCGATTGGCTGGAGATATCTGTCGGAGAACCGACGGCCGATGGGGAAGACGGGTTCTGGATTGGAGACCGCGTACAGGATTCCGCAGAGTTGGACGTCCCCCTGCCCGATGGACCGACGATCTGAAGAGCGTTTGCATGAAAATATTTATGTTTTTTTTTCCAATTAATGGGAACAAAGCTTAATCGAAAATTCCTTTGTGTTCGAATATTGGCTCGATAAGAATACGTCCAATCAATTATACATTACGTTTCCTTGTTGTCTACCCCAAAGCATAAAAAATCTTATCATTTATGAATATGTCTTGATTGGGTTGAACCTAACAAAGACTTGAGGGGTGAGGGAGGTTTTTACGTCAGCGGGGGGTGTGTCGATTTGGGAATACGTTCAAATAAGTACGAGAACGTTCGGCGGGATGAATGTTGAACAAATGTTTGCCTAAGGATTTTAAGGGAGGGTTCCGTTTTCAATGATAATTGGTGGGTATATCCGCTTTATTTCAATAGCGAAGACGCGAACCGCCACATGCAGAATACTGTTCAATTATTTAACGCGCAGCGACATCTCTTGGTGAAAAGCCTTAACCAAAATTCAGAAATTTGTTATATTGTACATCACAATATTTTTAAAAAATTAGATGTTTTTTGAATACTAAGTGACGTTATAAAAAACAGAAAAGGTGATCAGTGAAACAAAATAAGTGTTTTAAAATAATCTCTGTTTTTAAGATAAACTCTTGATGGAAGTTCATTTTAAATAATAATTAAATAAAACGATGTTTTTTATTTACTTCCAATTTTGTCTTTATTTCGACAGCGACCGGTTTCGTTAGGCTCGCTGGCATCGACAAACTTGTCTGTCGATACCTGCGAGCCTGTCGATGCCAGCGAGCCTGGCGAAACCGGTCGCTGTCGAAATAAAGTCAAAAGTGGAACATCTTATAACATTCATTATTTATAACATCTGTTGGATCGTGTAATTTTTTTTATAATATTTTAAATATGTATCTTTATAATATATATTACTGAAGCAGACTGGTTGTCCGAAACATGTCTAAGTAATTTTATTTTTTTAATATGAGTGTTGTTTATACAAAGTATATAAAAAAGAAAAAAGAGAAATAATGCATTATAAAAATACAAAGTATGGCGAGTATAGAAGAAAAAGTGGAAGTAGTTAAAAACATCGTTTTATTTAAAATAAGTGTTTCTTTGTAAAACACGTTATTACAATAATTTACATAATATTAATACAAAGAACGGAACTAGAAATAGAGGAAGAACGAGGAAAATTTGGCCCGTGAATAGTCGGAGAAATCGACATGCGTGTATGACTCGATTATGCCCTTTGTGCACCACTGTGAATATGAAATAAAACATTGAGAACTGGTAAAATCTTCTTTTTCTTCCCTTCAACCTTCTTCCCTCCACTACTGGATATAAGCCATTTCCATTTTCTTCCACTTCTCCCTGTCTTGTCCCTTCTGCATCTAGGTTGTTCCAGCTATTAGGGCAATATCGTCAGTCCATCTTTTAGGTGCCCTCCCGATACTCTTTTTTCTTTGTCCAAGGCCTCCACTGATGTATTCTGGATGTCCATTGAGAATAAAGTAAATGGAGTAAATAAAATACAAGCTTGGAGTTTGGCAGAAGAAAGATGAAAGTAGAATAAATGCCGTAGAAATGAGGTGAAGGTGAGAATGCTGAAAAACAATGTATGATAGAATATCTAGTGATGAAGTAAGAAAGTAATGTAAAGCGGATCGAGATAAATATAATCAAGAAAGGGTCACTAAGATGGTATGGACATAAACAATGGGTGAAGGAAGAATGGTTTAAAAGATATATACAAGTAGTGTGAATGTAAAAAGAAGTCGAGGAAGGCCATGGGAGACATGGCATGCAAAAATTAATCAATTACAGAAAGGCGGCCATGTTCGAAGTAGGAACAATCGATGAGCGTGCATGTCACGATGTGTGAATGTAGAATTATGTCAGAATAGAACAGCGGGGCTATCCATCCTCTCTGCCTACCCCTCCGGGGAAACGGCGTGATGGTTAGTTTGTTAGTTAGTTTAATATATAATACAAGGAACGCATGAGAGATGGTTCGACTTCTGGAAGACAAGATACTCTCAAGTCAAGAGTATTTGTCTTATGAAAAATGATTAAAATTTAAATATTTACAATAACTACAACTATAAACCATTTTGTGTTGTTATGGTTTACTTATATAAAAGATATTTAAATAAAATAACCTAGTAAATAAACTATATCAGATTGTGCAGCATTTATTTAAACGTAAGTGTATCCATAACCCAGAGAGAAAAACATAAAATATATATCCAGTACAAAATAAGCTTATTTTCGGAATGACCACTATCCCTTACGTTTTCTTAAAAATTACCCTCAATAACTTCTAAAATGGCCCACAATAAAATATGTTAGAAATAAGGGATGACCCTTCTCGAATCTCGGAGTTTTGTTGTTGGAAATGTATTGGGGTGTTGAGATTGGTAGGGTATATTTGAATAACAGTTTGTGCTCGAATTTTCTTAAATTCGAATTTCGAAAATAAATCTAATATTTAAAATTCTATTGTTATTTTTTTATAACGGTTTTATGTAAGATACATTTTTTTTTATCTACTGCCAACTGCTTTCGATAAAACCTGATCTTTATGAAGGCTATTACCAAAGAATTTTTTTTCTTCGTGACGCCGTTTAGGCAAAGAGGATGGATCGCCACATTTTTATATTCTGATATATCTCTCGCGCCTCTTCTACATCGTGACATGCACGCTCGTTGATTGTTCCTACTTCATACATATCCAGTAATTGATTAATTTGGACATGCCATGTCTTCCTTGACCTTCCTCAACTACTTTTTCCATTCACGCTACTTGTATAAATATTTTTAAACCATTTTACCCTTATCCATTCGTTCCATATGTCCAAAACATCTTAGTGACCCTTTCATAATTTTATTTATCGAGCATTCATCCGCCTTACATTCATTTCTTACATACAATGTTCTATCATACAATGTTCTTCCACACATTCTTACTAGTGACCTCATTTGTGATAAATGAAGTATGTAAAATGAAGAATGTTGTTTTCATCCATTGTATGTTTTCTCAATAGGGAGTTGTGGGTTGAATTTACAAAAGTAATTATACCTTTTCAGAAAATTTATGAAATGAAGGTTCTATTAAAAGTTTATTAAAAAAATAAAGGATTATTTGTAATCTAAATACAGAAGTTGATTAAATGTGATAATATTCACAAATATTAGATATTATACATAATATTATTTACCCTTTTGAGTTCTTAAATATTTAACAAAAATTAAAATATTTCTAAACAAAATAAGCCGGTTAAGAAGGCGGGGTTAGGGTACAGAATTAAAATGTACATAAATTAATTTCGAAATTAAAATTTCCCAAATCCTGAATCTATCAAACGCCATCTACCGAACCGCTGTTTAAATAGTCCCCGAATGAATATTTATAGCGGGTTAAGAGAATTTTCGTTTTACACTAAGGTTTTATGTAGATTTTAAATTGTGGATTCTATTCGGTAAGGAATACTAAAGTGATCCTTCAAATCAATTTTATTATTTTGGTTTCGGGAAAATAATGCCATCCTTGAAATTAATAAATACATTTTACAGTGAAAGTTATTTAGACGCGTGTTAAATCGCAAAGTAATTTTAAATAAAAATAACATCTCTGAAATAATCTGATTTGGTTGATCAAATAATGTTTCATCTATGTTCGCCATAAATTGTGTTGTAGATGTTTTATTTGTCTTTTTATTTTTTATATACAATATTTTGTATACCTATACAGCACTAACTTAAAAAAAAATTACATATCAGACATGTTTTGGACAACCGGTCCTTCCTCAGTGATATTATTTGAGATTTTAAATATGTATCTTCATAATATAATATTTTAAATATGTATCTTTATAATATCACTGAAGAAGGACCGATTGTCCGAAACATGTCTGATACGTAATTTAATTTTTTTTTTAAGTTAGTGTTGTATATACAAAGTATATAAAAAAATTATCTAATAATGATTTATCTAATCTTGGGTCATGTGCTAAGGGGAAAAAAATACCACCTCCTTCGACTTATATTAATGGGTTAAGTAAGGGACGTCGGGGAGTTGGTAAAAGGCAGTTGTCCTGGCTGCGAAACATAAAAGATCGGACAAAAATGACCAGAGTTCAGAACCTGTTTAAAGTGGCGCAGGACCAAGATACCTTTGCTGCAGTGATCGCCAAAGTTGGGGGGACCTGACACGACACCGGAAGAAGAAGAAGGATCTTTCTATGGTTTCCTCGATCTTACATGACTTTCGGTTCCAATTCTTTTGCATTTTTCAATGCTCGTAAAAGTTAAATCGTAGACCTTCATGGCCGAGTAGTGAGTGCTTTGACTGCCACACCGAAGCTACAAATTACATGTCACGAAAATTGCAATGATAGCTTTACCCTTTACACCCTATTTACCTTTACATAAAGAGCGATTAAAAAAATATATATAAAATGTTATGCACTTTGTAAATTTAATATAACGTTGTTTATAGTACTCAAAATATTACATATTATGCCATGTTTCGGAGGATACCTCTATCTTCAGGTTTAAATATATTTTAAAAACAAAACAAGGAAAGACTAATAGAAAACGCGTTTTATAATCGATACATTACAAAGGAACAATATATTTAAATTTAAAAAATTCACTAATTGCCTATAAGTACCTACTTATTATTATCTTTTTCAGTAAGAACTAAGAAATAATATTATACAATATACATAATAATTAAATTACAAAATAAAATTATGATTTGGAAAAAAACACACATTTGAAAAGATACATTTTGCATAGATATAATTAAAATATTAATTTGCATATGATTGGGAATGGGAGCTTGGGATACTAAAAATTGACAGTATTCAAGGTGTAAAAGGATAAATCTGATTATTAATTTTTTTCACCCAATTTCACCGACTTGTGGATTTTTTAAATTTTTAGTTTGTTTAATTTATTGCTATTATTAATTATGTGTATTGTTATTAATTGTGTCAATTTTAATCAAAACAAAAGTCAAATTCAATACAATGGTTGGCCATCTTAGAAAAAATAGTATGTTTGGTGTAAGCTTGTTTGTGTTCTTTGATACGTGATTTAAATGTTCGTCCTGTTTTGCCTATGTAAAAAGCGTCACAATCCTTACATTTAATTTTGTAAAAAATAAATTACGTAAGGATTGTATCAATTACACAGTGTTGATGCCTTAGCTTTTAGTGACTAACTAACTAACTAACCATCACGCCGTCTCCCCGAAGGAGTAGGCAGAAAAAATGGACCGCCACACGGTTCTGTCCTCCATACATCTCTCGCTTTCTCTACATTCATACATCGTGTCATGCACGCACGTGGATATAAATAAATATTTTTATTTTTATTTTTTGATAAACCTTCGTCTTCGTCGACCTTCGTGGCAGAGTGGTTACGAGCTCTGACTTCCATGCCGAAGGTCCTGGGTTCGATTCCCGGCGATGGCAGTGTGATTGTCACACTATCTTTGGTCTGGTGTAGAATTCACGTGACAATAAAATGGCGATAGATTGGCTACCTATCACATGTCACAAGAATCAATATAATAGCTAAAAAATACAAATTATATACAGTAATTGGGTCCAAACGACCTGTTGTGTACAAAAAAATATAAAAAATATTAAATATTAAATATTAATGATTTTTTTGAAAAGCAAACATAAACACTTTTTCGTTAGTTTATATCTTTCTTCCGATGACCAAGGTGTAAAATCTTCAAAACATAACGAGGAAAATATTGTCATAAATGGGGAAAACACGTCTGCTTTAGATTTCTAACTGAAATATATTATCGGTATATATTAAATATATAATAAAATATTATATATATTACTATGAATGATAATATTGAAAAAATAAGTACGAATGAGATGAAAAGATCCGTGAGTGCAATGAAAAGTGGAAAAGCTGTTGGGTTTGATTGTATTGCCATAGACTTTATTAAAAGCGGTGGCGAAGTGGTTTCTACATGGTTATGTAAGTTATTTAACCAGTGCTTGGAGGAGGGATATACGCCGATAGACTGGAGGAGAGCAGTAATTATGCCCCTGTACAAAGGAAAAGGATCGCGTATGGAATGTGGAAACCACAGAGCTATTAGTCTTTTGAGTGTCGTTGGTAAAGTCTATGGCAGAATTTTTAATAGAAAGAGTAAGAAAATTGACGAGTGACAAAGTTTGGGATGTGCAAGGTGCCTTTATGAATGGCAGAGGATGTATGGATCAAATTTTTGGACTTCGTACATTGACAGAGAAGTTTCTGGCCAAAAATCGCAAACTTTTCTGTGCATTTGTCGACTTACAAAAAGCATATGATTACGTTAATAGAGAAAAGTTGTGGAAAATATTGTCTGAATATGGAATAAGTACAAAACTGATCACGACCATTAAGTCACTATACTCGGAAAGCACTGCTAGTGTCAGAGTAAATGGAGATCTTACAGCCTGGTTTGATATCAATAAAGGTGTCAAACAAGGTTGCGTAATGTCCCCGTGGTTATTTAATCTGTATATGGACAATTGTATGAGAGAGCTGAAAGGGTTGGATGTAGGTGCCAAAATGAGCGGAGTGTCAGTAAGCTGTCTCTTGTATGCGGATGACGCTGTCCTACTTGCTGACAACGAGCATGAACTACAAGTCCTGGTGAATTGTATGTATAAGGTATGCATGCGAAATGATCTGATGATGAATGTTAATAGGTCCAAGGTAATGATTTTTGAAAAGGAAGAAACCATGACAGTCTGCAACATTAGCGTGAATGGTGAAAATTTGGAGCAAGTAGTTGAGTTTGTGTATTTAGGTAGTATGTTTACAGTGGAGAGGGATATTGAAAGAAGGGTTGGGGCAGGCAACAAAGTGAATGGTGCACTTAAAGTTGTCATCGCAAACAAAAACCTATCCAAAAAGCTAGAATGGCAGTGCACAATGGTGTTCTTCTACCGACCCTTATGTATGGAAGCGAAGCATGGAACTGGCAAAGGAAGGATGAATGTAGAATAAATGCAGTAGAAATGAGATCTCTTAGACGAATATGTGGATATTCTGTGTATGATAGAGTGTCGAATGAAAATATAAGAAGTGAATGCGGTGCGAATGATGGTGTCATGAACAAAATAATGAAAGGATCATTAAGATGGTTTGGACATATGGAAAGAATGAATGAAGAAAGAATGGTAAAAATTATATGTTAATGATGTAAATGGAACCAGAAATAGAGGAAGACCGAGGAAAACGTGGCACGATCAAATAAATCAAATAATGAATGTCGGCCATGTGAGGAGTCAGAGAAATCGACGCGCGTGCATGACACGATGTATGAATGTTGAGGAAGCGAGAGAAATATGTCAGGAAAGAAAGGTGTGGCAGTCCATTCTTTCTGCCTACCCCTTCGGGGAGACGGCGTGATGGTTAGTTAGTTAGTTTATATATTATCGGTTTTTGAATTCCGTTTATTTATTAAATTTATTTTTTCAGCATTTTTTGTTCTACTTAAATTCTTCCTCTTTCTGACAAATGCCTAAATTCAGTTTCTACTTGTGAATGCTGATTTAGAAGATATATTAAAAGCCAAGCAGTTCTAGACCACACTGCGTCCGAGAACGTTTCGACCTGCTCAACTGACTGAAAACAAAAGTCACTGGATCATGAAGGTTAGAGTAACAACACTAAAAAAATGTGTTCTATTACCATCAGAATCACGAGAGAATTTTTCATGGTTTTTGTTCTCGAAAATTATTCGAATCGATTGATCAGTTTTATGTAAATTTTGTACATAATAAAGTGGCGTGTGTCACGCAATTTTTAAATGAAAATTATCAGGAAAATAACATGACGAAACACTTAAAACACCCTTATGCAAATTGCCGCAATTCAAAACTAAAGATAACATTAGAATTAGACATATTAGTAAGAAGGAAAACAAAAAACTGGTTTCTTTCATTGGCACAGTAAAATAATAACAGCAGCAAGGCTAAAAGGCATTCCAAAAAACTCCCATATAACACAACATCTAAAAAAACTTCACTGGCTTAAGAGTCCAGAAAAAATCCAGTATAAACTCTGCTGGACAGTCTTCAAAGCGCTACATGGAATGACTCCAATTTATATATCCGTACTCTGTATAACGGACAGCCTAAATTCAAGGAAATCCACACTTCGTTCGGCGAACTCCTCGGCAATAGGAAGCTTAGTTGAGCCAAAACGTAGCCCTAGTACAAATTTCAAAATCAAGCGTTTGCGGTAGCCGGTCCATCAGCTTGGAACAATCATAAATGATCCGACAGATTTCAGATCTAAGCTGAAATCCCATCTTTTTCATATTTCTGAATGAAACTTTTATAAACAAAATAGTGAGAAGAACACTAAGATGGTTTGGACACATGGAAATAATGAATGAAGAAAAATTTAACCATAAATAGAAGAAAACGTGGCACGATTATATAAATCAAATATTGAATTTTGGCTACGTGAAGAGTTGAGGAGTGAATTTTGGCTAAGTGTATGACATTCTCAAGAAAACAAATGAGATGCGAAGTCTCCGTACGCCAGGAGAAAATTGAAGAGGTGGATCAATTCAGATATCTTGGAAGCGAAGTAACCAGCTCTAATGACCACCCCAGAGAAGTAAGTTCACAGGTGGATAGGGCTGCAGCGGTTGCAGGCTGCCTGAAAGATTTCATATGTAGAAACAAGGACATGAGGACTGACAGCAAGGTACGCATCTATAAGACCTGTGTGCGACCAATCCTCACATATGGCATTGAATCGAGGGCAGACACTGTCAAGACAAAGAGCATGCTCAGGACAACCGAGATGAAAACACTCCGCGCTATAGCTGGCAAGACCCTACATGATCGAGTTAGGAATACAGCAATCCGAGAAATCTGCGAGGTCGAAGATGTGGTCAGATGGGGACGTCAAAGACGGCGATACTGGCATCAACACGTAGAAAGGATGAGCTCACATACGATACCACACGTAGCTCTCCATGGAACGCCAAACGGACAACGCCGACCAAGAAGACCCCCCGAAACGGTGGAGAGAAAGCTGGAGTTCAGCGTCTCAAGAGAACCCGCCTGAAATAACAGACTCCTGAGTCTACCAAAAGTGAAGAAGAAGAAGAAGAAGAGGAGTTGGAGAAATCGATGTGCGTAAATGACACGATGTATGAATGAAGTATGTCAAGAAAGAATATTGGGGCTGTCCATTATTTTAGCACACCCCTTCAGGGAGACCGCGTGATGGTTATTAGTTAGTTAGTTTTCCTTTTACTGGCGAGTGTTTTTATTAGAACCATTAAATTATTATTCTAAATTTAAAGTATCCAATCACTATACAAAAGGAAAAAAAAACGCTTAGGAGTCCTTGATATTTAAGTCTAAATAAACAATATGTTTGACACTCAAACTTCACAAAATTCAATTTTTCACCCTAAAAGAGTCCAAACTCTATTTTCTATTCCCCCTGAGCTTTAGACTTGACTGAAATTACTGAAACTTTTGAAAGCTTTCACTAACTATTGATGATACCAATGCTTTTATCCCGAAGAAAAAGTTTTAAGATAGTTTTTGGTTTTTTAGATTTCTTTTCAAAACATTAGATAACTATCTGTGTCTTGGGCAAACTTAGAGAGGGGGAGGTTTAAATCAATTGGATCACTACGAAGGTAGAAACGAACAGTTTTCTTTCAAAAGTGTGTAAAAAATACTCATTAAATTCTTTACCGGTTTTTTATTCATAAAAAAAACACCGTCTTTCCCTTTTGAGATTATTTTATTGACACGTTTCGACGGCTTCATCATCGGGCGAACAAACATGTCGAGAAAAAAAAACATAAAAGTGGAAAAAACTATACTACTATATTTTTCTTCTTTGATTGTGACATGACATCTGTCACATTTTTCAATACACAAAGCTTTTAAATTTTGTGCATTGAAAAAGGTTGTGTCATTACCGAAACATGCCTGTGGATTATGCAATTAATTGTTGTTAAAATACTCAGTGTAGTTATATTCAGAAAAAAAAATTAACTAACTAACCATCACGCCATCTCCCCGAAGGGGTAGGCGGAAAGAATGGATTGCCACACTTTCCTTTCCGGACATATTTTTCTCGCTTCCTCAACATTCATACATCGTGTCCTTCACGCGCGTCGTTTTCTCTGACTCCTCACACGGCCGACATTCAATACTTGATTTATTTTATCTCTTTCATTTTTATTTTTAATTTGATATCTGTAGTGAAGTCCCGGGTTCAAATCCGAAGTCTGGTCTGCTAGAATTGACGAAAATATTAAAATCGCGATAGACTAACTACCTATCACATGTCATGAGATTCCATAGATAAAAAATGTATACAGTAACTAAGTTAAAATAACCTGTTGTATAAAGAAAAAATGCTCAGGGCGCACTAGACTGGTCCCCTGTGGGGGGAAAGAGGAAGCGAGGCAGACCTAGAGCCACCTGGAGAAGAGACCTTCAGGACGAGGTTAAAGCAGCATGCCTCACTTGGGATGATGTTAGGTATCAGGCATGCGATAGATTCGAGTGGAGAAGGTTCCTTGAGGCCCTATGGACCACGGAGGTATGTCAGGACAAAAAGAAGAAGAAGAGATACAGAAAAAAAGTGGAGTAAAATCAAATAATAAAAGTGTTTCATTAACTCTTATAATGCATTATAGAAATATTTTTCGTATACACAAAATCCATTTCTAGCTATATATGGTAGAAAATTTAAAAAAATGTCTCTGCTTAAAAAAAAATCAAATAATATCCCAACCCTAGTGTAAAAAATCGTTCTGATTGTCATTTCATAATGATTTGAAAATGAGACTCTTAAATATTCGTTAAGGGTGGAAACGATTCGTTATTTAAAAAGCGGCAATAATTTCAATTTGAAATTGGAAACTTATTGCCAATTTTCCCCTCATCTTTTTTTCCTTTCTTTTCTTTTGGGGTGTTAACGGGAAAACGATACCACTCGGGAAATGTCTTTCGTTTTAATTTTCTTTCTACAAATTTGTATAAATTACACGGAAAATACTGGAAAAGTGTGCATTTAAGACATGAATATTAAAATATTCTGTTCCACCCTTCGACTTGTCATTTTTATAAATTGATTTTTCATTGCGTTAAAATGAGAATCAAATTTCAGTTCACCCAATATTTTAATTTTGTTCTAGAGTTTATTTGCATAACAATTATTTTAACACAAAATTTTTTTTAGTACCTTTTAATATTAAAAAAAAAAAATTTTTTTGTCAAAATTTTATTTTTCTATTAAAGACCACAATTTTATTTACTTTTCCACATAATGACCAAGAATATTAAGACACTTCGTATCGAACTACAATCTTTTGTATTACGTAGTAATTTTATTTTTTATTTTCATTTATTCATTTAAACATATCAAAAGCATCACATAACTACATTATAATACACCAATGATACATATTATAATATTATTAACTAAAAGTTTGAAATACAATAGTAAATAAACCATAATGAAATAATATGATGAACTCACAATTATAACAATGACAGAGACAGCGCCTCCTTAAGGTCAACTACACTATCACTAAATACGTCGACCTCCGAGGTGATACGATTTAGCAAAGATATTGCTCTACCTACCAGCATAACCATTCGCAGGTTGGCTTTGCATCGTGGGAGATAAAACAATTTATGTCCCCTTTGTCGAAGATAATTATCAGGGACGAACAGACCTACATCACTCAGGATTTCTGAGTTGTGTGTACAACCGCCTATTAGTCGAAAAAAGTGAACACTCAAGTGAGTGTCTCGTCTCCACTCAAGAAATCAGTCGGAAAGAGTCACGGGTAATATCCATGCTCCCTAAGATAGAGGTATCGCAAAAATTTATTCTGCACCCTCTCCACCATCAGGGAATATCGAATATACAGATAGATCTTGGCGCTTCTGATGAAAAAACCAAGCATTTTGAGGGAGCTACATGTATAGCGATATTTTGAGGGAGCTATACATATGATAAAATTTCCCCTCTGACTTTTCTTGAGTGTTAAAATGTTGAAGGTGACGATTATTTAAGCCAAATTGTCACAGCCCTTGAGGTAATTACACCATAAAAACGTTGCTTTAATAGTTTGCATACAGCATGATGGTTTTCTAGAAGATTTATTACATTTTATGGAAATAACATGTTTTGCTAACATTATTAAAGGCTTTAAGAAAATTGACAATGCCTTAGAAAGGCGAAACATGTCATTTCCATAAAATATTATAAAACTTCTAGATAACAGACGTTTTCATTCAAATTAATTGTTTATATTCGTATTATTTATGCTTATAAATAAGTAATTTAAAATATATATATATATTCACGTTTTTAATTGTAAAATTTAGAAATGTTAAACAATGGAGAACGTATAATTTCTTCAGACGATACAAAGTTTCGTTAGACTTCAAAGCGAATCTATAAGTATTATAGGTATACGAACAAGCCGTTAGTCGTTATGTTAAAGTATACCGATCCGTTATTAAAGAAAGAACTGCACTAACGGCGCCCAACGACCGTCGTTAGTGAGGAAAAATTAATATTTTTCTCATAAGCTTTGCATAATAAAACGATATTTTCGTACTGGAAAGAGTTCCATAGATTATATCGAAGTAGATGCTCGTTTCGATGGATATTTACATCCCTTGTTTATAAATAAGGGCAGGGTTTCCACAACGTGAACTATTACATGTCATATTTTATTATTATTTTTTTATAAGGAACATAGAAGTTCCCGCCACATACCCGAGGCTGTTAAAGGGCGTAACGGTGCCCCTTTGTCAGCTTCGCTCGTACATTCCCTGGGCCTGTCCCCGGTCCATCCGGAACTTACATTTAAATATGGCAACAACAAGGGGGTGCCAGACCACATTTAATCTACCCCGTCTTTCTTCTATGCTCCGCTGTACTTTATTGAATAAATAAGCAAAATATATAATACACGAACATTTTTTATTACACATATCATATTATTTATTGTTTATTAAGCAATCATGAACAACTCTAACTTTAAAAACCGGAAAATACCGATCAACCTGAAACGAAAAGTCTATGAAGCCTGCGTTCTGCCAGTTGGTACATACGGTAGAGCCATGTTAGGATTAAGCCTAAAAGACAGGGTCAGAAACGATATGGTGAGAGAAAAAACAAAGGTCACTGACATCATCCACCGGGTAGCGACTCTAAAATGGCAATGGGCAGG